>JAWWEV010000115.1:51343780-51407729 GCA_035583235.1 Hafferia zeledoni | reverse complement strand
CTCTCTCTCCCTCTCTCTCTCTCTCTCTCTCTCCCCCCATCGGTTTTGGGTGTTGGAAAAGGAGACCTTGTGCCTACAGCTCTAGGCAGTGCTGCCTTCATGGCTGGTCTTTCTGATCTCCCTGCCATGCTGCCAGGGATGCAGAAAAAGGGAAGATGTTTCTCTGGAAGGTGTTGAATATGCCTGTTCCTTCCAACAGTGATCCTCTGGTTGGGTGGTGGAGAAGCATAACTAGCAGTCAGGTATGGCCGCAGGTGGCAGTGCATCAGAAGTGTTACCCATTGGGGAGGTTTTCCCTGCTCTTCCTTCAGCTTCTGTCCCTTCTTATTGCTTTGGATTTTTACCTGCTGCCTCCATTTCACTTGGTTGCTTTCTGATCTTTCTGCAGCGTTGAAGTTAAAAGCCTTGGCTGCATTTTACTGCAGGCTGTAATGCCTGGAAAACTTATTTGGAGTCATGAGTCAGAGAAACCTTGTTTCTCAGGTAACTGCTGTGCTTTAATGACTGATCAAATCCATTTCAGAAGGTGGCAGCCACTGGCTTTCTGCTGTCTGCTGGTCAAGTCTCAGTACTTAATATCAAAGCGTGTGGAATGCCCATTTTTTTTCCTTGCAAAACCAGTGTAAATGTGAAACTTTGTTTTAACTCTAAAAGTCCTTGAAATTCCTAAGTAACTCCTTGTGGGTTTAACGGTGTGTCTGAGGCATGTAATCCTGAGGTCCCGATGACAACTCTGACCAAAGCTGTAACCCATGACTTATCAAGGTCACAGGGGGGTTAGATTTCCATAAACTGAACAATTACTGAACTTCTGTCACAATAGCTGTATTGGCATTGCCTTATTACGTCAGTAAAAATGATGTTCTTTAGTTATGCCTATGCTACCTTTGGTTGGTTCAAACATGTATATTGCAAGTTTAAAACTATCAGATGAGGGGGTTTTGCATAATTTAATACTATCAGATGTTTTTCTTCATGTAACAGAGTTGGAACTCAGCTGTTGTTTTTTGTAATTCTGAGGAGTTTGTATTTCCAGTGCTTTCTGTAAAAACTCAGGGTAGGGATAGGCAACCCTGATGTTATCTAACTGCAGTGTTAGAGCATCACCTCAGTCTTTAGTACAAATAATTTTCATATTCTGTTTTTTTAAGTCATGAATAGAGTTTACAAGGGGGTTTCAGGAACAAAGCAATAATCACTTTTTTTTTAGTAGTGAGATGTAAGAGTACCAAGAATTACTAAGTTTCCATAAGCAAGATTACGGAATCCAGATTTCTTGTTGCTATTCTAATGTAAAATCATTTTATGAGGCTTTTTTTCTGTATGTTTTTGTATAAGACCTTGAGTTCATAGGTGAAAAAATCATGTCAGTTACTATGTAGATAGAGCCCCATAAACCCAAAGGGAGCTGTTAGCATTTGTAGAAGCAATAACTAGTGATGGATTGTAGTGTTGGGGCATGTATGTCTGTGAAAAGGATTCTTGAAGCTTTGGGCAAGTCCATAAATAATAATTTATGGAAACCTCAAAACACATTTATGTAAGAGACTGGAATAAGTCCAAAACATATATTGTATGCTTTATATACCCTTTTGTGAAAGACTTTTTAAAAAATAAATTAATGTTTATTTATAGACATGCAGTTTTGTATATGTCAGCACACATATGCAAATCTAAATGTTTAAAAGGAAAAAAATAATGAGATTTGATCCAGAGGCCAATTTTCTGTCTTGTCATACCTATCTTCCTTTTACATGTGGTAGGTTCTATGTGCAAAGATAAAATTTGATATAGTTCTATGTATTTATAATGATTTGTCTATATGGCCAAGTTGACATCTTAAAATTTGTGGTTGGAACTGTTGGATGTTGTGCTTTTTAAGCAAGCACAGCTGGAAGCAGAGATACTATTTACATTACATTATGAGGTGTGTGCTATTTGTTTTAGCATGTTTGTATCATGGTACAGCAGAGGGTTCTGTAAAACTTTCATGATATACAGTGGCAACCAAAAGTTTTCATGCTGGTGTAAAACAGTGGGGACAGTCAAAAGTCATGCATTTAACTACAACTTGAAGTAGCAACTTTTGCGTGCTTGTATATAAATGCAAATTTAATCAAAACCTTGCTGTCTTTCCCATATCTTCTGATAAATAGTGCCATAGATGGGAATCTGAAAGTGGGTGTGCTAAGCAAAAATTTGTAAGCTACACAATCAAGTTTAAGCAAGAAATGTTGATATGTATCACAGAACCATTTGTTTAAACCCACATCTCTACTTTTGCTTTATCAAAAAAGACATGGATCCATCCATCTTGGTTATTCCTTCTATAAAATTCTTGCCAAATACCAATCCTTTGCTATTTTAGAAGTGTGACTATCTTGTATTAGGGAAAAAAACAGATTAAGTTTTTTGCTATATAACCAAAATTTTCCAGTTAAAATAACAAGAAAAAAATGTTGCTGTAATCTTATAAATTTGCTGCTGTCCATCCTTCTTTCCTGACTGCTATCCCAGTGTCTTTTCCTCTCCAGAAAGCAGTGACTGGGGAGAACTGCAGTCTGTGCTAAAGGGCATTTCCCAGTAGATTTTTTTTTTGGAAGAGTTGTGGCTGGTTTCACTGTCTACTCCAAGAACCATAACCTCTTACTAATGTAAGTTTACTGTGTTGAAGAGTCTTAATCTCTCAGAAGACTGTGGAGTGTTTTTTGTTGATATGAAGGATCTGAAAGGAAAGAACAGGCTTGTATGGTGTTGCTGTGGAGCATCTGTGTGTTAGAGCTGCTATCTGGGAACTGTGCTTTTGATAGGCCAAGGGGAAGTTAACTGCTGGGGTATGAGAACTCCTGGGGCAGATGCTGGTCCCTTCTGGACAGGTCTGTGCTGCCATGAACTGAGACCCGGCTGTTTCTACCTTTGGTAGCCCACCTTGAGTTTCACGTGCTGACTACTTCCAGTCAAGAGTTTTCTTGGCTGGTCACTGTAGAAGACCACAGTCTTGGGAAATGCAAACAAATCGACTAGCACCTGACTTCACTGTGTGTTTCTGAAGTTACAAGGACATTGCAACCCAATTTGTCTTGCAGTTTAGTTTTACTGTGCTGTTCAGATTAGCAAGGTAGTTCATGCGGTGCTCTGCATAGCACGGCACGTCCTTTGCTTGCTTCTTTCCAGTCATGAAGAAATTCTCGGAGTGCTGTGGTTTTCCTCCTTAGAGTGTATTGTTTTGACCTTCATGAATGGTTTCCAGTTTTATTTCATGATGCATAAACTTGTATATACCTTTATACACTTTTTCTTGTTCCCAGGATACCCTCTGTTGTCCAGCTAATCCTTAGGCTGAAAACTTGGGGCAAATGTTTCCCCTGGAGCAGGGGTCAAACCTGATGTCTCCTAACCTCGTTTTATTCTTAGCTAACTGTATTTTATAAAGCAGATTGGATGTTTTCCAGTGATTGTATGCACTGTTTGAGCTGAAACAACGTGCTGTATGTGCTCTCCTATGCACTGATTATCAAGTAATAGAATGCATGAAAATTTCAGTTTCTATGCAGTTGTTAGCAAGCGGGTTTGTGAATTCACCTCTAAAACTGAGACAACCTTTGTCTCTAGCATAGTTGTAATAACCCACCATTCTGTCAGGATATTGCAAATATAGCAGCTACTTGTTTTTCCTCCAATCTGTTTACAAATGAAAAGAAAGTGAAGTTGAAGGTTAAGAATGTGGTTAACCGACTAAAGTTGATGAATTTTGAGAGTGTATTTAGTTTCTATTACAGTATTTGGAAAAATGAAAGAGAGTGGATTTGACTGTGATTTTAAACTGTGAAATACCTTTTCTTCTTGTCTTTTTTCAATAAAGCAATTAAAGTCTATGTTCTCCATCCACATGTGTTTGTTTGTTTCTTTCCTCTGACATTTACCTATTAATGCAATTTACCTAACAGCCTCTCTTTCTCACTTGTAAGTAGAAACCTTTGTGTTGTCCTTTTTTTTTTTTTTTCCCCTGGGGAATTGAAGTGTAAACCCCAATTAAAGTTATAACTTTACTGTGTAGCTCGTCGTTCCAAAGCTTGAGCTGAAGTGATCTGCTAAAATGTAAGCTTTAGGTGCTTATGATATCGACACAAAGTTTATTTTCAGTGTATGAGCTGAAATGTATGTTGGACACTTAAGAGTGTGCCATATTTTCCACCTCAAGGAAGGGTAATTAATATGTACACCCTCTGCTCCTTCTAGAGCTTCCCTTACATATGGCATAGTGGCTTCTGCTTGGCACTTTATCTCCCTGAAGCAGATGGATTGCCAGGACTTTGAGTCTCGGTGAACTTGTAGTGTTTCAAAGGCAATTACGAGCTGTGAATTAGGTGCATTGCAACTGGTGCATCATTTAGGCATTCATTCAAAACTTAGAGGTGTGAGAAGTGCACAGAAAGCTTTCGGTAAAGTAACTCGAAGTTGTCAAATCAAACACCTAAAGGGAGGGACTGACAGGGGTGCATTTGCGTGACAGTAGCACACGGGGCTGTTAAAGGGGAATTATGCCTGGTCACACTTTCTCCAAAGTAACACGGGTCCACAATAAAAGTGCATCTGTGGATATTGGAGGGGAGGGGAGAAGCTTTTGCCCACAGCTCTTCCCCATTTCTTGCATGAACTGTGGGCCATGCCCATGAACTCTGGTACCAAAAGCCTGGGTGCACACAGCATGTCCCCATCAGTCGGGTCCCATCAGACCCGCTACTGTCATCTGCTGCCTCTCTTTCCTTTTGGCTGCTTGCATGGGTGATTTTTTTTTTTTTTTTTAACTTCCCTGTGGCTTTATTTTATTTTGCACATGCAGGTGTTTGCTGCCTAATGCAGCAGGGTTACTCATAGATTATGTATTAGGCTCAATACTCTGAATCACACTCTTGTAGGCATCTTGCTAGTGACTACGTTAATTAAAGAGGGACCTCTGGAAGAAACGGGCTCTTAATTTTGGTTCCATCGTTCATGTCTAATTTCAGTGCCTGAAATGGGTATAGAAACTAATGAATAGTGGAGGCTGTTGCCTTTTAGAAACTGAAATTTGTTTGTACTTGCTTGTAATTTCCATGGCGTCTTTTGTATCTTTTTCTCTCTTGTAGTCCAGACTGCCAAAGAGCTGATGAGTAAGGGTGACTGATTACAGCATACTGTACACTTACATGGGAACTTGCATCGAGCAGTTAACTCAATTTTATTAACCTTGAGTATTGCATGTAATGTCATATATGGTAAATATGGCATTTTTCATTTCAGAATGAAATGAGGTATTGTGACATGCAATGGCAGAATCAGGTATTAAATTCTGTGTTTGACTTGTAGCCAGCTTGACCTGGTTTTGCAAAGGGAGAAGGTGCCCTGTGCTCAGCAGCACAACTCCCTTTCACTGCGGTGCCAGCTGGCTATGCCAGTGGGGCTGTCAATAACAAGGGGGCTGCAGCTCTTCCCCAGTCTCTGTGATTCAGATGGAACTGTGAAGAAGGCAGCAAATCTATTACACTAATCAGGTCAATCGAGGAATAACCTGTTTTCTTCTGGCTGTTCTGCGCTGACACTTCTCACACATACGCCAGTGCCTCAGTGAAGAAGCAGTTGTGTTTCTACCCCAGGGACGATGGCAGAAAACACCTCGGGGCTGTCTTAGGTTTGTAGCAAGGAAAGAATCCGAACAGGTGGAAATTCAAAAATAGTTCCCATTGCAACACACATGAAGCTGCAACAACGTACAAATGCTCTGTCACCCTGCCCTGGTGCAGTCACTGATGAGATTACTGGCTCAGTTTGCTGCCCAAGGACAGCACATGCTCAAGTGCCGATTCTTGTAATTCTTTTTCAAGGACTTGGGTGTATTTTGGCCCATAGCTTTCAAAATCAGAACTGCTTAAAGTACTGCTGGTTTTGTCTCAATATTTCAGTGAACCATTTCTGGTCTATTAGGTAAGCATTTTGACGGTGTGAATGAAAACGGCACCCCAGCCTAGTGTGCCTTGCACACTTGTACCCCTTGGGTCAGCGTAGAAACCGATTTTTCTATTTCCTGCTTTTGTTGTTCTGGGGCGCGTTTCAGCCTTGGGGAGTTTTTTCGATAAAAGACTATTGCTCTGTGTTTGGTTACAATGTGTGCTAATTGGGCGTATTTCAGGAAACAACCTGTTGATTTGTCCCCGTCCTCGGAGAATGGTGCAGCTCTCCTTGGATGCCAGGATGATAGTGGGGTAATTAATGTGTCTTTTGTGCTGCCAGTGGTTTTGGTATTCCTGGTTACCCACAGGTGGCCTCAGAGCATTCCTCAGTGGCTTGTTGTTACCAGGGTTAGTGAAATACTGACGACATCAATCTAAGGGAACAAGCACTTGCCAACCTGTGGCAATTTTCTGGAGCAATGCACAGGTGACTGGGCAAATGAAAGTGCCTGTGAGGGGCATTTTTGCTTTGTTTTCAATAAGGGCCTGTTACACCCATTAATCAAAGCCAATTTGGCACACCCTTGCAAAACAATGATCCTTTTTTCGTTTAGGACCAGGTCTTTTATCAGTAGATTGGAATTACTGAATTGCCTGTTGTTTTCTTCAGAATTTCTGCTCTAACCTCAGTGGACTGTCAGTCACTGTTTTTATATAATTATTTTTCTTCTGGTCATGTGGTAAGCCTCTGTATACACTGCTGCTATTCGCACAACCAGGAATGCCCTCTTTGTTCAAATTCTGCTGTAAAGAAATTCCTGAATGAATTTGGAGAAGTTGTTACAGATTCTTTTCTTGACCTACAGCAGCTCTTAAAAAGATTTTGCCCTCTCTGTGCCCTTTGTCTGAAGAATAAAGCAAACAAAAGATAAGGCAAACTAATTCATGACTTCATTGTGTTTGTTTTCTTCCTCACTTAAGGCAGAAGACAGCCCATCCCTAAAACCATTTGTTTTATTAATTTTAAGGCCAAGCATTTTGTGTCTGCACCTGCAGACTTTGCTGGGTTTATTACAGAAGAACTTTTTGTTTGTTGTAATAATCAGAAACCATAACACAATTTCACAAATCCTGTATATAGTATCTAATTGAAAACTCTGCCAGTATAGCTATAGCTACAACAGGAATAAAAATAAAGTTGTTCCATTGAAATTCATCTTTTGATGAATAAAACAGAGACATAGATAAAGGACTTTTTTTGGCTCCTGAATTTACATAGGACTAAAGTGGAAGTCCCTCCTTCAAGTAAGAGGTCATTGCTTTAGATTTAATTCACTAGGAAAACAATTTCAAATTGTTTCAGAGGTTTTACTGGAAGAAAGTTGCTTTATAAATCAGTTCTAATTAGAGACATACAATTTTTTTCACAAATGTTTATATTGGTTCTGTTCATCTCCGTTGCTTTAAAGTACTAAAAATTCATTTTTGATTCTACATTTGAGTATTTAAAAAATTCTGTTTCTCATGCTAGTCTTGAAAGGTGCAACAATGCCCTGTAGCTGAAAATCTGGGAGTGCAAGAGTAGCTCTACAGCAGTTGTTTCACTGAAAATTTCAGAAAGATCTATTCAGCACAAGTCACCTGCCTGCATCACTTTTGCAGGACAGGATACATCTTTTTACCTCCTGCTATGGTGAATACTTAGCAATTTTAGTTATTTGAATTAATTATGGAGTTACTTTAATTTTTTACAGTGGATTCTGCTTTCTGCCATACTTTCTGCCTGATCATTTGAGTAAGTTACTTGCTTTATTATGTTTGCTGTGACTCTCCCCAAATGAATTTCTTAATCTTAAATAATTTTAAAAATATTTCTTTCCATTGTCACTGTATGAGGAAACTCCACCCTCAATCCTCAAGTAGAAGGGGTAATAGTAATTTGTGCTATCAGCTGCAAGGGATAATAGCAAAATATTTTTCTCTCACTTCGAAGTTACAAGAGTATTTGGTTTTACATATCAAAATAGCAGTTAATATCTTTTTCACCAGTGCTGGGTTTCCGAGTCAGTGCTGCCCCTTTAAAGATACACTGGGGCTGACCTGACCTCTCTTTATCTCTCCTCTCTTATCACCAGTGGGAGCACGGGGCCTGGTAAGCTCTGGGTCTGGCTTTCCTTAGTGCTTGAGCTGCCTGCAGACTAAATGGTGTTGGGCTGTGTCAACCTTCAAATAGAAAACTATTTTTTTACTTCAGCTGTTTTCTTTGGATAGTTTTTCAGGGTAGCTTGTGGGGTTTTGTTGTTGTTGTCTGTGTTTTATGCACAGTTGGAAAGGGAAGCATGTCAGAATGATTCATGCTTTAGAAAAACCATAGTTGGCATCCATCCAGGGTATCAGAAATGGATTGCTTTACTTCTAAAAGGAATTAGATGTCCGAACAGTCCTGCTAGCTGGCAGTCAAATTGGGATGTACTTTGCTGTGCAGCAACACACGGAGCAGGACAGAAGGAGCCTAAACCCTCATCGTTTATTTCTTTGAGTTGGGCAGGTCCGATCTGCATTTTCTTCCATGTTCATTTTAATGGTACAATCTTTAGTATGCAAAAACTAGTTCAAGTATCTACATATTTTTATAGGATTTATTTCCCTCCGTCCTGTTGCATTTTGAGATTAGGGCAGCTCAGAGAAACAGCACAAGTCATGTTATGTTTCGATAAGGGGAAAATAACACTTAAGTGTTTCTTCTAGTTCTTCTCAGAGAGCTGATAGATATTTCAGTGAGTTGAGAGCAAGGCAGAGAATGAAAGACGTAGTTTGGTGTTTCAAAATTCCCAACTTGATGTGGTTAAAACATTTCTATTTAAAATATCATGACAGGTCCCTATTAAACATGGATATACATGCACAATTCTCCATGTCAGTCATGGTCTCCTCTATGGAGCCAGTCTATTTAGTATCCATTTGGTAGAAGCAGTGCTTTCCTCAGAGGTGGCAGATGGCATTATGGCAGCTGGGAGAGGTACTTCTCCTTTCATGGGATATATGTGGTGGGATATGTTCCTTCACATTGTAGCTGTCGCTTTGTATGAGCATAACATGTAATGCTTTACACAGTCAGTATACTTTTTAATACGACTGCTGGAAGGTATTTCCATGTTATTTCCATAGAGTTTACCCAGGTGCAATAGGGAAATCTGGTTCCTTAGTGTCACAGACTGCAAAATGAGATGCAGGGAGTAGGAGAACCAGTTCCCCTGATGAGACTCGGAGCTGTGACCAGGTGTGACATCCTGCAACTGTCACAGCTGCCAGAGAGGGGCAGCTGTTTGGTTGCTGCAAATGGCCAGGCAAAAGATCAGCCGGGGCTTGGACCTCCTGCCTTCCTAGATGGCAAGGTCCACTACCTTTGAGGCACTCTGGGGACAGAAGGCCTCCTTAGTTTTGTCTTTGGAGCACACATGGAGTCCTGACACACTAAAAAAGGTAAAATAGATGCTGGATTGCTTTACTCCTGTCTGGAATTTAATAATTCTGTTCCCTTCCCAAATAATGTGAATTTTTATTTCACTTATTTATTAATTTTTTAAGCATTCCCTCTTTACCAGCAGACATCTGTAAAGTGGGAATCTTTTCAGGCTTCTTTGCTCTCCTCCTGGTGAGTGTGGGAGGGATGGAGTGTATCCCCAGAGGAAGATCCAATTCCCCAAGGACCCAAACCTTTCCAGAGGAATATGTGCCACTGGTGTTACAGCCCAGAGCAAATCGGAGTTTTCAGCAATTTAATAACACGTTGTCTCTAATCTGGGTCTAATTTCTCAGACTATGTTCCATAGCTGGCTTCCTCTTCCTTGTTTTACTGTCAGCTTTCCCCACTGCCTGTGTGCAGAATGTATTGCTGTTTTTGTTTCTGGTTGACTTTTTTGTTTGGTTGGGGTTTTGTGGTTTGGGGTGTTTTTTTTGTTGTTGGTTATTTTTTGTTGTTGTTGTTTGATTTTTTCCTACTTGTGTTTGTGATTCCCCTAGAATCTGTTGTGTCTTTTCTTAGTCCCCAGTGAGTGTTGGCAGCTGCTCCCAGTCTTCGGTGATTATCACTGATGTGCTTCTTACTTCCCCTTCCAGGTAATTAATGAGTAGATTTAACAAGATTGGACCTTAAAATCCCTCTGGTATCCAAGTAACCTTCCTCCAGCTACAATATGTTTTTGTTTATTTTGCCTCCATAAACTGTTTATTCCTGGAGCTCTCTGAAGAGTTATGGTAGGAAAGAGCACGTGCATGCCTGGAGCACCAGAAAATGGAATTAAGAAGAAAGGGCCCCTTTGCTTCTCAAAGCATAAGGAAATCTTGACATTAGTCTGTGCCCTTTCTTGCATTATTTGAAACAGAAAAGGCAGTTTAAGCTATAGAAATGCTCTTTTTGGATTTCAAGCTACTCCCATATAATATCTCCACTTTTCTGCCACTGCAGCCTGCTCTTAGTCCACTCTAAAATAAAGTAACTTTTCTTACATGATGACAGCTACTTGAAATGTGGTACTTTAATAGCAAAGCCCAGCTAATGGTACTCAGCATCTCATTAACACTGCTTCATCTGGGGTCTGAACTGCTGTTTTCAAGGTGTCTGAACCAGGATTTTTTCTGAAGCTCCACCCAAAGATAACGTGTTTGCACGTGTTCTTTATTTTCATTTGGCTTTACATGGAGGATTTTAGGACTTGTGCTTTTGGAGGCAGTTGCAATTGTTGCTTGATCAGCAAGATGGGTTACCCTGACCCTTACCTTGTTCCCTGGTTCTTGTATTTCTTTGTTGTACAAGGCCAAACCCTATAAAAGTTAGTCAACACAACACAGTTGCATTTAGACCCAAATACTATAGCTAAGCAAAGTGCTGGTGGCAGCTCTTTATGACCCTTATAAAATAAAAAGCTTACAAGGTTACAAGGTTGTGTGTTTCTATTCCCGAAGGTCTCCTCTGTAGAAACGTGGCGTATGTAAGAAATCTTTTTATGCCACAACATTCCTCATGCTGAGCAAAGGAATCACAGAATGGTTTGGGTTAGATGGAACCTGAAAAACCATATCGTTCCAGCCCCTCTGCCATGGGCCGGAACACCTTCCTCTAGACCCCTGGTTGCTCAAAGCCCCATCCAGCCTGGCGCTGCACACTTCCCAGGCCAGGGATGGGGCATCCACCAACAGCCTTAAGGCACACAGAAAGGCGTATGCAGTATTCAAAAAATAAGCCTTTTCTTTAGCTTGCCTGTTCAGATACAACACTTTTGGTTATTAATTAAGCTTGTGTTTATAGATGAAATAGGAATCTGCACAAAGCACTTTCTTAAGAGAGACCAGACATATATTCCAGGGATTAAAAAAATAATTACAAAAAATCACAAAGAGCAGAGTCAGTAATTTGTAAGGAACAGGTAGGTGAGTGGGATTGCAGTGACGCATCTCCCTAACGCTGGCCCATTGATGCGCATAAACAACGCACAGCGGTGACAAATGGTGACAGATGAGCTGTATCGATCCTCCCCAGGGCTGGCAGCCCGTCCTGTGAGTGGCCCGTCGTCCGCACGCGTTTCTCTCCGAGCCGAGCGGGGATGCGGAGGTTGCCCGCAGGGGAAGGGGCGGTGCGGGGTGCCCGGAGGGGGCGGTGCGGGATGTCCGGGGGGTGCCCCAAGGGGGCGGTGTGGGGGTGGCCGAAGAGGGCGGTGCGAGGGTGCCCGAGCGGTGGCCGGAGGGGGCGGTGCGGAGGTGCTCGAGGGGTGCCCGGAGTGGGCGGGGCGGGCTGTGCGGGGGTGCTCGGGGAGTGCCCGGAGGGGGCGGTGCGGGATGTCCGGAGGGTGCCCGGAGGGGGCGGGCCGGGCTGGGCGCGGGTGCTCGGGGGGTGCTCGGAGGGGGCGGTGCGGGATGTCCGGGGGTGCCCGGAGGGGGCGGGCCGGCCGGGCCGTGCGGGTACCGCCGGCAGGAGCCCCGGCCCCGCCTCGCCGCTGCCCGCGCCGGCCGCAGGATGTTCTGCCTGAAAGGTGAGGGAGCTGCGCGGGAGGCACTGGGCGCCGTCCCTGCCAGCGGGACCTTCTGGTCTGGCGGAGAGCGTGGGGATTTGTGGTTCCTTGTGTTCCAGCGGTTCTCATGGCTGCCCAGCGTGACCCTGCGGGAAGGTGCGGGGCAGCCCGGCAGACAAAGGGCCGGCGCGGTGCGGGCGGCGGATCCGCGGCCGCCGGGGCTGCGCACACGGAGCGTGGCAGAGCGGGAGCGCTGCTTCCCAGGGACTCCAGCAGGGGCTTGCTGTGTGGAGCATCTCTGCTGGGGATGCCGCGCCACGGGCGTATTCGCCTTTACTTGGTTTGCCCGCGGTGTGGGTGAGATGTCATGGAGCGCCCGGAAAGGAGCAGAGTTGGTCGTGCTGCGTTATTGCAGATGCTTGGTAGAAACAGCTGCTCCCGGCGATGCTTTCTCTTCATTTGGCGAGGGTACGGACCGGCCGGGCAACAAGAGTTTTTACGTCCAATGAGATACTTATCTTTTAAATTAAATTTCTTAAAAACGTGGTTCAGAAATTAAAAGATTAAGAAAACCTTACTGGTTTTGATTCGCATCCGTATTTCCATTTTTAACAAAAATTGTTATTACTTCTAGTTTTGTTACTTAAGTGCTGATACCAGAGAGCTGTCCTAGGGTAGGGTGTAGGAGTTATAAAAACACGTAATTTCCCTGGGAAGGAATAGTAATTAATTACTTCAGTGCTTGTCAATGCTTGTGCAGTGTTTTTGTGTCTTAGTTAGGGACATGATTTAGTGGTGGACTTGGCAGTGCTGGGTTAACCGTTGGCAATCTTAGAGGTCCTTCCCAACCTAAATGATGCTATGATTCTATAAAATGTTGGCAACTTCTATTCTACTCATGACTTCTGTTTATGCAGAGTTCTCGCTAAGGATCTTGGTGCAGTTGCCAACCGTAAATTAAAAAAGCATTAAAACAAGTTATTTTCCTTCAAATTTCAGAGGAGTGATTTAGTGTTTCCAGAGAAAATCTTAACGAATTGCACAACACAATTTGCTATGCAGTGGTTTACCTTAAACGAAGGCGTTCCTTTGTACAAAAACCCTGCACTGTTTAAAATTTTTAATTCCACAACAAAAGGTTTAGGTTTTCAATTCACAACAATCCAACAGATCACTGAAATTACAAAACAATAAGAGATGAAACTTTTGTTGGAGCATTAACTTAGTGATACAGGACAAAAGTTGTTGTTTAAGTGAAGAGTATAATAGGTAAAAGGTTTTCAAGCCTGTTGAGTAACTAGGCGGCTAAAAAGTCTGATACTTCTACAGTCTAGATCACCTGACTGAAAATGAGCCAAGGAGTAAAGTTTTCAGAGATGGTCCTGTGTGCAGCAAATGGGCCTGTACAGAAGCAAACTATTTTTGTCTTGTATAATAAAATGGAATTACACTAGCTTTTTTTTTTTTTTTACCTTAAGTTAAATGTATAGGAGAAGATTTCCCAAAATGTTCAGGTTTTATTTGTGAATCACTTGCTAGTTACAAGATACAGAAGCACATCTAAGGGGTCCTCTTCAAAGCAGTAAAGGCACTGGATGGTTGTGGTGCATGGCAATGTATTTTGATTTATGTTAATTCTTTCCTGTTTGCATGCACTCTATGTCACTGTGCTTTGCTCTATTTTGTTAGTTTGGTGTAGATTTCTCCCTGTCTTGAGGAGCAGCAGTTACTGTGTATTACATTATTATACATTGAAAATCATGATCCTGAAGTAATCAGCTGGAGGGTTAGCATTCATAACCTCAACATGCAAAGCAGAGCTGTTGTTACACACCAGTCCTTTTACTGGCTTGATGGTAGCCTGCATAGGAAGGAGAAATTATTTAATTTATTAATTAAGGCACATCTGCCTTTCAGATGCTGGTTCATTTGGGCTCTGAGGGCTCAGGGAGAAGCAGTGTGAGTTTTTAGGCCAGATCCCTGGCCTCCAGCTCCCACAGTGTTTTCTCAGTCTGATCTGTCAAGCAGCCTCCTCGATCTGATAAATGAATCCCAGGTCTGAGTCGGTGTACTCAGTAGCCATAGATGTTGCTGCATGTGCATGGATGGGTGATAAAATCTGCGCTCTAAAACTCAGTCTCCATGAGCTCTAGGGGCCTGCTGCCTCTTAAGTTTTATTTTTTTCCAGGGGAAAATAGGTGGTCAGAGCTGTGTGTGTCTGCCTGTGCATGGCAGGTGATTCAGGGTCTCCTGCTCACAGGCTGACCCGAGCTCTCCCCTGCTGGCTGGGGTGCCAGCTGGCACTCTCCCCGCGCTCCTTCCAAACAGCCTTTCAGCTGACCCCCATCATGGGAAACGTGGATTGTATTGGCGTTTGATCAAAATAGGGTGTCTGCAGCAGAGATAGTGCTGTGTGCTAGTTATTGATCTTTTGGACTGATGAAGTATTTAAAGAAATTGTCCTGTAAAAGAAGTAATTCCTAGAAATGCCATGAGCCAGTTCATTGGCATATGTTGAAAAAAATGAGCTCATGTTTCTGCAATATTTACCTAGAGTTTCTCTTTCCTTCATAGCTTTTGTAGAAGCAGAATAGTGCCAAAAAGCACTGAAAAGCAGGCATGTGTGCTTACTGCTTGCCTGCACTTGGGAAGTATTTTCTGTCCTTGCTTGTCTTACAGCTGTGGATTTGAGAGGGAAGTCTTTTATACTAATAATAGCAAGAACTTATGATAGAAGCTATCAATGAAAAATCCCAGGCATGTGCTGCTTGCTCTCTGAAGAAGAGTTCCATGCTAGAAATACAGATATTTTTATTTATTTTTTTGTACAAGATCACAGGAATGCTCACCAGTTGTCTTGTGTTCTGTGTGTGTAAGGACATTCCTTGGATTCCTTTCTTGGCAATTTTCTCATAAAATATCCAGTGTTTGAAATCAGAAACAGATTTTCTCTGTCTTTAAACAAATGTATTTTCCAAGTGGCACTAGACAAGAAAAAAAAGTGTACAAGTTGCTTTCTTTTTTCTGTTTAAAGTTTTACTTTTTGTGTATGTAACAGCAGGCCAAAATGATGAAGGAGTCTGTCAAAGTGAAGATTCCTGGCAGAATTAAATGAGTTTAGTTTAAGCCTGGGATTGATCTTCTGGCTTTTCTTTGTCTTCATTTCATTTTTTTAAATTTCTCTCTCAGTTATGTGTAATGAGATCCATTCTTTGCGTAGTTATTTTTTATATCATAGGGATTATTTTATTAGGATGAGTAAGTTTGAGGACATTTCTTATCAGCAATTCTTGAAAGTATAAAGACAGTTTGAATAAACACAGAATTAATACAAAATGAGATTTAACTAACAAGCATTTAACTTTGGATTAAAAAAAATACTTCTGAAAAAAAAGAACTCTTGCTATTTTTCTTCATTTCTCCTGTATCTTATGGAGTGACTCCTCTTGCCCTTTTTTTTCCAGCCATTTTTTTTCCTTCCCCACAGATTTTCCTATCCCCACTTGAGTGAAGGGTTTGTTTGTTCATCTCAGGTTGCTGCTTGCTCTATCAGCCGAATGGAAGTGCTCACAGTTACACCTGTGTGAATCCTTGACATGCAGGAGAGCACAGAGAGCTCTGTCAAACATGCTGCATTCACATGCTGTGGAAAAAAAAAATCAGTTTTTACTTAATTGCTGAAGAAGTGTTAGTACTTAAGACTGTGTAAAGTTTGAAGATTTTGTTTGTTAAATGACAACTTTATTATCTCACGCCGAAGGAGGGAGGGGTATGGGGTGGAAGGATATGTCCGTGACTGTGTGGATGACAGCATCTGCTACAGGACCAGCCTCTCTCCATCAGGCGGTGGTGAATGGGAATGGCTTCCAACTGTGCCTGGAAGTACAGAATGAAACTGAACATATCAAAAGGAAGATTATATAAGTCTGGATAATAACACTGTGGATAATAACATGAAGTTAGTCAATGCTCAGAAATACTTAAAAGTAGAAGTATTTATGCAATGTCATTCAAGTATTTCACCTGTGGCTACAGTCCTGTTTGCAAGGTACTTAACACCAAGTAAAACACTTTCTGCTTGGATTAATTTACAATCTAAATGCATTGGAAGAGGGCAGCACATATAAAAACAAAGTGAATTTCCCGAGGTCCTGAAGTGCCTGGGTGGCATGGTGCCTACCTGGCTTGTTTCTTGTCTCTGTACCAGAGTGAGCACATGGAAACTCCAGGGACTACTTGTGCCATGCCAACCCCATGGGATTGACATACCCCAGCTCTCACTTCTGTGATTCAGAGGGTGCCAATAAATACATTTGGTTGTATAAGTGTGTTGTTCCACTCCTTGGAGCTGTTTTATTTGACCATCTCTGAGGAGACCCCAAACCGCACGGGCACAGAACCTGCAGAATGAATGCCTATTGTTTGCTGTGGTTTTGCTTTGCTTTTTTTGGTCATAGAACAGGGTGTGGGCACCTATTTTTTCCGTTAAATTTTTAAGAAGGCCAATGGCAGTGGGTGAAGCAGGATGAACTTATTCAGGCATTAGATAAAAATCTCTTCTGGCAGGTACACCAGCCTTTCCCAGGGCACATGAGCTTTTGCCCTAAAGTGGTATGGTGAAAAGGCAAGTCGGATAGATTCAGCTGTGAAATCAGTTAGTACTGAAGCTCTCCTTTAGTAGATCTTTAGCTGATGATTGGAAATGTGGAAGTCTGGGTTGACTGCTATATGTGCCTAGCTTTCAGTACTTGAATTCAGCTTGTGCTTCTCAAACACAATGCAGTATGAATACACACAGACCAAAATATATGATCCTTGTAGTCCAGTAGTTGACTCAGATCGGGTTCAGTCTTTAAGAATATGAAAATTGACTCCTCCACTGTCACAACTGTATAATTGAGACACAGCTTTTCTTTAGATCCTGATTTTACTTTCATGTGTGCATTTAATACACACTGCCTTTCTACTCTGCATCTGGGTCTTTATTGCATGCTGCAACTGGAGCTGTTTGCACAGTTCAGACAACACTGCAATGCTGAGGAGGGCCTGTTAGTAAACGAATCATAGGTAGAAAGATCATCTGCTGTTTTTCTGGACCTGCTAATGTTTGTTTTTAAACAATATATGCTAACCCCCACAATTGTCTCCAGGGCTGTGAGCACAATGCATTTGGTGGTCGCTGTGCAAAGCAGTAGTAGAGGGCAGTGATTTTCTGTCAAAGTGCAGCAATAAGCCAGCACTTAATTTCAAGCAGTGAAAAAAGCGTCAAGGCTGGAGAATATTAAAACAGATGTCAAAGTATCATGCACAGCTGATTGGATTCATAAGCACTGAAAGAATTTCATGTTGAAGTGGTCTTTGAGACAGCATACACATACTTGAAACCTATAAATATCTTCCTACATATTTCAGTGGTTTAAGCATAGTAATGATTTCACATTGTTAAGTATTGTGTTACCAGATTTGTGTTCTCTATGCTTGTCACTCTTCTACATTGGCTTTCTCCCCCCCACTCCCCCACAACAACATTTGTGCAGGAGGCTGCTGTTACTTCTGGGAAAATGCCATAAACCTTTGTCAAATGGGAGACCAGTTCCCTGTGAAAGCACTCTGCCTGGTATTAAGAAATGGAAATTTTGTTAATTCTTTTATTCGGAGTCCTGTCACAACTGTGATCTTGCCTGTGGTTAGTTAGTGGCTGGCAAAACAATCTATAATTACCCCAGGCATCTTTTTCTAATACTATCCCAGTCGTCTAGAGCATCCCACTTTTTTCAATCTATATTTAAAAAAATTCAGAAAATGTTTTTGGTATTTGAAGCGCTTGTGTAACTTATCTGGACTTCCCGACTTTAAAATATTTTAAACTCAATTGCTGGTCATGTGCAGAGGGATTATAAAAGCATGGCTTATTTAGTCTAGCTGGTAGCTTGTGAGGTAAATACCACAAGGATGGAGGAAACCTGTTGAAGTCCAGGGCAAGTATTGGCACAAGATAAATGGTTATGACTATGTTGTGAGTTAATTGAAGTCAGACATTAAAAGGTTCCAAACCATCTGAGGAGGGAAGTTGTGAGACAGACATCCAAACAGGATAATGTGGACAAAGAATGTTTTTAAGATGGTTCTTGATAATGTTATGGAGTGTTTAAGCCAGAATTTCTGGAGCTGCTAAGGGAAGTTTGTGATAGACGTCTACATGGAAGCTTGGGGACAGAACTGCATTTGTACTTTGCATATGTTGTAGTTGTCCTATGTCTAAGTGCTTCTGTTGGTCCTCCTGTGGAGACAAAAAAGAATTATCCCTTTAAACATGTGATTGCAGCTTTGGAAGTTTCTCTTTATTCTGTTCTGCTTCACTGGAGACTGGCTACAGGAAAAGGCTGGATGAGGAGCAGGGTGTGCCGCAGGTCCTCATGGCATCAAACCATCTCACAGATGTAACCTACTAAACCCATTCTTACCTTTAGATTGAGCAACAGGTATTGCTGGGGTGGAAAATGCCCCAAAAATTCAGACTGATCAGGATTGCTTTTCTATTCTCTTCTACCACCAGGTGTGCTGCACTGTCCTTGGAAGTTTTATGTGACAGATTTCCTGCTTTCATGGGTTCTTTGGCCTTGCTGACACCTTTCAATTTTCTCTTACTCTTTTCCTGTAGACACTGTTTTTAGGCATGTAGTGGGATACTGTTGTCTCACTGTAGGCTGCTTGTTACAAGGTCTTTCTTGGATCCTGAATCCTTCTAATCCAGAGACATGTTGGAGATCTGCTCTTCGCAGCATCCTCACCTTTCTGTTTCTGACTTTTAATCCCATCTCCATTTTAATTTAAACACATCAATAATGCTGAAACAGAAAGGCAAAAAAGGAATTTTAGCCACATCCTCTAGCGAATACAAGGAGTAACACTTCTGGTGCTCAAGCAGAGATGTCTTCAGGATCAGTAGATCCTGCTTTGTAAGAGAGGAATGTGCTTTCTGTCTGCATCTCAGCTCTGAAGTCTTGGATTGTTCTGTATGTCTTTTAGCCTTAAGAGAATTGCTACATCTTTAACATGATTATGTGGGATAGTGAAGACTGACACTTAAGTAATGAGGAAAAACCATCTTCTTCCTCCCTTCATTATTAAGGCCAACAAATTGAACACTCTTCCTGAAGGCCTAATTTGCAGGGAGGCTTGTGTTTAATGGGAGAAAAGCTTTTCACCATCTGAATGCACAAATGGACCCTTCTTCAGTCATTCAGGTTTCCTTTTTGTTGTCCCAGTTTCATACTCAGAATTCAAGATCACAAGGAGGTTTTTTGTAGTCTTTGGCAAGCAGGAGCCGTCATTTGTGCAGCACCCTGTGGAGAGTTGCCCTTACTCATGCAAACCCTTCTGGAAAACATCAAATAGTGGGAATACTTAGGTCCTTCTTGAGGAAGAAGGTTGCAGAGTTTGGTGTTAAACTTCTCTCTTTAGAGGCAGAGTGCTGGAGTAAAGGTGGCTGACAAATGAGAACAGAAAAAAAATGCAAAGCTATTTTTCCTGCCTAGTGGATATTTGGAAGACAGTTTATGATTCTTTTCAAAGCCTTGTTTTTCTCCATCATCAGTGTGTCTATGTATATCATTATGAGTGAGTCCATGCTCTGGATCAGCGTGGCTGGCAAAGGCATTGCTCCTGCCCAGGGGATTGCTGTGTTGAGAGATGTCCCACTCTATTGGGTCACACAGCTTGTAGCTCCATTCTAAAGATCTTTAAGGGTTTCCTGTGTTGTTCCCCTGTGCAAAGTTTGCTCTGATGACTTACTGCTTCTCATCTTGAAGGATTGTTTTCAAATCAGTTAAAAATAATTTTGAAACTGGTTCTTAAATTAGCATGCTAATTTGTGTGGCTTTACTCTCATTTTTCTTTTTAAAAGTCTAGTGCAGAATACATATAAGGGCTGAGTGATTGTTTTTAAGAACCAAACTGTTTATAACAATCTGTTCAAATTTATCTTGATTCAGTAGATTTTGTTTTGTCAAAATATGGAATTTTGAACATAATTCTGAAACTAGCTGAAGCATAGACTTGAAGAATGATATAAATTTTTCATGTCTTAGTTTATGGCTTTGATATGGGCCTTGCCATAACCATGGCATTTTGCTTTGCTCAGTCAGGGTTGTTGCAAGGGAGATCCTTCAATGAAATGTTGGCATATTGTGAGGGTATTCAGAAAGGAGATTTATTTTCAAGAATATTACTTGGAAATTCAGGATTAACATAATTTCTTCCTTTGCCAGTGAATAGGCTGAACATGAAACCCATAGACAAGTGGATCATTAATATGTGGTCTTACTATGGCATGTATACAGACTGCTCTTTCCAGTTTGCTTTGTGAAGCTCACCCATTTGACTTTTTTTTAAAAAAGCAGCAACTCCAGATACAAGAAAGAACATCACTGGTAGGCTGCATAGCAGCTGTAGCACTTGCATTTAATAATTTTGTTGGAAAATCAGATACTGAAGTCAAATGTTCTTACAATAACTTCATATTCTGCATGAAAAAGCAGTCCAGAAAGTTTGTTGTTAGAGACACAAAAATAATGGGTGAATATGAATTTTCTGTAAGAAATCAAGAGTATATAATTGATACTAAAATGTTTACACATGATATGTATGTGTTACTGATCTGGGACTCAAGAAGAGCACTTTTCCTAGGGTGAGACTTTGTTTTGGATTGAAATACTGCTACTTTGTACTGCTCCTCATTAGTTTAATCTTTTCCTCGGCAAGGGGTGCATATTTTTGTCATTATTCTGTCTAATGGAATTTGGTGCATTCCACTGGCATGATCTGTAAACCCAAGAGTTTACTTAGTCTTTTTAGAAAGCCTTTATGTGACCTGCTGTAAAGTAGGTGGACTGTATTTAGCCATAGTTCATAAGAATCTAGTGCTAACTGGCTTATCTTGCATACATATGATTACCAAGTAAATGTGACACTTCATATTAAAAAATTACTGCTGAACCATTCCAGGTTAATGTGATTATATTTGATAGAAAGTTTTTTTTTTTTAATTCTTTAAACGTACTTATCTTTGCTGAGTTACAACCATTCCTTACACTGCTGACAGAAGTGTGTGACAAGGTTACTTTTTTCATTGGTTGTGATTTAATAATAACAAAACTACTTTATCTTATGCATATGGAATGATTATGAGAAGCTATGTCTACGCTGGCAAGTAGCATGACAGAAAAGAGAGGGATCTATAGTGTAGAGTAGTTGTGAGGTCTTTGTGCCTGTGATGCAAAGCAGTGGAATGGGATGTGGAAGAGCATCTGAGTTGAACTAATGTGTGGCCAATAAGTAGGAAGACCCCTTCAGGCTGAAAATTTGATTTCTTTTTTTTTTTTTTTTTTTAGAAAATCAGGTTTGCCATTCTTGCTACTTCATTGATGTTTTAATATTGACGCATTATGTTAAAATGTATCTAATGTATTAGCTGCTGCTCTGTGGTCTGAAAAAGAGTGAATGAATGCTTCTGCCCAGGAGCAGCTGAATGATGCCGTTCAGTGCTGAATGTTGTACCCTACCAAATGGAAGGTCTTGTCCTTCTGAGGATGAGTAATAACTTGCCAGCTTCTGTTTAAAAGAATTGAACAACAGATCAGCTCATCTTTTGACATCTCAAGTATGTTTTTTTTAAATATATAGTGAAGCACCATTCTGTTAGTAAAACTGAGTTTCACTTTTTTTTTCCTTTCGTAGAGTTGTAGAATCATTTATTTTGGAAAGGACCTCTCAGATCATTGAGTTCAGCCGTTAACCCGGCACTGCCAGGTCCACCACTAAACCATGTCCCCAAGTGCCACATCTGCAAATCTTTCAAATACTTTCAGTGATGAGGATTCAACCACTTCCCTGGATAGGCTGTTCCAATGCTTGACTGCCCCTTTGGTGAAGAAATGTTTCCTCATACCCAACCTAAACTTCCCGTGGTGCTATTTGAAGCCATGTAGTCTTGTCCTGTTACTTGTTATCTGGTAGAAGAGACTGACTCCCACCTGGCTGCAACCTCTTTTCAGTTGGTTGTAGAGAGTGGTGAGGTCTCCCCTGTGCCTCCTCCTCTCCAGGCTGAACAACGCCAGCTCCCTCAGACGCTCCTCACAGCTCCATTGCCCTTCCCTGGACATGCATCAGTGTTTTTCTTGAAGTGAGGGGCTCAAAACTGAGCACAGGATTTGAGGTGTGGTCTTGTGTATGGGGGAACAGTCACTGCCCTGGTCCTGCTGGCCATGCTATTGCTGATACAGGCCAGGATGCCATTGGCTTTCTTGGCCACCTGGCCATGGTGCTGGCTCATGTTCAGCCACTGTGGACCAGCACCTGCTGGTCCTTTTTCACTGGGCAGCTTTCCAGCCATGCTTCCCCAAGCCTGTAGTGCTGCAGGGGTTATTGTGACCAAAGTGCAGGACCCAGCACTAGGCCTTGTTGGACCTCATACCACTGGCCTCAGCCCATCGATCCAGCCTGTCCAGATCCCCTTGCACAGCCTTCCTGACCTCCAGCAGATCAACACTCCTGCCTGCCTTGGTGTCATCTGCAAACTTGCTGAAAACGCCCTTGATCCCCTCATCCAGATCATCAATAAAGATGTTAAACAGGACTGACCTGTGGAGAACACCAGTAGTGACCAGCCACCAGCTGGACGTGGCTCCATCAACCACCACTCTCTGAGCCCAGCCATCTGGCCAGGTTTCTCCTTGGCAAACAGGGCAACCAGCCAAGTCCTGGTCTGCCAGTTTCTCCAGGAGAATGCTGTGGGAAGCTTTCAGAGGCTTTACTGAAGTTCAAGTAGACAACATCCACAGGCTTTCCCTCATCTTACACGGAGCTTAAAAGCAGTTCTTTATGGGGCACTTGTCTCTGAACATGGGATACATACACAATGGCCATGTAAAACCAAAACATTTTTAGAAGTACTTGCTAAAATCAGTTAATTCTCTCACTACAGATTTTAATTCTGTTTATGATTTTTGTTGTTTTAATCTTGAAAGCCTTCCTGACTCTCCATGACGCACCTGGCCGGAGCAGGCCTTCCCGGGAATTGTGTATCCAGGAGGTGGCACTGCATTTTTGGCAGCCGCAGTGGTGTGCATGAACACAAGGAAGCCTCAGCAGAGCGTTTCCTCCAGAAGCAGGAGGGCCAGGAGGCTGCTGCCTTCTTACTGAAGGCTGCTTTCTGACTGTGGCTTTGTCAGGTAGTGTAATTTGCTTTAGTTTTTGCATTGAAAATCCCACTGGGTGTGGTCTCGTCCAGTGAGCTGTCTGGGTGGCAGAGAGATCGCTGCTGCTCTGCATCAAGAAGATGCTTCCCTCTTCAGGCTGTTAAATCACTGAAAAAGAATTGTGAGAGATAATAGGAGTGGTGAGATGACTTGTTTCTCTTGCTGTTACCATGGTAATGAGTTTAATGAGCAGACCTGAACCGGGTAATCTTATCCAACTCTCTCTGAATTGCCATTTAAAATGAACTGTAAAATAAGCTGGTAGAAGGTGACTCCTTTGCCCACAGAGTATGTGGGCGTACAAGTATTACCAACACTGCCATCCATTCTGGCCCCAGACTGAAAACTGCTTCTCCTCTGGCTTTGGCAGTATCATCTTTTGTTCTGTATTTTTAGAAGGATCAGTAGATGTGTGAGACTCAGCCACTAGAGTAAGGCAGCAAGAATAGCTTCTGTTTCCACCACCAGCAGTAAATATCTAATTGCTTCCATCTTGCTAAAGGCTTTGTCCTCTGCCCCAAATGTGTGTCATCCCTTTCCCAAAGGTGGTCTGCTTCACAGAATGCACTGGCCAAAATACTTTGTCTTTTTTTCTCATGTAAATAGATGTAAACTAGAAAGGCATGGAAAAGCTTTTCTGAGTTACCTGCTGCTTACTCAGCTGGCTTTATTTGCATTCTCATTTAAATATTGCAAAGCAAGTGATCAGTAGTTAATATCAAACATATGACATTGCTTGTGGCTCTTAAGAAGGCTTTCTAATTGAAAATAAAGATGAATAATTAGGACATAGAAGTGTATTTTCAAATGCCATGAGACTGCAAATAATACAACACAAAGTGTGTTTTTCTTGTCTAGCATGATACATATGTGCTGTTTATCAAAATACTCATTGAATTAAAAATAATTACAGAGGGCTATTATATAACAGCAAAGGAAAAATTAAATTAAGATATGAAAGAGAGGGTGATGGGTATGTTCAGAGTTGGTGTGGCAGGGAAGTACAGGCACCTAGATTTCTTATGATCCTGTAGTTCACGTTTGGTTTACTGTTGTTGGGGTTTTTGTTGTGTTTTACAGCTGCCTGCTGTATCCAGTGGTTTGCAGATTCAGTGTCCCTGAAGAGGACTGAGGTTGCTTAAAGATGACACCTTGAATCTAGGACTGGCTGTGTGGGTACCAGGAATTAAGTTAGCAAAATATTCCCAGCATTCAGAGGTTTGCCTCCAGTTTGTTAGGTACACAGTTGTCAGTGACACTTGCTGTACATTTTTACAAAGCATATTTGCTTGTTAGGACTGCTTTTAGCTGTTATACCAGTTGAGCTCTTTAAGCCACACATGCCTTATTATTTACATCCTTTAAAAAAAAAAGTTAAAAGCTATGTGACTACAAGCATACAATAAAAATACATCCATGGAAGTGGTAGGGAATAGAGCTAATGCTGGAGAATGTGAATATGGCCACATGGAGAGAGATTTTTGGAATATCATGAAGCTTTGTGTGCATCCTGGCAGTGGTGCTTGCCATGCCCACCACCTCAGGTCCCCTTCAGCTCCTTTACACCCTGATATCTGTTTGTATTGTATAAGTTCCTCAAATGCTGGGCTTGCTTTGAGCACTGTAAGGCTGATACCTCCTGCTCACTTCTTGTTTGAGAGATTCATATTCAGTTAAAAAGCCAGTTACAATACCTTGAGGGTTTTGAGGAACACAACATAAGGCTCCACACTAAAATAATGTGCAGGAGAGAGTAGAGGTACATACACAGGCCAGGAGAGCAGGACATCCCATGTCCCATCTGGCCATTGCCAACTCTACAGGACGCTGGAGTGCTCCACCATGATGGGCATGTCCTCATTCTTGCTATGTCACAAGTTTTCTGTCTGTAAAAGGAGGATACTTCTCTCTGAGAGTATTATTTTAAGGCTTAGTTAATGCTATGTCATCCAATGAAATATGTTTAATGTAAAAATATTTTTCCTCTGTTTTAAAATTAACTATTTAAGTACAATTTAAAACCTCCAGCTGCTCATCCAAAAAGCCCAGAACACATCAACCCATCACTGCTAAAAATAGAATCGCTGTCTAATTAGGGCAAAGTTTATCCCCATGGATTTCTACGAGCTGTCTTTAATTTCCTCTTTGGCTGCTGGACTTGCATCAGGAATTACTTCATTTGATGGTTTTGTTTTGCAAGGTGCTGTTTTTTCATTACATGATGAGTATTACCTTCTATCCAGAGGATCTACAAATTGTACATAAAGACTGATGATTCAATTTTTATGTAGCATATTTATAAAGATTTTGTTAATACCACCGTAGGGCCGACATGACCATCCTATGTGATTCCAAGTCCCCTGAGTTCCCATTAGATGTAGTCTATATGCTTTTTAAACTCCTGTGTGTCACCAGTATCATTGCTGTTCTCAGAGCTCAGGAACATATATGCTTGTCTAATAAAAGGGCTAATCTTTTCTTTAGCTTGTTTTTCTTTATAATTTTGCTTATTGTAATCCCTGAGTTAGTCACAGTTTGGGGAGTCTGTCAAACTCTTAATGATCTTTATTCTTTAGACCAAATGATGTTTCCAGTCTAATGTAATCCTTTTTCCCCCACTAATTATTCAAGCTCTCTCTAATAGGGCCTGACTGTAAAGAGTTGGTTTACAAAAATGAAATATGCTGATAAAGATGAATATGCACATTTAACAGTCTGCTCAGAGCATTCATACTTGGAATTACTAGTAGTTCAATTTTTACAAGGCATGAACAAGAGTAATAAAGGAAATAAAATGTTATTTTGGGGAAATCTTTATACAAATGATAGCTCAAGGCTGAGAAAAATGAACAACCTCACTTTTGTGCATTTGAAAAAAATAAAGCATCGCTATAGCTGCAGTAGAATAAGTGAAGTTTTATCAGAAGTTTTATGTTAAAATTTTGACTTTATCAAACTTACAGAGGTTCTTGCTCCATGTAGACATAGCATAAAATAATTGTTTCTTTTTGAGGATTTTTGGAGGAAGACCAGGAGAGGAAGAGGCAGTGTGTACACATTGTCTTTCTCACATGAGAATGGTACAGCTTCCCAACTCTTTATTTGCATTTGCTAATAGCTGAGGCCATAACTGTCATCAAACCTTTTATAATTTATGTTACCAAGGTCTTTCAGACTTTGAGGGAGACCAGATTTCAGCCATGATCCCATTATTGTGTATCAGCCTTACTTCGTGAGCATGCATTGGAAACGTGGCTAAATGAGCATGTCTGCAGTCTAGAGAAGTGCGTGGTAAATGTCACAGGGACTCCAGGGCAATACGTTATCTTGTGTCATCTTGATAAGTGTTTGGGAGTATGGGAGTTTGCTGAGCACTGAATTTTGTTGTGTTCTTGCTCTTCTGTTTGAACTGCATGTTACCTAATAACACTGGCTTGGCGTCTAGGTCTACACTTAACTTTTCTTTCAAGTAATGTGTTTGCACAGAGATAGAAAGACTGCATGTGAACATTAGGCCAGTATCCTTTCAACATGTAATTTGATAACGTGATTTTGAGTTGTTAAAATAAAAACAACCGTAACTGAAATCCACCTGTATTCTTATGTAATGTGAAAGCATGTTCTTGTCTGCAGGAGAAATAAATGCAAGCCCCAGTGCACACTTTTTATCAATAGTCTGCTGATGCTCGGAAGTTTTGTGCATCACATCTATGACACTGACTCTTCCCAAGACCCTGATAATCACAGGGAGTTGAAAGGGTGAGACAGCAGGCACAGTGGCTAGACAAGTGGGTTGCAGAGGTGCTGTCCCATTAGGGAAGCGTTAATGGGCCTCCTTATGAACTGTTTTACTAACAGCACCCTTGGGATTTCATCTCGTCCAGGAGGACTGTCTAGACATTCATTTATTCTGGGAGACACAGGAATATCAGCATGGTTGATGAGTGAATTGAGCTCTGCTAATGTTAATCAGAGTTTTTCTTTCTCACAGTCTGATGCGTAGATGTACTTCGCTTTGTAAATTTCTCTTTGCCTCAAAGGCCTGCTTGCCAGCAGTCAGCGTATGGTGCTGAGTTTCTGCTGGATATACCGATGAGCCAGTGGTACCAACAGCTGTTGCCCATGCTCTTAGCACGTTTTCCCCCTTCCATCTATATTTTTGCAGATACTTGAAACTTTTGTCAGAAAATGTAAAATTGCAGGCAGGGCTTGTTTCATCCCTACTTATTGAAGGTACTTGTCACGGTTCGTTATAAGGCCTGTTTTCATCTCTTTGCAAGTTTGCTGAGATTCAACCATGCAAGATGTGTATGAAGCATTTTATAGTGAAAATCTCTCGCTCAAACTGCTGTGCAAGTAACAGAATGTTAAAAAATAAAAATACCAAATTAGCCACTTTCTTGCAAACTTTCAACACTTCACCAGCACTATTCAGTCAGTGTTGCAGACAGTTTGTGCTGGATAGTACTCTGTGTTTTGTGTGTGTGGAGGCTGATGCCACGCTGGTGCAGTGTCTGTGGGCAGCTGATGTGTACACCCTGCTCCCAGGCTGCAGCTGCCAGTGCAGGCAGCAGCAGCACTGAGGCAACAGGGAGAAGGAGATGTGCATCTGATCTTTGTTGTTGCTAAACGATGATTTTTTTTTCTGTCCAAAGCTTTATTGTAGCTATCAAGCAAACAGCACATAAAGCCTTTACTAATATCTAAATACTTACACGATGCTGTTGTGCTTCTACATATGGAGCCTCCACTTTCATAAAGGGTTTGGGCTGCAACCAAAGTATTTATAAGGAAGCAGACTAAGAATTGTTCTTTGTTGTGCTTTACTCAGGTTTTTGCTATCTTCCCATTTTTAAAAACAAAAATTCTCCCAAGTAATCTTTCCAACAACATAAAGCTTCTGAAGACAGCCGTTTATGCAGGGTGCCCTCTTTATCTGACATTTTCCTTTCTGTCCCAGTCTGATTGTGCTGTTGCGGCCAATTCAAAAGCCCAGGAAGGGCATGCTTCCTGGATCCCAGAGAAAAACAGTATAAGGAAGGGATGGGAGATTAGGGTTGACACAGTTACCAACATGAAAACTTGCTTAGTAGTGCAGTATTTGGGAGAGGTGCCATGGCCTAGTGACTTGTGAATGAGGCTAAAGAACTGAGAATACCTCAACTCTAATCCTAGCTTTTCCACTCCGTGGGCAGGTTACTAACTCCCTTTGAGACTTTACCTTCATCTTTAAATCGGAATAATAGCTACTCTCTAGAGGCATTGTGAGGATTTATGCAGTACTGAGTGCAAGCTGATAACTTCTTATGCTTTGTATTCAGCATCAGTCTGCTTGTAGTCTAACCTGGAAGACAGCGTCTTCTTTTGGTGACAATCATTATGATTCTTGTCTCAAAAGGGAATTTCCTTAATAAAATTCAAGTACTGAAAATCGTGACACTTTTCTCTTTTTTCTTTAGTCTATATGTTTTTTTCTGCTTTTGCATTCCAGAAGAAGGTAAATTATCTTGGCGAGTTCCTGCCCAGTTATGGTTCTGTAGCTGCCAGTGTCACAGCAATTATAGTAACTTAGCTTTAAATAAGCTTCTTGGATATGGCCATCTGTGTGTGGCCATAGTACCTGTTGTTCAGAGAGTGGTGAATAATCGGGGATAAGGCTTAAGAGATGCCACAGCCTGAAGACGCAGCAGAAAGGGAGTAGTCCGAGGTCTGTGGCAGGTGACTGGGTTTCCCAGCTCTATGCAGCCTGTACTTTCGTGCTTATGGCTGTGAGCTGGGGGCTGGCAGGAGGGCAGGAACAGACCAGTCAGCAGCTGTACTGAGCCACTTAACCAGGTGCTTGATTTTTTTTATTTTTGCTTGTTTGTTTATTTGTTTGTTTGTTTTCATTCTCTTTTACGGACTGACAGAATCCTATTACCGTTTCCAGAATAGTCAAATAGCTTAGCTTGCCTCAGTGCAGAGGAGAAGAAAAGTATTTTCCTCCAGCCTCTTGAATGCGTCTGTTCAAGGGTTATAAGCAGGCCACTCCCTTCTGCTCCGAACTAGCCATTGGGGACAGCAGGGACATCCTTGAGAGCAGCATCTCACAATGATCGCCTATGTGCACTGCCTTCCCGCCGACCCGATGGTCGGGTGCCTCGGCAGGAGCAAGTGGCAGCCCAGCTGCAACGATGATGAGGAGGAGGAACTTATCCCACTGTATTCCAGCAAAATGGGGAACACTCACACCAAGCTGCCTGGGCGCCTCAAGAAAAAGTTACTGAGCAAAGACGACAACTCCTTCTGGCCAAGTAAGATAGTTCCTATTCCTTAGCTATTTTGGTCATTTTGTGTTGTGTTGTCATATTGAGGAAATAAATAAGTAAATCAAATGTAAACAAGGAAAATACTTGTATGTCTTTTTTGGAGGATGAAGGCATTGGGAACAATTTTCTCACAAAAATAATATGTTTCCACTCCAGCACAGCATATGCAAATATTGTATCCGATAGGGCTGCTAAGTTGATACAGGATGGCACTGTCTTTGTGCATGTGATATGCCTGTGTTTGAGAGGTCTTGAGCACTCGCTTTTAGTTCAATAATGCTCCTTTTCAGCAAAATGATTGTTTTAGATGAGTCGAGCTGTTGATGTAGCACTCTAATTGAAAGCCATAGGAACAATCAGTGGATGAAAAGGCCAGGAAAAATAAGAAAAAGGTCTAACAGATTCAAAAGGCTTAAAGCATCAACTTAAAGCAGTTGATGAGTACTTATTAAAAAAAACCCCAGTCTTCTTTTGAATAACCTTTGGTCTAAAGTTATTTTCCCTCTGAATGTGAGAAGAAAGAATTCATGAATTATGATGACTTTCCTTTTTTTTATCTGAAGAGTTTCAAGTTTCACTGGCAAATACAGATGGTAAATAGGGAGAGAAGAGGACAGACAATGGTAATGTTCAGCTGTTTTGGGTTTAGTATTATTGCTTGCCTTCCCTTTTTTCCTGACCACCTAAGCAAAGGCACCCAGCTGTTTGTGGAATGGTTGCTCAGAAAAGTGTATTTAAGGGTGATGGGGGAGAAATTTCACAAAACAAAGAAAGCTTTTCCTGCAAAAGCCAGCTGGCTAGCTATCTTGTGCCAGGGCTTTTTAAAAAAGAAAGGAAAAAAAAAAAGTACAGGAGTGAGTATATTTACAACTGTATTGATTTTTCTTTTCCTCATTAATCTCACACTGATAATCCGACAATGGCTAGTTATTACCAGGAATGGAAAAATCCCCATCTTGCCACATGATTCTAACACTGATTAGTGAAACTACTTTTATTTTTGTTTTCAGAATTACCATATTGTCCATTCAATGCTACTAAGCTTCGTTTGGAGTCCACTCCTGTGAGACGAGTGTGATTTACTACATAGTTTTTTCAGGCCTTTTTCAAGAGGAAGTAATTTTTTAAAATGCGTGGAAGGAAAAGTCCCTATCATCTGCTGGATTTTTGTGTTCTAGAGTACAGGGTCAATTCTGGTTCATTCAGAGGTGAAAATGAAAATGCTTCCTGTGTGTAAAATTAGGTAGTCTGTACTGTCAGACCTGGGGAAGCCCTGAAGAGGTTAGGGACTAGGGAGCAGCTCCGGGAATGCTTAGGGAGGAGGACATGGCCCATCTGGCCCCAGACAGCCTGGGGTGTGGGGGTGCGATTTTGTTTCTCTGACTGGGTGACAGGTTAGTTCGTTCATACGAAGTTGTGACGTTGACTTTCAGAGCTGCTTCCTGTAGTGACCTTGGAGATGTTGCTCAAAGCATCACGAGCAGCCTCCCTGTTTGAACTGCTTCTCCGGAGTGTGGAAATGGGACTGAGGAGCATGAGTAAGGTACTCAGAAACCCCTGCTTCCTCACCGCAGCCTCCCTCCTTCTTCTTTTTGTGCTGTCTGTATGGCAAGCATCCCCTCCTCTCTAAAATGCACCTGAATTGAAATTACAAAATTTTCCAGAAGAGTAGATGCAGAAGAATGGAGAACAGAGCAGTACTTTAAAGAATATTTACGTTGCTAAGTATTAAAAAGAGATATTAAATATATACTGATGATCTTATATCTTTGCATTTAAAAGCCTGAAAACTGAAGCACAGAGATTTTTTTTGTTGGTTATTTTTTAAATAGCTGAGTCACTTCAAGGCATCCACTTTCTTCTTGGATGAGAACTTAATGACTTCTGCATAGAAATAGTGTAAATAGGTGGGAAAACTTTTGCCTTTCTGAATGGTATGGGGTAGTTCCTATATATGCAGTGGGAACGTGTGCTCTCCCTATCCAGGTGCATTCATGTTTTTATTGTTGTTTCAGTATATTCCTAATGGAGAGAGACAAAATCTATTTAATTCTATTTAATAATTTTAAAATTGCGTTCATGTGTGCAGTTTTGTTGATTTTATAATACAGCACTTATATAAGCAATTAAGTTGTTTGACTTGAGATCTGCAAAGCTTTTTAATGCAGTTTTTGGTCCCTAGCGATAAATTTTCATGTTTCAGACCAAATTTATCACTGTATCCTTTATGTTGAGTTTCACTGATACCTGGTATGACCCCGTGCATTTTATTTACTCTTTCTGAATTCCAAACCATTGGAGTTTCAATGCAAGTTTTTCAGTGAAAGAATGACAAATCAGCCTGCTTTCTGCCCTGACTTTTCCCAGGAGAACCTCTAGTGCTTCAGTGCTGGTGGCCCACCAGTGCAAGTGTATATATGTGGGACACTGGCTCCCTTCTTTACTCATTCCTCCTCCACAGAAACAAGGCAATGGCAACATAATTAAGCCATCATTAAGCGTATTATTGGTGGGACAGGTACTATTTCCCTTTGAGATAGGGAAGCTGTGTTGCTTTAAACTCTGTTAATGTTTATTTTAAGGAACAAAAGTGTTTAAGAGTGGAAGTGCTTTCTGGGACCAGGTCAAGAGATAACTGCAGAACACAGCAGGGGATTATTGGCTGGGCTTTATCTCTGTTGATAAAGGCCTCCCTTCGGGGTCCTTATCCAGCATCATGAGAACTGTGCTTGGAGAGGTTTCACAGTGCTGATATACTGTGCAGAAAATGCTCCTGGTAGTGTTAGCGTTGTTTGAAAACATGATACAGTCAAATTATTTGAACTTCCTTGTGGACTGGGGTGGAGGACCTCACTGAGGTGATCTCAATAGTCTGCAGCAGTAGTTCCTGGTGCTCCTGATACCAAAAAAGTCAGTAATCAAAGTAGTCGTAGTGTGATGTAGCAGTGTAGCAGCTGTAATAATCAGGGGACCATGTTAAGGTTTGAGGATTTTTAAGCTGTAGCAACTATTCAGATAAAACTATTAGTGATGTTGTGAAGTGAAGGTTCTGCCTTAGCAGCTTAGCCGCTTTCCAGTATCTGTGATGCCATTCTTCTGCTGTTCTTTGCTACCAGATTGAGTACAAATAGACAGTGTAGGACTGAAATCAGCCAGAATGCAGCAGGTCATCCTTTAACAGCCTGTCTTCCAGCCAGAAGAACAGTATTACGCTGGTATAGGGGCTGTCACCAGCACATGTTCATTCCTGATTACAGACAAACTTCAGTGGTGTTGAGTGTTTGTTAGCTGGTTTTCTTGCAGGAAAGTTAAGCTGAGATACTCCACTGACCAGGTTGAGCAGAAGTGTCAAGGGCTTGGTGTGGTTTGGCTTGGTTTAAATGCCTGCTGAATTGGAACCTGAGGCTGCTGGCAGTGACTGCTGCTGTGGGAGTCTGTCACCTCCTCCTGGGCAGAGCACTGCCTGCCTCTTACAGTTCCCATTGTCACTTCATATTTTATCAAATTTGTGAAGTTTAAAGATGTGGTATGCTCTTGCTGGCTTTTTATGGTGATAGTTTTGGTTAAGGATTTTGAAGGGTTTTTTCTTTCTTTTACAGATGCGTGAATAAGCCAATGGCAGTATCAGATTACTTCTAATGTTCGTTAAACAGTAGCTTCAGTTATTGGAATTTTTTCTCAGTGTTTTGTGCCTTGCTAGCTCATGAAAGAATGCTTTCTTCTTCATTCATTACTCTTTCTAAGGACAACAGCTCTGTCTTATCTGTAAAGCTGAGACCTTTCTGTGTGATGTGTGTTTTGTGAAAAACATACAAAATTTGAAATAATAATAACTAGATCTATTTATAAATTGATAGGATGTTGTGAACCAAGTTGGATATTTTGTTATCCACTATTTGCTATGGCTTTTTTCCAGGTTTCTCTTACAGTAGCTTCGAGATTTAAATTTCCCAATTAAAGGATGTTATATTAAAAAAAGCCAGAATCCTTGCAACTTGGGAGGATTCAATCTTTGCCTTCTCATTTAGCAGTGTGAAACAAAGACTGAATTGCTTTCCATCTCTGCAAATTCTGGGCTGTGGAGAGCACTGAGCAAGCCTTTGTGGCCTTTCGTGCCCTGAGTGACACAAGGACAGTCTATGTGGTGAATGGCTGGGACAGCAACTTACAGAGCCTCATACAAGTGACTGGCCACCCTTATTCCCAGTTTTATTTGCTGCATCTAGCTTGTACCATAACAGCTGACATACTGGATTGCATCAGATAAAGCCAGGAACTGGTTTGTTTTGAAAAGAAAAAGTAAATTTGATACAATTTTTATTGCATGCCTAAAAATGTTTTGTTCATTTGGCTAAAATGAGCCACTGTAAACTTGCAAAGAAGAGAAACAAGTTCATTTGTACAAAGTTACTTTGGGTCTTGGATAAATAACAACTCTTCTGTTGTGTATTTTTGTATGTATCTTGCATTTTTGACTCATTTTGCTGCATGTTCCCTGCCATAGAAAACAAGCCTCCTTGCCTGTCCTCTTCTGGACAGGCCATGGAGGTCCAGCACTTGGTCTCATGTGCTATTGCCATATGGCTTGTAAGCCCTTTCATGAGTCAGATGTGAGAGCGATACAGATGAAGGGGGGGATGAAGAAGAACTTGAAATACACTAAGTAAGGGGAGGTTGATGTTGGGATGTTTTAAAAAAACTGAGTGAGTCAGGAACATGCATATGAAGGTCTTGCTGAGTTTCCTTGCAGAAAAAAAGCTTTGTTAGTCTGACTGTTCACTGATAGGTGTGAACTTGCACTGACTGTTGCAAGGAGGTGCTGGTGGTGGATGTTTCAGCATTTCTTTCTGCCGGTAACCAGACAAGAAGCTACATATGGCACTCAGGAGCACATGAAAGAGGTGGTGAGGTTTTGTTATGGAGCTTATTAACATCACTCAAGTGCATCTGGAGGAGTCAGAAAAAATAGTTCAGAGACATCTTTTGTGTGGAGTTTTTTGTGAGCAAGGGAGCATCTGTTATAATTAAGGAGATGGAGCAACACAAGTGCAAATCCATACATGGAACATGTAAGACTGGAAAGCTTGTGGCTGAGGATAGTGGTTAATGGTAGACTGAGTAGGTTCTTTGGTGCTTAATTTGATTAAAATTTCCTAGGTTTATGAATGGTGGGTACAGTATGTTTACAGATCTTACTGGGAGCTGCTTTATCTAGTGCAGTAAAGCCAAGAAGTGGTTTTGAGTGCTGTAAGAAAATCAGACTCCTATCAGATTAAAGCTGAAACATGGTGAGGAGAATGTCCACGGAAGAGGCACAGACGTTCTAAGGGAGGCCTTCATCAGCCTGGCTAATGGAATCACACTAGCAATCAGAAACAGATTATGGCAGCATTAGCAAAGTCCATTTTACAATGCTGTGTTTCATACTGCATCCCACCCTCCCCCAGGCCAACAGTTTGAGATGAAGTGATAAAAGGTAATGAGGTTTCATAGCTGCAGTGTATTCTCTTGTGCTGGAAGAGTAGAGAATCAGACTTTCCAACTAACAAGGTAAATATTTTTATCATACCTTCTGGAGTCTGTATTCTAGTACTCTGCAGACTGGTGACTTCTACTCTTCTCCTGAATTGGGTTGTGTGCCCATGCATGCTGGGTTGTGGTAGAGGGCTTCTGTGGTGCTTGGCACATTTGCAGTGCTCTTACAGCTGAAATCCCCCTGGTTAATTGTCTTTTCTTGTTAACTGCTACTAAATGTGAAAAATTTCAAAGGCTTCCTGAATACTACTTTACTTTTCCTGTGCTGACTGCTCTTCACAGCATGTCCCTTCCCTTGTTTTTCTTTTTTCCTCATACTAATGGGAAGCCAGGAACTTCACTAAGGAGCCCTTGGAAAAGTGTGATGTCATGTTGCCTTGCAAATACTTTGCTTTATCAAATATCATGTTTGATGCTTTGTGTATGGCATGTGCTGACCCAATTTGAATGTAGGTAACCCTCACTGTTGCTTTTGCAGAACTTGTAGCAGGTGCCAATGCCATTTATGTGGTGGGTTTGATAACCTTTACGTGCTCAGAAGGAACATTATGGGCTGCACAGTGTATCACTAGTGATGGGGACGTGGACTTCTGCTGGAGGACCCCTCAGAGGCAAAGGGTTCTGGCTCCTGGATGGCAGCTCCAGTGGACAGGCTGGAGGGGGGACTAGGCTGGCAGAGCATTGCTGTCCCCCTCCCCTCCCCACAACAGCTCTGCCCACTGTGTCATCTGGATTTTGTAGATTTGCTTGTGCTTTGAGCTGGTGCTGTAATCCTTGGTCCTCTGCTCTACCAGGGTGTGGGTTTTTTGCTCCTACTCTTAGCAACCAAAGAGTTCAGGACTGTCCCTGGAACCACTTTTCTTCCATACGGTTCCTGCACAGGCCATTTAAAGGAAATGGTATTAAAAGTCTGATAGATTACTATAGATCTCTAGCCCTTTATTGTTTTCCTGCCCTAATCTGATGAGCATTGACAAATACACATTGCTTTATCCTCAAGATTTTCAAACCTTTGCTTGGACATAGTTGTAGATCAGCTCTGGTTTTGTCACCCATGCAGTGTCACTTGCTCCATGCTATGGGCTATGATACCTGAAGTAAAAGGTGCTCATTTTCTGTAATACATCACTTCTCTCCTTACCTGTCAGTTGGCTTGTCCAAATATCTTGGAGGTAAAGCAAACTTGCACTTCACTAGCATTGCAGCTGGCAGCATATAAATCTGGTTTATTCATACCTTGTAGTGTTAATAAAAAAAGACACATTTAAAGTAATCCAAAATGCCAATAGGCTTAGTGACATTTAAGCATGAATGATGCTGTCAGTCCATCCGCAAACAAAAGCGGTGCATCTTAATTTGTCTAATTACACTCTAACATGCAGGCCAGCTGCTGCTGTGAACAAAAGCAGTTGATCGCACCATTTTATTAATTGCATATTAATTGCCACATTCATGTTAACCATATGGGAAACAGTGGAGTGGAGCGAAGGCTACTTAGTGGTGGAAAAGAGAAAATGAACCAGCAGAGTGGTGTCTTCAGAGAACAAATCTCAGAATGATAGAGTGCTTTGAGCTTGTCGATGTGACCTGGTTTTTACATTTCCCCATCTAAATTACTGAATTTAGAGGTGAGAGGGATTTGAGTAGAAGCCATCGTGCCTTGCCTGGTGACTGTGTATTTGTGAATACTGCTGTGCAAGTTGGTGCTGAATTTGGTAATTTGCAGAAGGCAGCCCTGTTGGCATGAGCCGTCTGCCTTTGTCTGCCTGCTGTGATGATGGGTGCACCAGTACTGTCTGGAACCCCCTCTTCCACAGCAAGGCTGGAAAAGCCAAAAGGCATACAGAACTTGCTGATTTTTACATGTTATTCAGTTTTACTCCAAGTAAATGCCACCCTGATGCCCAGTCCCGTCAGATCTCAGAAGCTAAGGAGGGTCGGGCCCCATTAGTACTTGTATGGGAGATTTCCTGGGAATACTGGGGGCTGTAGGTTTTAGTCCTGAGGACTTCACTGTCACCATCCAAGCTCACTCGGCCGTGGCAGATGAACCTTAGGAGTTAAAGGGTGGGGCCAGTTCTGTGCATTCTGTACCTCACCTAAAAAATCCACTGCGCAGGCTCAAAGGGTTCACGCACGTGGGTAGAGACCTTCCCAAATCTTCGTTTGTGAAGCCAAGCCATGATGATGTAGTCTTTTTAGATAACAGTGATAAGTCTTGACCAGAACTGGATTTCTTAGAATAAAATATTAAACCACTTGACACTGATGGGCTAAGTGGTGTAAAACACCTATAGCAAAGAGCAAAGAGTAGTGGCTTGGCTGCTGAATTTATCTGGCATCAGATTACCCAGTGGGATGTTTAATGATGCTCTTCCTGAAACTGAGACTTCAGGAAAATGCTCTTAACCTCTTTTTTTCTTTTCTTTTTGTGCTGTGCGAGGCAGCAGCCACTCTTGACAGATGCACAGCAGTTCTGTCAGGCAGCAGGTGTAGGCTGGAGTAGACATGGAGTGACTTCTCTTCTGTCATCCCCAGACTGACATTATCACGGTCTGTAGAGCATCTCCTTCAGTGCGGCTGTGGGGTGGCCATCTCCTGCCTCTGAGCAGCCTCTGTCCCACAGGCGGGTACCTGCCACAGGAACAAATTATATGATACATACAAAAGAAACTTGGTGGAATAAGACTTAAAAAAAGGCACGGTCTACCTTGAGTTTATTTGCTTTCCCTTCCCCTTCATGTCTCTTTAGGAAGAAGAGCAAAGACCCTTACTGGAATTTTTAAGCCAAAGGGGAAACAGGTTTAGTAAGAGGAAGACCAAAGGGTAGCTCTTGTCTTTCTTAGAAAGGGAATTAGTGTCAGATCAAATAGAAATATGCCTAATTATGTGAAGGGAAGTGCGGGACTGGACCTGGAATCTGCAGTGATTTAGAGAACTCAGTCTTGTCAGTCAAGCAAATCTTCCTGCTTGGCTTTTCTAAAATGGTATTTCATTGTTAGTCCCACCTCATTGCCAACAGATGGCATTTTGCGTGCATTTCCTACATATCTTGGAATCGCTGGGATTGAAAGAGATTGGCTAGTAAAAAAAAAAAAAGATAGAGGGGGTCAGAGCCTTTGTTTTCATTAACGTATTGTTTCAAAAAACCTCCCTCCAAACTAAAGGAGACTTCAGGGTTGCACAGTTAAGAAATTGCTAATAAGCAATTGACAGATAGATTGATCTATTCAAGCATACACAGTCAAAACAGTCAATAATGGTGACATTCTTATGCCTAAGCAGAAATGGGGGAGAAGGGTTGTTTTCTTGTGGTTTTTTGGTTATTGTTTTGGGGTTTTTTTAATCAGAAAAATGCTTTAAGTGGCTCATTGCAATTATGTCTCAATTGGTGCTACAATACACTGCAGCATGGGATGTGGATTATGGGGATGATGCATGATTGGAAAGGCACAGCTTGAATTTTGGATTGCACGCAGTGCCTGCCATTACAGCAGTTACAGAAGCATCAATGACTTGTGAGCTGACCAGTTTTGACTTGAATTCATTGGAAGAGAATAAATGTAAAACCCCACGATGCCACCTCTCCAGTCATAGCAGAAGGGTATTCAGTCACCCTCCCCATGTCTTCTGTGCTCAGGCAGCAGTCTGTGGCCTGACAATTACTAATTTAAAGGCTGTATTCCCCAAAGCATGGCTTGTGGCTGTTAGGCTGCAGCTCCTGGCTTTTGTTTGGAAATTTTGTCACCATGTATTGGTGACCAAGAAGCTTACCAGTGAAGGCTGATCTCCATCAGCTGAGCATGAACTTGTGTCGCTGGAAAACTCAGTTTCTGGAGAAGAGATAAAAACTTGCACGTGTTGTGGTTTAAAGGCAAATTATCTGACTGTAATGCCTTTTCCATGGGAATGCTCAGCTAGCCATCCTGTGAGGTGTCAGTGGCTATGTGCCGCTCACCCCAAAGGTCTCATCTCTTGTCTGTCTGATTTCTAATTTGAGCCATGATGACTTTTTCTCCTCTAGTTCAGTGCTGTTACTTGTTTGTCCATTGTCTTTTAGGTGCTTTGACAAGGAGTTTAAGAACAGTGAAGTTTTATGCACAAGGGCTGCAGAGCACATTTGTCATTGTCCAAAGACATCGACAGAAGTTTGTAAAACCATGTCTATGCAGTTTCATGACGTGCTCCAGGGAGGGCTAATTAAACTTGTAACTGGGTAGCATCTCCAAAGCAAATTTGGCACCTCTCCTAACTGAATGATCCCTCACGGTTGGTCTCAGTATCAGCTTTTAACCGATCTGGCCATCCTTTTGTTTGTCAGATACTTGCCACAAACCCTATGGCAAGACCTGGAACAGGGGGCTGCTCTTTGGTGGATGTGAACAGGTCCCTAAGCAGATGCTGCTGGCAATGTTAGGGTAAATAATTTATGGCATCAGAGAAAAAGACACTCTTTTATGTCCAGTAGCTGAAGGTGAGCACAAGTTTTTTTCCTGGATTTGATGCTAGCCTGTTTCTGATAGGTTTATAATTAATTCAAAGAGGAGCAGGATGCTAATTGCCCTGACAGAAGTATTTTCAAAGCCTTATATGAATACAGTGTTTTAATTTATTCATTCCTGGAGTAGGGTATGTGCTCTGTATAGAATATTAGACACTGTGGAATGTGTCAGATTCTTTACAGCCTACTTAATGGCTGTAGCTTCAACTATGTTCTTAAAACCATTCATGGTTGAAAAACAAGGATGTGAATTGAGTTTTAGCGTGCATCAGCTTAGAGGATTTCTTGCATGATGGCAAAACAGGAATCCTGTTAGGCAATGCTTATGTCTAACTTCAGTGAATTGGTATTGAAGCTAACTACTGTCATCCTAACAGCTACTAGAAAGTTTCAGGAATGAAACTTACTCAGCTTATTGTCTGGGCTGGAAAACCCATGGTATTCCTGCACAGAAATTTATTTTTAGGGTCCAGATAATTGTCTCCGTATTTATTTGTGTGATGTCTCCAGTCTCCAAGTGTTGGAAATCTCTCAAGTTGCAGTGTATCTCCCATTAGTGGGATGATACATTCAGAAGCTCTTCCAAAAATAAATTGGTTGGTTTAATATAAGCGGTGCTGATCCGAATTGTGGATGCATGCTTGCATTTCAGTTGTCATCCAGTGAGAGTTCACCACTGGAAGCAGGTTACTCTGAAGAAGCCAGGTTACACAGCCTGTGACCTCTTCAGAGGTGATGGTGCTATAGCTGCACACTTTCAAAGCTTTTCAGATTCAAACAGTGAAAGTACTCAAAGAAACTGTTTAAAAACTAGCATCAGTTGTCTCAAGTTTTATATTTGCACTTCTCCAACTTTTCCAACTTTTCCTTCAACTCTTCCAATAAAATGCAAACTTTTCTGCAGTTTATGTTTTGTGCTTAGTGGGGATACCAACTGAAAATGGCATCTTTCATTTTAAATAATGTATGTTAACCCTTGTTGTGTTACAACTTTTCTGTTTTGTTGGTATCCTAAAGCTCTCCAGACATAGGAGGGAATAACTAGTTTTTCTGGCAGGAATTGGAGGTAGAAAATCTCCATATTTTAATCTTTCATGGATTACATTTTGATGAAGAGGATGGTGATGCCTCTTGTTTGCTTAATGCCCCCACATACTTATTTATTGAAACTGTTCCTACAATACTAAAATGCATGGTAAATGGTGTGCTCACAAGTGCTTTCTGAAGACGTTTTGTGGCAAGGCATGTTTTTCATGGTAGCATCATTTAAACTGTTAGATGCATTTCACTAGAGACCCAAAGATACACAACTATTCAGTTGTTAACATTGACCAACCATGGCATGTTGTGAGGTTTGGGCTGCTAGATCATGTATAATTAATAACAAGGATGTTTGCATCTCTGAAAATTTCAGTCAAACCAACGGTAACAAAAATTTAGGTTGGTATTCACATTATAAATTTTGAAAGGTCAAACAATTAGCAGTGTGAAGGCTATCCTTTTATTTGACTTTACTGAGGACTTCTAATAAGATCCTGAACACACAAATATAACCCTAAAAATTGGTTTCAAAATCTGTTGGTATTTGATTATGTCTGAGATCCACATTCCCATGGCCAGCCAAAGCCGTTCTTTGGAGATGCGGTGGTACAGATGTTGGTGCAGTTGTTTCCCTACAGGTTGCTGAATCCTGCAGCAACTTATTAGGTGACTGTAATGTGAACTTGATGCCTTACTTTAGTTGGGAGACTAATGTGTTTCACGGCAGATTGTGTCATTCTTTAATTGGAACACACCCATGTTTTCAGATTTTGTAAAAAATCTTAGGGCTTTAAGGGTAATACCAAATGTCACTATTGCCCATTTATTATTTGTGAACCTTCACTTTTACTTATTGTTTTAGTATTGTGTCATGCAGATAACATTTTTTGAGGTAATGTTTTTGAAAGTTTCTAAGAAGAAACAATTTTTTTTTGAAGTTGCTGTGGGAGACAGTGAGAGGGTGCATGGTGCTTGATCTTGGCATGAGCAGTTGTGTGATTGCATGCAGGTTGGTATTTTCCAAGGAGCTTAACTTGTTTTCATTTATAGGTTGTAGAAGTTCTTAGGAAACTATAGTATGCACTAGTCTAATTTTAAGAGAGTATGCTTCCAAGGTCAAATAAGACTCACACAGAGTTTTTGAGAGCAGAAAGGAGAAAAAAACCTGCTGCCAACCCCTTATACCAGGATAACCTGTATATAAATAAAAGTATGCTAAAGAGCAATGTTGGGCGGGGAGGCCGAGATAGGCTACAAAAATTCTTTCTGTGACCTTTAAATAAGTGAAATGAGTAAGGAATGTGTCCCGTTCAGGATGCCTGTAAGGAAAATGCAGACTGAGATTAGTTGAAGATGTCTGTTGGACATTAGTGTGGATGCGCAAGTGCACAGCTGCCAAAGATGGAATTACAAGGAGACAGTTGGAGACAGAAGTTCAGAGATGGAATTTTTGCAATCTGATTTTGTTAGTATTGTTTCTAATGCTACGGGGTGGTTCTAATGAGAAGACTTGCAAACTTACGTGCCTGGTATTTTTTCCATTACTAATTCAGAAGAGAAGGATTTTCTCTATGGTGCATTACAAGGGCACATAAGAGTGAAGATTTTATAGACTAATTTACTTTCCCCAGCCATTTTTGATCAGCTCTTCAGGATAAGCCATAGCACAGGAGAATTCAGAATTGAAACTGAGAATATTTCCTGGTGACATTTTAAGAAGGTATTACTAGTGAGAGAGGAAAGTACTCTTCTGGGAACTGAAATTGCCTTAGCTGAGTTTCAGGAATGGCCAAAGGAAAAAGGATTTTATTCTTCAATTTAAACAAAATTGCCCATTCACTAAATGTTTTCTCTTCTCTTGCCTGCCATTACAGTGTGTGGGGAGATGCTCTAACCAAAAGAAACTGCTGCTTTGTTTGCCAGCAGCCCTGCCCAAATGCTGCCTTTTCTCTCTGCTGATGTGTTTGCATGATAGAGGATCCTGTGGAAAGATGTTTTCAATTGTCAAAGGAATGAATTAGCTTTATTGTGCTGTGACCTAAATAGGATCATCAGATCAATCAGTCTGCTGCTTTTCTGTCCTCTCTGGCTTAGGTTGTGTTGCTTCTCCTTCTCATCTTGCTCCCTCTTTCCCCTGACCCCGACAGGCTGCCCTTTTCCCAGAGCCTGCAGCCATAATCCTTTATGAGCTTGGATAAAGGAGGGCGCAGCCGGGTACCCTCTTTTCAAGTAATACCTGTCCCATTATAGCGGCGCTGGGGACAGGCTCAGCCCTGGCTCCCCGGCCCCTTCACTGGGGCATGGGGCCTTCTTGCTGTTTTGTTGTGGTGGCTTTAGGATAAAATACTTTCTTCTCCTTTGTTCCCTCTCCCCTGTTCTTTCTGCTCCTCCTTTTCCTCCTGATCCTAGGTTTAATGAATTGTAATTTCTCAATAGCTGGGGAAGTATCATGCTTCACCAAGGCCGAGGTTGCCTTGAAAGAGGCCATTGTGAGCGAGCGGAGCTGGAGACGGGAGGGAGCTGAATGCAGTGCCGCCTGGGACGGCCTTTGTGGAAGGAGCACTTTTGTTCTTCTGAAAGATGCTGGGAGAGGGCCGGCCTGCACTGGGTCCAGGGGAGAGAGAAACCCATTCTGACCATAAATTACTGACTCCTGTGCTGTGCAGGGGTGTTTTGATTTCAGTTTGGGCATTGGCAAGTGGTTGGCAGCATGGATGAAGGTCGCCAGAACAAGGCACACACAAAGCTTGGGCACAAGTTTTGAAAACGCTTGAGGCATTTTGGCCTTCTTGATGTATCTTTATGATGGAAGTCTAACCTGGAAGTAAAAGTACAGCTTTCAAAACTGGGTGATCTTGATCTGAGCCAGTCAGGAGCCTTGTGACCTTCAGGAAAGGGTTTATAACCCTCTCTCCGTGTTCAGACTTGCCCTGCAGATGCCTGGGTGTCTCTGTGCAGCCTGGGGAAGGGGCACGTGGGGGTCACTTCCATAGCCACACTGCTCAGGCCACCACAGCTGCTCGGAGTGGGCGAGTGGGGGTGGCAAGGAGCAATCCCGAGCATGTCCTGTGTGGACCCATCCCTGCAGACGTGTTGGAAACAACCACTCCAAAAGCTTCTTCCCTGCACATCGCCACCAAGCTGCTGTAGTGTGGTACAGTAGAAACTCGTTTTGAGCGACTGACTCATGTGTCTGTAAAAAGCAAAGGCATCGATTGAATTGTTTTGAGTATGTCTGCTTGCCAGCATTTCCCTCTTGCTCATTGAACAGAGACTCACTGGAAGAGCTCTCGCGATGCAGTTCCCAGCTCAGTTTGATGATTTTACTTTGTCTTTCCTCCTAAAATGTCATAAATGCTACACAGATGTTTAATATGAATTTTTCAGTTGTCTGAATAAAGTTGCTAAGGCCTGCAACTTAAAGTGTAGGTGTTGAGATGATAGTACACTTTAGTAGTCTGATGCATCATTCATTTAGTGAACTTGATATGTGTGTTCTGTTTACCTCTCCTTCATGAAAATAAAGTGGTAAAATTTGTCATCATTTGTGGGAGGGAACAGGGATGGGTAGCTTTCACTATTCTTAAATGCTTTACCTTTTTTTAAACTTAAATTTAAACTAAAAAAACTCAGAACTAAATTGTGTACTGCATAGATGAATGGACTGGTGAGTAGGAAGGGAACGTTAGTTTATTCTCACTGATTCCATAGTGTCCCTGCACACAGCTGACACTGGGGCTGCTGCTTGGCAGTTGGGTATGAAAAACTCAAGTACTTCACTTTTCAACATTTGCCTTTTTATGAAGCCTTAACTTTATCAGTGGATCTTGAGCACTTGTGTGTGGTTCAGGGCACTGGTTTGTGAGTGGGGGCTACTCGGGAGAGCTCCCCTCCCCCGGGGGCTGGGCTGGAAATATTTCCGTGGAAGCTGAATATTTGCAGATTGTTTCACAGGCACTGATGTTTTATGTCACTGTGAATGTGGAGGGGTGGCTGCCCCAGAGCAGGTCAGCTGGAAAGCCCCTCTAAAGAGGGGAGAGAGCAGGGAGAGGAGTGAAGGAATGGCTACAGCGTTTCAGGCATGCCATGTGCACGCAGCTGCTCTTGTTCACCTCTCTTCTGGATCTATGTGGCCTCTGCTAGAAAATTAGAATAGTTTAACCACTCAGGGATTTAAATCTGTAATAGTATGAACTAAAAAAAAGCGTTCTTCTAGTTAGTTTGTTACACAGTTGTGATTTTGAGCACGCTGCTTGGCTCTGCATCTTGTGCCTCTCATTTGCTTTGCTTCAGTCCCTGACTTGTTAGGACAGAGTTTCTTCTGAGCTGAACTTTGTGACTAATCCCATCTGGTATGAAGTGTAAATCAGCATTTGCTGAACATCTCCATATTTTCTGTATTCCTTGTGATATTCCTGACTTCTTTGTATTTCTGTAATCCTTGCGTGTTGGCGAGTGTGATCCCTGCTTGTAAGGATGTGGTAACCGAGGTGGTGGTTTAATATTAACTTGTCCAAGGTGGAGTAGCAAGTGTGTCACAGAGCAAGGTCTCCTCATCTGCTACTTGTTTCTGAGTCATTTGCTTTTAAAGAACTGGTATCAGTGTGTACACACCTACTATTGATGTTGGGCTTATGCAGCTTTAATAAACTTTTAAATTTTTCCTATCAAGTTAATTGTAGGTAGTTTTGTTGTTGTTGTTTGGGGCGACTTTGTAGGTTGGTCTGCTGGATTGGTAATGTTGGAGGCTAAAGTCCTTTATCTGTTTGTGTAGTAACCGCAATATGAATTTTCTCAAACTGCCCCATCTTTTCCTTCTCAATATAGAGAGGCAAAGTGCAGAGGAGCACAGTCATTTCATACTACCGTTCTCACAGAACTGCATTAGATGCCAGTTACAGTGATAGTTTCTTGTGACAGGAAAAGCCTTATAAAAAAACAGGACTGAGACAACCTGATGGATTTCCTGAAAGTCAGTAGATTTGTCTCAAGTGGAGAAGAGATTTTGGTGGGTGTTGAACAAGTGCACATTCTTAGAGATGCAAATACAAGTAAGCCAAACAGTTTTTCCTTTGGAGTAGCCCCTCATGATAGCCATTTTTGATGTTTGACCTCTTTAACAGCATGACCTGAGGGAAGGTGGAAGCAAAGTCGGGGGCTGGGGGTGGGGGTCGTGAAAGGCAGACATCAACTTAGGTATTGTTTGTTAGTGGGTTTGAATGTCTGCCTTCATGCTGGAGATAAGGGCTAGAGGTCAGTCATCAAGTGCTTGTTCTTAGGCAGGAGAAATGCTCCAGGGTGGATTGAGGATGCCATAACAAAACCAATGCATTTGGCTGACCTTGTAGCCAGTTATAGCCGAGGGTGAAAATGGGTAGGAGTTCCCTGATCCGTCCAAAGCACCCCTAGGATCATGTTGATTCACAAGGACTTAACCATGGAAAGGGAACAAGTCTGGCTTCCCAGGGCTTGCAAGACTCTTCGAGGTTCCAGTAAAAACTTTGTGAAGAGTCTCTCTCACTTCCAGTAGCCCAGTCTCCCTCATTTTCTAGCTTGAAACTGTCTCCTTCCCCTCTGCAAATGCTCTCCTTCGTACATGCCAAAGAAGAGGAACGTGTAGGGGAAGGCACATCCTACATGCTAAAACAGATTGATGACACCACCTTAGAAAAGGAGCTACCACGTTCTTGGTTTGCTCTCGGATGGCAACATTGCTGAAGTTAGAAATTGAGTCATTCTGGAGTTAGAAATGGAGTTACTTTCAGGGTGTATCCAGCAAACATTTAAAGCGGTTTTAATGCTGTATGGGTAATGGCAAATTTCTGACAATGGTATTACTGTGTATTTGATTCAAAACCAACATGAAATAGTTATCCTGATATCTGAGTTTGATGTGAGAGTAATTTTTTGTGTAAGGTGCTTGATGGAAATCACTGTAAAAAGCAGAGGTGCTTTCCCTGCCATTGCTGCCATGGCACTGTTGCCTTCTGTCGCTTTGCCAGAGGTAAGCTGCTCAAAATGTGTCTGGGACAAGCAGCTGCTGGAGAGACCTGCTGCTAATGGCAGTTTTTATGTCAACTCCATGTTGCAATTGTAAAATCTCTGGATGGAAAATACTCATAAAATTTTGGTAATAGTGTGTTCAGACAATGATGAACAGACTTCAGTTCTGCTGCACACTGCTGAGTCTCAACTGTTTGGTGAAACTTAGAAGTTACTGTGGAGCATCTGCTTTTCACATGCTGTGCTCCAGAGGCCGGATCCTGCTGCAGCTTTGGGGTCAGCCTGAGCCCCCCGCTGCTGGCATTTTTCTTTTTCTTGAGGAAAAAAAATCCTTCTCATTGTTAACCCGAGGGGGTTTCCTAAGCTTGCTTTGTGAGGGAAGGCTTGCTTCTTGAGCCTGAACATTGTGCGAAGGGCATGCCCTGCTGAGCACATTCATTTGGTGCTTAGAATTTTCTCTTTAACTTCTGCAAAATTGCAGTTAATTCCTAGGAAGGATGGCTGTGGACCTATGTACAGATACATTTTTTAAGACATGAGGATATAATGTGCATCTCAAAAAGCCAGCCTTTTTCATCTCCCTGCACAAGTTTCATCTGATGAATAACAGATCCTCTATTAGCCAGAAATAACTCGATTTTGTTTTCTATGTATCTGGTCTGAGATGACGCTAATAAGAATAAATTAGGAGAGTAACTGAATGAAATTCAATATGTAAAATTAGTGGCCTGATGTCCCAGGCAATGGCAGTGACTGCGGGGGGAGCAGTGGGACTGGAAGGGGAAGCAGCGCAGAGCCGAGACTGCGAGTTGGGAGCCAGACAGTAAAAATAAAAACGGGGGGCGGGGAGGAGAGGAGAGCGATAGAGTTAGGATGGGAGCGGTGGGAAAGCAGGGTATCCTGATTTGCAAGAAAATGCAACACTCATTTGCAAGTGGAAGGAGGCCGGAGCTGGCCGGCCCCCCCGCCCGCGGGCACCGGGGAGGAGGGCGGGGGCAGGGGCAGGGAAGGTGCGGCATCTCCTGCCGCTCCCCCGCACAGCCGCTGGGCGATGGGAAGCAGAGCAAGCACCTGCCAGCCCGGGACTCTGGAGTAGACGAACTTGGAGAGCGGAGGGAAGGAAGAGAACAAGGGCAGAGTAACTGCGTGGACAGCAAGAAAGCCGATTTTTGGTCCTGCGCACACGTGAATTACAACTGGGTTTTTTCTTTCTCCTGTGTTACTCGTTAAAACTGGCTCTTGTCAGCTCACAAGGTTACATGTGAACAGGAGAAATTCAGGCTAAAGAATTGTAAATTATTTCGTCCATCAGAAAGATCTAGACAGATTTAAAGTGATTTCAGGAAAGAAAAGTAGGAGAAGCCTGGAGAAGAGAAATTTGGTGTGCAAAGTTTGAACGGGCTCAGTCTGGCAGTCACCTTTCCGCAGCTTCTCCTTTCTATGGGATTTCAACTCCAGGATCTCAGTTCAGTACCCTGAAGATGGTGGTTTTCATCAACACAAAGCTTAAATCTCTCATGAAACTTTTCAAGAGAAAGAGTAAGTAGCTGCTTGTGCTCACTGTCTTTTCGGGAGGCAGTACCGTTCTGAAGGAAAGTGCAGCTGCCTTCAGCTTTGCTCCTGTTTCTTGCATCTTTAAAAATTTATTTCGGTCTCTTCTTCATTGATCATTGTGAGCCGTGTGGAGGGCAGCCTTATGAGGGGCTTTAGGACCTCTGCTTTGGGACACTTTCTTTGGAAGTGCCTTATCAGGATGGTTTTGAAGCAGCCAAAGTTCTCGATGTGAAACGCGAAAATCGGTGACGAGACAGGGTGTGCCGATGTCACGATAGTAATGCCCAGATGTTGGGCTGTGTGTCATGACATCCTCATATTTTGTCAGACATCTCTCTCTGCTTGTGCAGCTGTGGGCTTGCGTCTCTGAGGTAGCTACATAAAGCTTGTTCTGAGACGAAGTTTGTTTGTTAAAAATGTTCTAGTTTCAGAGTGGCTTTTAAAATTGCGGGTCTCCATTTAAGTAATGAAGAATTGACAAATCACGCTAGAGACAGTAGTTGGCAATTGTGCACAGCACTTGGCTAGTTTTGATGACCATTATTGCTCTGTTGAGCAGTAAACCTCAAGGTTGATGTGGCAGGACTGCAGCCAGATGGTGGATGTTTCCCTCCTCTTCCTCCTCCAGCCTTACTCCCCTCCCCACCCACCTACTCAGCCAGGGGATGGTGAGGGTGGCTTTCAGTGACTTTGCCTGTCACTTTTTCCGTTAGCTCAGGGTGATTGATGCTGTATCCAGGTAGGTGGTGACTTGTCCATTTGTCATGCTTTAGGTTTGACCTGTGGTTAGCAAGAATGGAAAAAGCGGGCACAGACTGAATGTGTGTCTGCCTTGTTGCAGCCAGTATGTGAGAGGGCATGGGATGCAGGACCAAGACTCAGAGATGAGGACACCCACTGAAAGTCTTTAAAAAACCTTTTTTCAGGTCTGAAACTAATCTAAAAATGTGAGGAGAGATAGATAAGGACGTTCTGCCTACCTCAGGTCCTTTTAGGAAAAAAACAGGCATTGAGCGTTAAGCTGTACATAGGTTTTGAAGTGAGATCCACTATTTTCTTTAATGAATACCAGTTATTTCCATCTGAAATGATCCCAGCAGATGCATAGTGGTGTTAAAGAAAGAGTAAATCTTCAAGTGTCAGGAGGCTTTTTCTTCCTCCGTTTTGCTTCTCATACTTTTACATACCTCTTCTGCTGCCACAAGGGCATCAGACAAACTTCACAAAGTGATGCCACAGGCAGAGCAGCAGCAAAGAAAGTGAAGGGAAGATGCAGAATTAACAGCGAGGCCTGGGATAGTGGGGCAGTGGCAACAGGGCAAGTGCTTGGGAGGTAGCACAGCTGTAGTGGCTTTTTCTGCTTTGGAGAGCTAAAAAGCAAGGATGTTAGGCATGCTTGCTGAAGGCCAGAGGGTGCCTGCGGGATCATAAAGTATGACCCCCAACTGCCCTTTTTCGGTTTACAGCAGGGTGGAGGGATAAGGCTATTCAACTGTAGAAATTTTTATTGATGATAAACTTGAAACAAAAGGCAGTGGCTGTCTCTTGGGAAGCATAAACGATAAGTCTCAGCAATATGTGCTTTGGCTGATTCATTGCTAGACTGTCTGTAGGGAACTTTGAACTTGAACAAGGTCTGTGTTTTATTTTCATGCGTGTATTGGCTGCAAAGAAGTGGCCAGAGACGCCTCTCTTCAGTGCTTTTGTGCTCTAAGCAGTATTTGTCCATGGAGTTGCTTTTGTTCAAATCTGCTTTTCACTTACGACAAAGGAAAGTAGCTAATTTATTTGCTGTACCAGAATCTTCTTTCCTGGTTTCAGCAAGCATGAGGTCAAACAAGGTTGTTTTTCAATACAAATGAACCTGTTGTAGTCTCTCATGATGACTGTCTTATTCCCAGGGTCACCTTTGAGCAAGAGGAAGCTATTCTGCACTGCACAGCACAGCACCTGCCATGATCAGGGGATGGGAAAATTGATTTCCTTTTGAGAAGATTGGGAGCTAGAGGGGGAAAACAGAGTTGCAAGCTGAGAGTAAATAAAACAGCAAGTACAAACCTGGGAACAAGGAAAGGTGTTTCCTAGAGAACATCATTTTGAGTAGAGATGAGAGGACTGGTGTTTTATAACTGTTAGGGAGGTGAGGTTCTAGAGAGTGTTTTGATGGGTCTACAGTGGCAAACAATGCTTCTTCCTTTTTTAGATGATGTGGGACAAACTGACACGTGGGGTTTCATGATAGAGCTATCTAGAGTAACATTTAATTTTCTTCTTATTATGTCTCTGCAGCTGTTTCCAACCTAGATGAAGAGAGTAGATGGTCTGTGCACTACACTGCTCCATGGCACCAGCAGGAAAATGTCTTCCTACCCTCCTCAAGACCACCTTGCGTGGAGGACCTGCACAGACAAGCCAAGCTGAACCTCAAGTCGGTACTGAGAGGTAAGATGCTGCTACTGACACAGACATGTCCTAAAGTGACAGTAGTTTTTGACACAGTCTTTGCAAACATATCCAAATTGCAAGCTTTGGAAGTTTATTTGCTTTTCTGCCTGCAGCGTATCCGGAACACTGTGCTGTGAAGGGTCAAGTAGTGTTACCTGGAAGAGCATCTAGAACAGAAAAAGGGAAAAGCTTGTTTTGTGTTGACCAGTTCTGTTTAGTCTTTGGAGAGTTTCCAAAATGGTACCTTCCATTTCCTTCAGTCTTGAATAGTCAATTTACGGCCTAAGAAACACATCAGAGGAGTTTCATTTGGTGATTTCTTTTGTTACAAAGTGTCATTTCCAGGGCTGTGGCCACTTGTGAGAGGTTAGAAAAGGCACTGAGGGCAGAAAAGGGAAATAGGGAACAAGGCACCTGAAAGGACTCCTCCAGTAGTAAAAGTGCTTTCTTGCAGAAGAGTGCAGCATATTTTTAAGGACCTGTTTTTACCCGTAGCTCCTTCATTGAGGATGTACCTGTACAGTCTGTCAGTGGGAGGCATTGTGTTGTGTTAGTGCAGCGAGGCAGCCAGCAGGGAGGCCTGCAGAATATCTCTCCCTGGGACAGGCATTAAGCTTAAAATAACAGCATAGTGTCTGTGTTCTGGGAAAGGTTAACCTGGATTTTATTTTAGACTGGCTGTTTAACAAAGGGGTTACCCTACAAAGAGCCAACTCATTCACGTCCCTTTTTGTTTCAGCAGGAACTGCAGGTACTTGAGACCTTGCAGAGTTAACCTGGTTTAACATGTTTAACATGACATTTCTGCCTTTTAGATGCAAAGAAAGCTTCATTTTGTATGTCTGAATAGAGAAGTGTTCAACCACTGTGTTTTATTTCTCTTGCCATTTTCCCAGTTAATTGATTCTCACTGTCTCTTGCTTCGTGCTTTTTGTTATCATTTAATAGGGGAGTCTTGACAGCCAGTGTTACTGGTTCTTGCATGGCTCAGCAGATAGCCTGTGTGCCCTCTATACTTATTGTTGGATTAATACATTTGTGCTGCTTCTTAGCCTTGGAACATTTAATGTTCCCTTGCAGGCACACTTACCAGTTCTTTACAAAATAAAATACTTGCCTGCTTGAGATTAAAAAGAATACTGATTGTGGTTAGCTTTTTGTGAACTTTAACTCCTTGTGCTAATATTTTTTCCATTCTCTGTTTTGCACTGCTGTAAAAGAAAAATCTCACAGGCTAAAATGCTGCACTGATTTTGTTTTTCTTAGTTTTATCAGAAATGTATCTACTGCAGTTTCATGTTTTATTTAAATAAATGTATGCCTAATGTATTTGTGTGAAACCAAGTAATATATGCTGCGTCCCCCAGCTTACACAGCTGAAGTTATTTTGATCTGCTCGGATTCTTCTCTAGAGCTGCTGCTCATAAAAAAGAAGCTATTCAGTACTACTACAACTTACTAGTGAGCCATTTGTGTTAAATAAACTGGCTTGAGTACATGATGTAGAACTCCTTGGTAATGAAGTGAATTTCTGTTTTGTGCTTTTAGGGTACTAACCGAGAGAGAAGAAACTGTGATCATGCGTTTATCAGACCTCATGCTGCTGATTTAGTGAACACAACTCATTTATTTATTTCTTTAACCTCAAGCACTTTCTTTGAGCCACATTTTTCCCCTAAGTGCAGTTTTAGAATAACTTCTTACTGTGGTGTGTAGCTGTCCTGAGAAGATACAGCATGAATTTAACACCGTTTTTAGTAATTTCATTCTTGTCTAGGGGCTCTGAGTAGTAAGAGAGGCACTGACTAAAGTTTATCAATTCTACTATGCTGCTGCTTCAGCCAGCGCTGTGAAATCAGGAAGGTGCTGGTGCTTCTGATCATATTTGGAGAATTGGGTTAACAGTTCTGTATCCAGAGCAGAGTTTCATTCAGTGTAAAAGTATTGTTGAAATTTTGACATGACAACTGCTGAACGACTGTTCCGCCTATTGCTTTAGAAAAGACGGAGTTTTCCAAAGCTTCTTAATATGTAGGATCAGTGTTATGTGATTATAGCATGGAAGAGCTTGAAGAAAAGTAGTCTCAAGAGAAGCAGCATTGGACTAGCATAGGTGCTTTAGTTTTGCTTTTCTTGGCCTCATGGTGAGCCATGCATTTTGTCATCTCTTTTGTGTTTCATATTCTTTGCTTGAGGTGAACCATGGGGCAGTAGAATGTCTATATGTGACCCAATATGCTGTATGAGTGGTGGGAAGTGAGTAGCATTGTATGACAAGATGCACTCTACTCTGCAGAAGGGATGGGATGAATCCTCTTTGTCTCCAGAAAGGATTTGCACAAACTGGAAAGGAGTAGAACTAAAGCAAAATTGATCTTTTCTTTGCAGTAAATAGGAAATGGAGTAGTGGACATGCACAACAGTGGAGAAATACTTAAGAATAAAAGGTTAGGGATAGAGATATTAAAATGCATAGTATCTAATGTGTCTTGAGAGGAATGATGATCTCTGAATGCTTCTTCTGGAAGCGATATTTCGTTGGAGGAGGAAAATATTTTAAATTAATTTTTGTGTAGTTTATTATTTTACTTTGTATATTATATATTGATATGTCCTCTGCTTATCACACTGTGGAAATGAATGCAGCATGTGACAGTAATGTTGCATGGGGAGATATTTTAGGGGTTTGTACCTTTGAACTAGCTTTTTATTTTTTTGAAGTACTGTGCTTTTCCTTTATGAAGCTGCTTTCAAGTATATGTAGTGAGATCTTGCATTCAAATGTGTTCATAACTGAGGTAAAGCTGTCTTTAGGCATGCAGGTGCTCAGCTTCCCTCTGAAGTTCTAAAAAGCAGTATTGTCCAGTAATCTGAATTAAAAAATGAAGCGCATGGAAGGTGAAAAGTTTCTGATGCACAGTATGTCTGTTCTTGAGAACTGAAGTTGCTTTATGTAACCTATATTAAAATCTAAAGTTGTCATTGACTGAAATCAGTGGCTTCATGTGTTTAACCCAGGCTGTGTAATTTCATTTCAAAGGAAAGGTCTCGGTGACTTAATCTAATGGCTAGGGAAGAATGGCATTTTCAGCTGCACTTTATAGTCTCGGAACCATTGCAGTATGATTTGAACTCTTAGAAAATGATGCAGTTTTTGGGCTGTGGTGGTAGGTAGAGTATTTTTTCTTAATGTTTTGTTTGCATTGAATAAATCACTCTCCCTTTTCTTTGAGGAAGGAGCCAAGGCCTTGGGGTGCCTAGTGAAGCAGATGGGGTGACACATGCCATCCAAGGTGCATGTTTACTTACCCTCAGGGCCAACGTGCTCAAACTGACCTTTCCTGAAAGCCTATCTTATGCGGCCTCTTCATGGTCACCTTGTTGAAGGTGTTTCTCAACAAGCTGATGTTCCGATAAAAACAAAACAATGCTGGCCATTGAGGAGTCTTGTGTAACTGCTTTGTGCCACTGTTTCTTCCTAGGAAGTCATGAAAACAGGAGGTGAAGACAACAGATGGGAGGGAAGAGCTGAGGCTCTGCATGGGGCTAGGATCATCAAATCAATCCTCTTCCCTTGCACTGTGTGCTCTGTTCCAAGGCAGAAGGACTGCTTGGCTTGTTTAGTCTCATGTTCATGTCTGCTGGGCGCTGGACCAGCCCTGAGAGTCTGGTCTGGTCTGTAACAGAGCTGTGAGTTTAATGCTTTTCAGAGTGGCCTTGTTATTTAAGGCAGGCTGTTACCTATGCTAAAGAGGTAAGTGCCACATAGTGCAGTGTTTCCTACAGTGTTCTTGGTCCATGAGGCCAAGAGTTCAATGGGTGTTTAATTAGTCAAGAGGGTAGCACTATAAAACAGCTCCCATCCGTGACAGGGTGCATTGACAGATCTAGCTGGTTGCATGGTTGTATTTGAAAAACTACTATCTGAGGAGGTCCTTGCAGTACAGCAGTCTTCAGCTGGAAGTGCAGATATAACAGCTGTAGAATATAGCAACGACACAAATACTTGATAATAAAAGGAAATTGAGACTCTATAATATATTATACTCTAAAATATATACAATATATTATACTCTAAAAATTACAGACAACAACACGTGAAGCACAAAGATGGGTAGGAGACACAGCACTGTGGTAGTGTTGCTTTGCTTAACTGCTTGGAGTATATTGTAAATGTGTATGTTTACCTTCTGGGCAGGTTTGCATCATTAGCAATGTGTTACAGGTGTGGGTCCAGTGTCCTGAAAGGAAACCTAACGTAATCTGGAATGCATTGCAAAATATGATGAAGGAACAATAAAAAATGCTTATCGTGTACCTGAACTCTCTTTGTGATTACGTTTTATGAACTATCCTATATTCCCCATCAGCTACGGATATAAGTCAGTTGCAGTGATGGGAGCCAGAGCAGGACACTCACAGCTGAATTTCCAAGGAGCCATTATCTTCCAGTTCCTGCAATTAGCAATGTAGAGCACTTTTGATGTAAAAAAAGAAAAACATGGGGGTGGACAGGCTCCACTCTTGTGTGTTGTCACTTGTCCATGAGTTGGGAGACAACTGGCATCAAGAGCAGGAATGAAATAACTGTATTGAAGGGCAAACACAGCCAGACTGAAATGATACCAGGCTGTTAGGAGATAGCCAGTTGCTGAGGGGTGCTGTGGGCACACTCTCTGCACTTTTGAAGTTGCAGATGAGGAGCAATGTCTTGGCAGACAGTGCTGGTCACTGCCCAGGCTTGTCCTTTCCAGCAGATAGATTAAAGGTGTCAGATACATACTGAGAAAGGTGTAGCTGTAAAAAGTTGGAAGAGTCTATATATTGATTTTCATAATCGTTTTCTGACTATAATTAGTGAAACCTCCTGCACAACTGCCTGTACTTCTTGCTTTCCCCCCACCCCTCAGGGTAATTATGTTGATTCAAGCTACATACATATAGGGCTCGTTGTTCCAATGTCTGCAATGATTCATTTATTATCTCATCCTCAGAAGAGCAGGATTTGGCTGACTAGCTTCTGTTTAGCTTTTTTGGCCAGATTCAAGGAATGTATCTAAGCAGCAGTGATTGAAACACTTGATTTGTTTTCCAGAAGACATCTGGTTAGCATTGTCAAATAAAACCGGATTTAAGTAGTTAGTTATAAAGCCTCTATTATGTCTTGCTGCAAGACCCTCCAGACAGGTATGTGTTTAGCCTTTGTTTTTTCGGTGCATCTGCCGGATCAGTGTTCAGATGAGCAATATTAGGGTCAGCCCTACTAGTCGATAATCCTGCTGAGAAGATTATGGACTTAAAATAATCTTATGTTTCATTAAAGAGCTGCAAAATAAGGGGAAACTCCTTCACATTAACAATAGGTCTGGTTCAGGTTCACAGAGATGTCAAGATGAGAACTTCCTACCAACTGGAAAGCTTAATGAAGTGAAAGGCCATTAAAGGCTAGGGGTAAACTGTATGTTCCTGAAAAGCATTGGAGCTGTAAAATTAAAAAATGGAAATCAACTTACTTCTCATTATTTTAATTTCGATTGTCAAGTTTTTACCAGAGCTTCTGCCCGTGTATCCTGCTTTTTTTACTGTTACTGAATTAATTCACAGTACATCTGTTCATGGTTTTGGCCAAGTTCCATGCTCCAACTGCCCTTTCTAATAAGGAGTTTCAAAAAGAAAATATTCAAATGAAATGAAACAGGATTTGACCAGAAGTTGGCACTGCACATGTTTTAAAGCTGATCTTGTGCTACAAAATTGAGCTACTTGGAAGCATTTAGGCTCCCTATTTTTAGGTTTAGTTTATGTAGTACAGTACTAAGTGTTAAAAAGGATAGTTACATGTAGATTAATTGCATGATAAATGAAAGCAATTCAAGTGAAAGAGTTTAAAGAAGAAAAAAAAAATTGTTTCAATATAATACCAGTGATAGTATTTTTTTCTTCAACTAGGTGAATGTGTTTTCTTAGGAAGATACACCTGAAAGATTATTGAAACTCTCCCCATTTCAGATCCCTTCCTTTAGCAGAGTGAATAAACTGGATCTCTTACTGTCTCCAGCATTGTTGTTTCAGTGCTAAGTAAAGCAACTTCTACTCAAGGAATATCAGACTTTTGTTTGAATTCCATTTTGCTTTTCTTCCTTCTTACTCCCTTAGATAAGGATGTTATGTGTGCTTGATAGCAGCATTTTAGACAGCTTTACACTTAACATAAAGTGTCCTAGGAGAAAAAACCAATTAAAAATCCCTTCATATTTTTATATTAGGTGTGTTCAGTTGTCTAAAAAACAACAAATATCCATTAAAAAATGCTACAGAAAAAGCAGAGGTAATTATTTTTATGCAGGCATCAGAAATGCAAAAGGAAGCAAATGCACTAAGACGTCTTGTCACCACTAAATGCAGTCGTATAAGACACTTGCAGAAATTCAAATTAACTTGAGACAAATGGTGATAATTATTTTGAGCACTCCCTAGAGACAACTTGTTAACAAATACGATTTGTCATGGCTGCTGGATTTTGGTGGCATTAAAAAGGTTTTCTCTATGGTTAAATCACGCAGATTACCTGGGAAATTAAAGGTTGACATTAAATATATTTGTTTTTTAAAAGCTACAAGAAAAGAAAGGAATGATAACATGTTTACTTAATCCTGTCTAAGGTATTTTCACATTGCAGAATTGCTTTTAGTTTGGATCCTTCTAAAAGGTTTGCATCGAATTTAGACCCTTGAAAATAAATCTAACTGTACTTGCTTCCCTATAAGGTTGTGCTTTCATTTCCCATCCTTGTGATAGTACAGGTATCTGTACAGCTGAACCCTGAAGCAGCTTGGAGAATTACTCTGGAGGGATGGAATTCTCAGTGTGACTGGGCCTCCAGTTACCACTTCCCAGCAAAAGGGCAAACCTTTGTGTGTTGGAGGAAATAGCCCTAACATAAACACATTTGTTCACTTTCAGTCAGACTTCTTAGAAGTACCCATTCAACATACTTCTCCAGCACAAGTCCAGCAGCTCTGTTATGGTTGCCTTGATCCCACTGGAGCCCAAGAAGGCTTTGTTTCTGGGAAACACTGGACAGCATCTGTCATTAAAAGCTACCTGCGTGGCTGGGTTTGGCTGAGCATAACAGTCTTAAAAAAAGTCTGATAGACCGTTCTTGTTACTCATCGAATAAGAAGGCCTTGCAGTAAACAATTAAGTTTTGCTGATGGATTGAAAAGTTGCCATTTCCTATGGGTCTTGCTTATGGAAGCATGTGTTGAGTACCAGTGTTCGCTGTCTTCAGGCTTGTCTTAGGCTTTTCTCTATGTTCTGATAAAAGATCTAAAAATACTAATATAAAAATGTATTCTGGGGCAAGAGAAGGGAGTAATATGAAAGGTAATGGAATTGGCAAAGGCTGGTACTAACCAAAGCACCTACATCGAGCTGTTGAGCAGAAGGTTTTTTTCAGCTGGACAGCAACAGTACTACATCTGTTGAAAATTCCGACCCGTTTAATTGGGAGTCTGAACAAAATGGTGCATTGGATATATCACAGCTGAAGTTCATGAACTTGCTTTGCAGGCAGCATTGGTTACAGTTGAGTTGTTACACAAGGGCACCATTGCTGTGGCTTTACAACATATTTCAAAGCTTTAATGTAGAAGCACTCTCTGTGATAGTCAAATTCTCCAGCTGATATGGGGATTTATACATTTAAGGGGGAATGAAATTTGATCCAAGCTGAGTGAATTTTTAGGAGGAATGTAAACTGATAGAGGCAAGCTGTCTGCTGCATATTTAGATCCAGGGACAGAAATAGTTGCTGCATTGGACTTAAATTGAGTTGCATTTTTTTCAAGTCATGTTTAGCATGAGATATTTGTGAGAAACAAGATTGCCTTTGTGCAGCTGTGGTTTTATATAGTCTGTTTTCATCCACACAGAGAGACCTGTGCTTTCTTAACCCCAGTTTACAAATGAGGGACCCCTAAAGAGGCACAGAGTGAAAGGTAGTAATTAGAGTTAGATTTACTAACCAAAGAGACCTTAGAACTGGGGTGTCTGTTTTAATTATGATCCCAGGCATAACCATTCCTTACAAGGTCTTTATCTTGAAAAGTTACCACCCCTGAAATTCTCAGGTTAACTGCATAGACCTAATTTTACCCACGTTTTACTACAAGCGCTGTGAGCAGGCAAAGGCAGCTGTGCCCTCTGAAAAGGTCCCAGGATGGTGCTCAGAATGTCTCAGTACACACCACCAGACCATATGAATGGTCCAAACAAAGCAAAACTCTGACTGTTACATTTCAGGTGCCAACCTTTTTTGCTTAGTGTTTGGAGCACACCATTAGGAAGCTGGAGATTTAGCCCGTGCTCACCTCATCCGTAAAGAATTGAAATTTGTATCTAAATGAAAAATACATTACCTTGCAAAACTTTAGGCAGCAGTTGGATGAAAAGCACATCATCCTAGAAGTAAAGATGTTGAAATCCCTGTTACGTTCTCCTGCCCCTCATGAGAAGGACCTGCAGCATTGGACCTAGTGCTGGTTGTTTCTGGTGTGGTGAGGATGAGAGTTAAGGTATCTCAAGGTCTTTCTTAGTTGGCTTTATCATGAGATGCCTCTCTGTATAGTCCTATGCTGCAGGCAGAGTGTATGTACCTGCTTGGACTCAAAATTTAGGAGGCACATACATGCAATTTAGATCATGTTGTGTCTGTCTGTAAGATAAAAGTTCTTGACTGGATCTTATCCAAAGTGATTTGCTCAGATACATCAATGCCAGGTCAGAAATCCAGGTCTTCTGACGCCCACACCTGTCTATCACAAGCCCACAAGGTCTTAGTTGTCTCAACTCAACTGGAAAAACAAATTCCAAATATGTGCCAAGTAAATGAAAATGATGTAGTTATTTACCAGTAGTGAAAGCAATTTCTGTTAAAATCAAAACCAGTGATACAGTACATGCTTTGATTATTGAAGTGCAGTGTAACCTGTAAGGTAAGAGATCATTTTAAAAAATTAGCTTTTGTAAGACAGATGTGTGTTATATTACAGTCTGTCTGGTTTTAGGTGAAATTTTGAAAAGCTTTTTGTAAGACGGTGTAGTTGTGACTTAGGGAGGAGCACGTTTATGTGTGTTTACAGAAGAAGGAGTTGGCTACAACGTTTGAAGACTGAAAAAGATTTCTGACCTCAGGCAGTAGAGCAGTTTCCCAGTGATATGTGCAGTGAATGAATAAATGTGTTTTAATATACTAGTCAGCAGATTTATTTCTGTAGTTGACAGTTTAGCTGACTGGTGCAGTTAATAGCCTCTCTATAGTACAAGAAAATGGAGAAAAAAGGAAGAAAAAATAAAAATAGAAAGAAAAAATATAAGTTACAACATGAAAGACACTGCCAAGAAGTCACCCTGACTTCAGCTGAGATAATTTTTCAAGCATGCAGATGCAGCTGTCAGCTCATTGCTTATCTCTTCTTGCTGACTAGGAGACAGAAGTGGTGTAAAAATAAGTGAAGGGTGTGCTGGTCTTTCCCCTTTCTACCTCTGTACCTGGGAGTTTCTCTCCCAGCAGCATTGGGCAGCTCTGCCGGGCAGGCAGTGTGTCTGCTCTGCTGGAAAGCAGCTCCGGGTTTGACTTGCGTTGTCTCCTTGGGTTTTAAAAATTGATCTTGAGTTCCAGGCATTGGTTTTGGATACAGGGAAAATTCAAGTGTTTCCAGAACATTATTTTCTTGTCTTTCATTCCTTGACCCATCCAATGGAATGGGTAGTTATGCCAAGCAAGTTGGAGCTCTTTAGATGTCTGAATAACTTCAATGCCAAGTTTCTAAGTTTACACCAGTGAATATCAAGGTAATTTAATTCTTTAACCAGTGCTTTTGCTGGTTACTAATAAATACTTAGAAATGTGGATTTTTTTTTAATATATTGAACTATTTAATATGTGAGAGAGTGTGCCTTAGTGTGTATGGGAGAATGCAGACAGCTACAGAGCTTAAGGTCTCATCCTCAACAGTCATGTGATCAGTGTTTGCTTACACAAATAATCTCATTAGAGCTAATTTAGTGAGTGATGGCTGCACTTAGGGGCTTGAGGCATGGAGGACTGGTCCAGGCTAGTGGCAGAAGGCTGTGGTTCTGTGCTGCTGCTCAGGTTGCACCTTGAGAGGTCACAGACTCAGAAGGGGTCCAGCCCTGAAAACCAGTACCTGAAGCTTCTCTCTACAGCCGGGTCAATAAGGGGCACCCTGATCCTGGCAGGCAAAAAAATAGTTTTATGAAGCAAGTTATGAAAAATGTTACCTGATCTTGCAGAGTTCATTTACAAAAAAAAAAAAAAAAATCTGAAAATTACTGAATTCGTCTCCCTCTGACCATTTAGGCTTCAGGCAGAGTTATGCATTTTGCTTCATATAAACTTCCAAGATATTGCAACTAGTTTAACTGGTAGGAAGCTCAACAGGTACAAGATGTTAGCAAAGTTAGTTAAAGAAGAGGAAAGGAGCCAGTGCATCCAGTCCCCTCCCAGAAAACCCAGCCCTCCATCTGCTATGGCACGGTGTGTAGGTCTGACAAGGTAAACGTTAATCCTACTTTACTATGGTAATACCATGTCAGACGAATTACTGAGGTATCAGTGCTGTGCCTTCTGTTCGTTCCTGTGATTTGTGGCTCAAATTATCGTGCAAGAATATGGTTTCAAGTTGTTGGAAAAGCAGGAGATTGCCTCTGTGCGTGAGACTTGCTACTGTGCATTACCAGCTCAGGGGCAGATGCAATTACATGCAAGTTCTTTGTATGAGATGGAGAGGAGATCTGGGCTGAGAGGCCTCAGAGGTATTTTCATTTCCTTGGCCTGACTGTCACAAAGGCCATAAGCTTTTACATGGGGAATCTGAGTTATTCACAACAGCACTGAATTCAGTGCCTATGGCTCAAAACTGGTGCAGAATTGCACCTGGCTCACCTGAGCCCTCTGTCTCAGCATGGTGCTGCTGGTATCTGCCTGTTTCCCAGTTTACTGAGTTGAAGGGAATAGAACAGAGAAGGGTGATGTACAGCACACATCCCCAGCACACTTAGCTCTGATGCCAAGATTTAGCAAAGGCTGCAGTATTGCATTTCTGAGCAAATATAAAAGTGGTTGGGTACGTGGCAGAGAATTGGACTTGATGGTATTGGGCACTGATAGCTTTAACACATTTTGTTTGGTTGCACATTTCGTGAACCCTGCTGTAATAACTGTGGAAATGATGAGGGGGGCCTTTAAAAGGTTTGTGACTGCATTTCGCACACACTTGCTTCACGGTTAACTAAAACCACCCTGTGAATGGCAAGTGTCAACTCCAGGCAAAATTTCGTTTTCTAGGAAGGATTTAACTTGTACCGCATAAATGGGAATAAATTAGATTATAATCTAGCGACAGTAATTTTTAAGCAACTCCTTTAGTACAAAGGAGGTTTGGAAATTTATGTACCACTAGTATAGAAGAAGAAGGACAAAAACTAATCTGTGGTTTCAGCTAGCCAGAAAAGCACTTGCAAGGCAGCAGAAGATGACAGACAGCATCCCTGCACACTCAGCCCCATAAAGAGTTGGGGGATGAAGGGGGTTGAACCCAGTAAGGTCACCAATCAGAATTGCCAAGATAGTGACGCTTGCTGATCTTCCTGGGCAAATAGTCAATGTTCATGTGAACAAAACTGGTTCATCTGAGGCATAATCATATTATTACACATTTCATATCAGAGTCATTAAAAATTATGACTTTGAGCTTGACTGCAGCATGTGCTGCAGATTTGAACTGGCAGGCACATCCTTAGAAGTGGGTGCTTGTGTCCTGCTTGGTTCAGTCACCTGAGGTTCACCCTGGCAGTTCTTTGGCAGAAATATGGAAAGGCTGTGCAGAGTTCTGTATGTTGGATAATGTGGGAAATGTCAGCCCTGCTGCTGGGTCTGACCAAGAATGGGTATGTCCCTGGTTCAGCTGGCACTAATGTAATTCTTAAAACTGAAGATTTTTAATAATTGCAACTGAATGAATCCTTCTCTTACCTAGTCAGCATCACTACAGACATATCTGAAGTAATGTGCCAAACTGTAAGAACTTTTTCACTTAGTGTATAGTGCTCTTCTCTGGAATTCATGGAATAGGACAACTTACTGCTCCTCTGGGAAAAAGGGAACATGTCTGGAGTCTTTCTTAGAATGAGAATTTCTAGCTTCTTCATAGCTTTTATTTGAAAATACGAACCTGGTTGCTTAGAGAAAACCATGTTCACCTTTAATAGCAGTAATGAATTGGAGCAGGGGAGCCTCCAGCTAGAGCAGTTTTTAAACAGCAATTGCCACCCTTGGTTTGGCAGTGACTGTTGCTTCAGTTGGATGCAGTATTTGACCCTGTCCTTGTGAACTGTTGCAATGAGAAATAAAAGAGATCTACCTAAAGCCTCTGATGAGGTTTGTTGGCCTTGGATATGTGTCCTGGTTAGAGCGGCTGGGACCAGCTTCTTGCTGTGTGGGTGTAACCAAAATTTTGTATTCTACACCCTTTTTTGTAATTTCTGATGGACTGTTAATAATGGATCATTTGCAGCAGCTGCCCAGGGCACACCTGACCCCTCAGGCTACAAGCTGGGTGTTAGAGAGCCCTGTGAGACAGGGCCTTCACACCAATGACTCAGGTGTGATAACTCCTCTCTAGGGAGGGGTCATGTCTGCTAATGCACCATCAATGATTCCAAAAATATCCCATAACTCACAGAGTAAACCAGCCATTGTGAAACTCCTGGCCCTGGGGGAGGTACTGGGCATTCCCACCTGAACCTGAGTATATAGAATCTTGGGGTTTGGGGACTTCTGGTACCACTTGTTGGATCCAGAGGAGGACCAGAACTTCAACAGGACTGCAACCATCATCCTCACCAACAGGTTTTCCTTTCCTTTAACTTTAGACTCAGGGCAACCATGTGGGACTCAGCACGGGGGCTAACAAACACCATTGTGTTTGTGCCCCAGGGTGCTGGGTTATACATGTGGGTTATGTGGGTTAAACCCAGTTTCTCTCTGTATCATTGTATTTACTGTAATCATTTTATTAAGTTGTAACTCTGACTCATAATCTCTTTTTGAGTTGGGCTCGTTTCTCCTGCTGGTTTACCTTTAAATCAGCGCCGGATGCCATCCACACTGTGTGTTTCCTGCTGTGCTGCAAAATGTGCAGTGACAGTACATAAATAGAAAAGCTGTTCTTGGGGGCTGTCTTGGTTTGAGGGAAAAAAAAACAAAGATGTTTACTCACAAGAGGGGGAGGGGACTTCCTCCTCAAATAATCACGCCACTCTTTATCAAATTTAAGAAAAG
>JAWWEV010000115.1:51221992-51343680 GCA_035583235.1 Hafferia zeledoni | reverse complement strand
ACCCCCTTTGTTAACTGCTGGGCCTGGGCTGTTAGTGGCAGGGCAGAGAATTTACATAATAATTCCAAACCACAACATGGACAAATCATCTTTTTGTTGCTGTGGTTCTTCTAGTGGTTTGTAGCAATCTTGGCTTCATCAGCAACATTGCTGCAATAGCTTCTGATGTTTCATGGCTTTTGTGGTTTGGACACGTGAAGGTTGTGAGCTTGATAAGCTGCCAGATTGTTGTTCTCAGATCACTTGAACTTGAGATGGACTTGAAACCTTTAGTGCTCATTTCCTTAAGTTTTCGGAGCTCTTCTGACCTTCATTAGGTGCACTATTTGTCATCTTCACCCTCTTGGTTAGGAGAATAAATAAGGTCAAACAATTAGTATTAGGGCATGTATCTATCATGCTCCAGAAGAACCTGTTGCTTCCAGAAGGATCAGGTGACAACTGTGATTCTGTGGGAGGTCCTTAGTGGAGCAGGCTTCCTGCAGGACCTGTGGACCTGTAGAGAGAAGAGCCCATGCTGGAGCAGGTTTCCTGGTAGAACTTGTGACCCTGTGGGGGGACCCATGCTGGAGCAGAATTACCCTTCGCGAAGTACTGCACCCTGTGGAAAGGGACCCGCACTGCAGCAGTTCGTGAAGAACTGTAGCCCATGGGAAGGACTTATGTTGGATAGTTCTTGGAGGATTGTCTCCCATGGGAGGGATGTCACACTGGAGGAGGGGAGTGACTTCCCTGAGGAGGAGGCAGTAGCAGAGATGTGTGATGAACTGACCATAACCCCCATTCTCCATCTCCCTGTGTTGCTGAGCAGGGAGGAGGTAGAGACTTGGAAATAAAGTTAAGCCCAGAAAGGAGGGAGGAATGGGTGGAACATGTTTTTTAGGATTTGCTTTATTTCTTATCCTGCTCTGATTTTGATTAGTAATAAATTCAATTAATTCCCCCAATTCAAGTCTGGTTTGCCTGTAATTGTTACTGGTGAGTGAGCTCTTCCTGTGCTTATCTCAACTCATGAGTCTTTTGTTATATTTTCTCTCCCCTGTGCAGCTCTCTCCATAGTAAGAGAGTAACAGAGCAGCTTTGCTGGGCACCTGGCATCTAGCCCAGGTCAAACCATCATGGTCCTTTTTGAGGCACATCATGATGCCTGTTACCAGAGTCACAGGAGTGGCCAGCCAGGACCCTAAGCCTTACTCCAAATACGTGAGGAAAAATGCCTGCATTCTTATGCAGCCCTTAGGTTGTATTTGTAGTTTGCAGTGGTTAATGACTGATCTAAAAGTTGCAGTGTCTAAGTTGACAATTTAGCATGTTAACCTACGCTATAAGTTGATGCAAGTCTTTGGACTGTCTTAGTCTGCCACAGCCTGCTTATCCCTGCTGCTAATTTTTAGCTCAAACCAATAAGGAACCCATCAGGGTGCTCACATCTGTGAGTGTTATGTGCTGGATCTGGCTGGATCCAGTACCAGATTGGAAGGCAAGTGAAGGAATTTGTTTCACTGTGCTTGCTGACAGTCATTTTTCACCCCCCTCCTGAAGTACTGCAGCAGTTTGCCAGATGTGCACAGTGTCAGCACATGTGAAACAGGTAACAACAGTATTACCAGCCCTCTGTAACTGAGATGTAGCAATTGCTTAGAATCTCAAAACTGACCACTACCACCACCCTTAGTCCTTGAACTGAGAGAGAAGTGACAGGTTCATGCCATACTGCCCTTTTTGACTCTACAGAGGTACATAGGCATGGACGACGTATGTTGGGTGCTGATAGAAATGGCTAGTTTTCAGGCTCTCAGCTTGCCTTCTCAGTGTGGCTGTGCAGATATGGGGGAGTCTGCTCTGATTAAATCCTCACAGAGCTGTGCTTGCTGTTGGTCAGTTAACCTGTCAGCACAGAGTCCTTGAGACCTCAGTCTCAGAAGCATCTGAGCATAACAGAGGACATGTATGGTGGAGTTGCAGATTGCAGCTCCACTTAACCATTTGCCAGGCGAAAACCACTCTAAAACATTGTCCAAAATATGAGCATTGCATGTTTTCCTTTTTAAGAAGAGTATTCAGAAGGTCAAGATAAGCAGACAGATGATATAATCACAGAAATTCTTTTCTCCAGCAAGAGAGGATAAAAGTGCCTTGTGTTGTGATAATGCCTCTGTATTGTGCAGAAATTTCCGTTCCTTAGAAATATACCAAATATCTAATTTTGTTCTTGCTTTCCTCATCTTTCATCAGATTCAGATATCAGCCTTTAGAAATGTAAAACTAACATTGACTGGTCTGATGAATTTGGTTTCCTCATCCTGAACATTTAATTTTTCCTTATGCTCCAGCGTCTGTTATTCTTTAGCACAATCACACTGAATATCAATTAGGAGGCGGGAAGATGATTGTGGAAAACTTAGTGAGGGAGATGAGATGCTGACTGGGATTTTGGTTACTGGGAGTGGGGATGCATGTTTGCTCTGAATTTTTTCTGAATTTTGGAAACTCTTCAGTATTAAACTACATGTGCTGTGCAGCAGGATAAGATTGAAATCCCCATGATTTTATTTTCTTCTTTAAAATCACAGTAAATGGTTGCTTCCATGAACCAGGAGAGACAAGACAAGTGGTCAGTGCCAAAGTTATTTAGCAGATGGTGCTTGAGTAGTGAGCAACATCATCATTTCAAGTGTAAGGCGCGTAAGAGATGTCTACCGGCCTGGCAAATGAGACCCCTGGTGTTACTCACATGCTTCCATCTCCCATCCTGCAAGATGCTGCCATCTGTCAAGACACTGAGCCAGGCCTCACTCAAATAAATAAATAAATAAATCCCCCCCTTTTTTCCAGAGCACTTGCTATCGCCTGGGTTAATACACTGTGTGTGGGCTGATGTATATAATACATGTGAGGGAGGTGGAAACATGGATACAAATACGATAAATGCATCTTTGGTTTCTGTTACTTGGGACAGACAATGCTAATGCATGGTAAAACTTTTCAGAAATATATTCAGTGCTGAAGTGCTGTTGTACACCAAGCTCTTGCCATGAATTAGTCTCATCTCTTTCTTTCGGCAGAGTGTGACAAGCTGCGGCGGGATGGCTACCGGAGCTCGCAGTACTACTCTCAGGGCCCCACCTTCTCCTCATCCTCCAGTGCAATCTGTGGAAGTTACCAGGATGATTATGAAGAAATTGAACAAAAGGTAATGATGGGGGGGGAAGTGCTGGAAAAAGTACTTGCCTAGTGCAGTTTAATTGCCTGCCATAATACTGTTCAAATAAGGCAGGATTTTTAGAAGATCTCAAAGATATTCCTTTGAATTACAGTGATATTAGATCATCTGACTTCTATGGTCTCTTAAAAATCCAAGTTCTTCCCATGCATTGATATAAAGTACCCACTGGCATGTTCAGGATGTAAAAGCAGGAAGGAGTTTGGTCATGTTCTGGAGGGAAGACCCCAGCAAGTGTAGCTGTTAAATGTTTGTATTCAAGTAGCAGGAAGAGCTATTCATCAGCCATCAGCATAGTTAAATGGTAACTTTGATAGGTGCACACTTTTGAGTTGCTAATACAGGCAGTTCTGCACTTAGAGGTTTTATCCTAATGCATCACAACTGTTTGCTAAAGGCTTCCAGAAAATAAAGACTGACCACTAAATTGGGTCAGCTTTCTTTCAGTTTGCTTCATGATTTTCATGTTTATATTTCCACATCTCAATTTCTGGAGTGCTTAGCTTAGAATCTTGAAATACATCAAACAAATAAAGAGAAGGGACAGTTGAGCTCAAGTCCTAGGAAAATTGTGAAGTCAAATTGCTATATTCATCAATTGATACACATTTCAATTACAGAACTAGTAAGTTGCATTAATGTTCTAAAGAATAGTAGGACTTCTACTCCCCTGTCCTTACTTTAGCCTGTTATGCCTGTGGGCTCTGAAGCAGAAGCTAACTTTGGTGTTGTGGTCTAGGACATTACTGTTAGATTTGAAGAGGAAGATGAACTGGAGCCTGGCTGTCCAAAGCCGAAATGCTGGAGCTCCTGGGATTTTCAAGATAGATATTTTAGAATACTTTGCCAAAAACTACTGTTGCTTATAGAGTGGGAAGATGTCCTTGGTTGTAATGCGGTCTAATTTTTTTGAATTGTTACTAAACCATATGTGCCTCTGTAGTATGGACTCAGTAACTCCATCTCTCAGCAAAATGCGCAGACCCTGAAAATGCACTTCAGAGGGTACAGTGTTTTCAGTTCTATCCTCCGTGGCTTTTAATCACATAATCAAAGGTGTGAAATATGTACAGTCTCTCATTCAGGTGGTGATTGCATTTATCTGTATATTGGCAGGGAGTGTTAGAGCATCTTGTTCAGCTGTGTGTGGTATGTAATGGCAGTGAGCCGAGAATGTAAAGCACATTCATATTGTGGAATGCATTATAATGATAATTTGCAAAACTTTGCTGAAATCACTAGAAATTCCACTGGGGGAAGTAGTAACACATTGATTCTTGCTGTTAATGTACTGCACATATATGCACACATATCTGTCATTGACTGGTCTTGGCCAATGCTGTGCAGCATACAACCATCTGCACATGTAAAACTAATTTAGCATTTAAAAAATACAGATACACTTTTCTTGAACAATTTGAAAGGAAGCATATAAGCATGCATGAGGACTCTTGGAGACTAAGAGCTGTCATCCTTGTCTTGGTTAAGGGTATTTTTGAGTGTTAAAATAACGTGTTACTAACAATTTCTGTGCATTCTGGAGAAAAGTACTGCGACTAAGTATGCTTCAAGGATAGGATAGCGCTTCCATTTCAATTTGGAGTAAGTTCCTTTAACTATTTTTAGTTGAAAGAATTATTCTGAGCTGTGGAGAACGATAGCTGCCAAACTGACAGTCTTGGTTGTTACTGATTATCTCAGAACCTTAACCCTGCCACACTTACTTGCAGCTCAGAAAGACATTGATTCCTTGTAACTGTAGCATGATTCTCCATTCACATTGTCTAAATCAGTGTTTCGTGAAGTCCTTTGACCAGTATCTTTATTTAATTGGCTTTTTTGTCTTGTTTTTGTAACTGTAAAAGATTTTACTCTTTTTTTTCAAATGAATGTTTGCCACAATAGATTTCTGAACTTGAATTATTATCCTACTGATAAAGTGCCAAGTAATTCTAATAAGTCTTATGCCTTGAGCGAGTCATATTTCAGCTGTCAGGAGAGTTCTTCAGTAACAGTGTGGAACTGGGGTCACCAAAAATCCTGTGATTCCAAATGTGAATTCCTCACCACTAGATGAAAGCTTTGTAGCTTTGTTATCTATTCAAGGCAAAAAAGCCAACATTTAAATTCTGTGCACGCAGTACTTAATAGTTGAAATTTGAGAACAGCAGAATAGTGATGGTTGGATGAGTAGTTATTTACTGTTTGGAAACTTACTTCTTAGTTGATATAATTGCCAACTTGGAGAAAAAACAATGTGCTGCTACATAGTGATTCCACAAGAGAAGCCATCTTTCCCTACTCTTTTTAATCTGCTTCAAAAAAACCCCATAGCTAGATATTTTGCTTGTCTGTCTACACTGGAGACAGTATGAAACCATGGCTAGGTGATGTGAGAGGAAACCTCAATCCTTAAGCATTCTCAAGTTTTCTGGAGGTTGGGTGTCTGTCAGCACATTGGTTCAGTGTGAATTTATCTAAGATGAGTAGAACATTTGCTGTTCAAAAGGAAAACCACTAGGGAGAAGCAGGCCTGACTCAAAAATGAGCAAACAAAATTAGAGAACATAGGAAGCTGGAGTCACTGAGTGGTAGTTGATATAGCACTACATTATTGGAACTACCCTTTTAATGTTGATTCTTGCAAGTTAAATTAATGGAGCACAGGCCATGTTCCACTGTAATACTGATCCTAATTGAGTTTGTTGGTGATTAAATTGGTTTACCTGGATTTTACATCTTGGTACTGTGACCAGTCTCCTTCTGTCTTGCCTCTTAAGTGCCACTGTTGTTTACACAACTTGGGAGCTATTCCTGTCCTTCACTATTGCTCTAATAGTGTAAAAGATGTATTGAAATGTCACTTTCAAACTCTAGTTGTCCTTATGTTCTGAAATGTATACATTGTGTATATTAACAGTGTTTGTCTTTTGTGTGTTTTTTTCTTATTCTTTACCTTTCCCCTTTTACCACTCATTCTCTTTGTTTCTTTTTGTCTCACTCAACAGTCTAGTCTGTTAGACTGCATCTCTCAGTCTTGCATTAGCGCCTGCTGTAACTTGGTTCCCTGGAACAACAAGGTACCTTCCCCACAAGTGGGACCATCCAGCTGCCATACCTGCAGCTTGATGTAACTTGTAGCATTTAGCATATATGCAGCCGTACTCTGCTCTTAGCCTTCAGTCGTTACCTGCTTCTTTTTTCTGCTTAAAAGCAATTAAAAAATCAGCTGCTCAGCAGAAGAGTGCCAGTGCCAGGTTTGTTTCCTTTATTTTCCTCTCTACTCTTTTTTGTCTGCAGAACAGTGTCCTATACTTACTTGGTTTGCTGAATTTTTTATTCCCTTTTTGTCTATTAACATTTGCCTCCTTTGAAACCCCTCCCTCATTGGACACCTTGGTTTTTTTAATTGGCTGCTTCATTGGTTTTTAATTACCCAAGGAAAATCTCCACTAGTTTGGAAGAATGTATTTTGCTTAAATGATGAATGTGAGCTACGGAGTACCTGCTCCCAGGCATGCAGTATATCATGTCTTTTTTCCTATTAAAATGTTTGTGCACCAAAAACTCACGGTATTTTTCCCTAGGTCCTGTCATTTGGCTTATGAACTTTGCCTTGATACAGTCTGTTATGCTTTGGATGAAAAAACATTTATTTTGTTTATTCATGGGGGGAAAAAAGTGTATTTTTGTCACTCTACTCAGTTAGACTGTTATGTGTTCCTCCAACATCTGAAAGAGGCTGTTTAGTATCTTAAGTGAAAACAAATGCACTAACTCTGTCAGACTTGAGGAGGTCTAATCCAAAACTTTGCTTGGTGTTAAGAGGAGCTAAAGCTGTTGGGCACTTCAGTTTTGGAGGTGGGAATACCTAAAAGCCCTTAGGCATGGTGTCTAGCAGAGCTGAAGATACTTCTGGGAGGTGGTGATGGTGGTGGTGGTGTCGGTGGTGTCCTTGGTGTCCTCATCTGGCCTCCTTGCCCCTCTGCTGCAATTGCATGACATTGTTCTTGTAAGCAGCACATGTACTTTATACCATTTGCAAGTTGTTTTTCTTTTAAATACTTCCCATTTACTGAGTTGGAGCAAATCTCATAATATATGAAATGCCAAAGCATAAGGAAGTTAGTAGAGAAAATCTTTGGACAAAAAAAGGGGGTAATTCTTCACTCATCACATACTCACACTGTGCAGCTGCTGTGGGAGTAGTGGATGCTGAAAGTTTACTTAGGTTTAGAAAGCAAGTGGGTACATCCTTGAAAGGGGAGAACTCCATCCAATAGTGAAAGAATATTCAGTAGTAAGTATCTACTGTATGCATCCTCTAATTTAAATTTCACCTGTATAACATTGATTAGATGTTGTTTTACGGCAGATATGAGATAGGCTTTTAGAGCTCTGGACAGTACAGCTGTTCTTACAGTTTCTATCCTGTTGCAACAGAGTAGAGGAAGAAGAAACGTTTCTGCAGGTCTGGTTAAAGTGATAGTGTGCTTGATAGTCAGTAATTTCTGCTGACAAAAAAAAATCCTTCCTTACTGAGGCAGTAAAGGTTACTAAGGGAAAGATTTGGCAGGAGAGCAAAATTGGCTAGTGCAGCTGAATGGCTGTGTGTAGAAGTAATAAAATGGAATATTCTGTGAAAATTGGGGGAACTAGATTGGTGACCTTGGTTTAGAGGGCACCAAGTAGAGCAAGACATGACTAATTCACCTTAAGTGTAAGTTCATATAAATATATAACGATAACATAACACTGTGTTCCATAACAGTATGAAATACTATGGGTTGAATTAGACATGTGAAGTGCCCTTCTCAATTGACTAGGTTTGGGTCTTGGGTTTCTTTTCCCTGTTACTGTTTATCTTGATCCCTGTGCATTGGGAAAACGGCACTTGAAGCTGTCAAACCTAGTAAAATGCTGAAGCAGAAATAGGATGTTGGCAAATATAATAGACAGCTGAAATCGTATGGCTGCCATCTGCAACACTGATTTTTTTTTTTTCTTTCTCTCTTTTGTTCTTCTGAGAAATTTTAGAAGTGACTGTAGTAGCCAGTAGGGTAAATGACATGACTAGAAGTTTGAAGTCTCTTTGCTGAAAAGCAAAATTTGTATGGATTGAGTTTTCCTCGTGGTGGTCCCGTCTTTTTTTCAAACAGTGTAATATAAACCCCTGGGATATAAAAAGATTTAGAATAAACAGGTTATTTAAGCAGAGAGTGCTGCAAGATACATAGCATAAACTCATTTGTCATCTGGGACCTCTCAAATACCATGAATGTGCTGAGATAGTGAAACCCTTTTGTTGTATCTCAGCAGCTGAGTTGGCTGGGGGACAGTATGTCAACAAGGCTTCAGAGAACCCTGTCTTACTGAGCCATATAGCTTGTCTATAGGATATTTATAGGCCATTTTTCTCCTGGATTCTCATTTTAACTCTCTTTTGATTTCGGGCTTTTTCCCCCCTAATGCATGTTCATGGAAACACTTCAAGGTTCAAGGTGGGGTTTACATACCCCACCTTTCCCTCTTACCACATCTATGAAAAAGAGTGAATTCCAACCAATTATCCAGTGGAGATGAGTGTAACAACCCTTTGCACAGAAATCTGGCCATTTAAGTCAAGCAGTAAGGTGACTGACTCAGAGATGCTTTAAAAATGGGACAAGTACTTTCTGTTCTATTGCGCATAGAGTTTATGATCAGCTTTGCTAAGCAGATACATATTCTCAAAGTACTGCCTACTTCTGCTTCTGGTGTAACAGACCTTACTTGAGAAGACATTCCTGTCACACAGCAGCAGTTTGTCTTTCAACAAGCTTCTGGGCTGTAAATCTGAAAATGTTTGCTAAAAATATGTGAATCCCTGTGATTTTCCCTGTAGATTTTCATCCTATTTGTAGAGGTAAATAATTTCTGTCTGAAAAGCGCTGAGATACGAGCTGCTGCTTTCCTCTGTGCAGTAAAGCTGTGTACAGCTTTGTCATGCTTATACCACTGTCACTGAGAGTACTTTGGAAGAAAGGATGTAAGAAGAAGCAGTCATGTTTCTTCAGGATCCATGGAAAATGTACCTATAATTGAAATGTGAACATTTATTCTTACATCCCAAACCACCTCCAGCTCTTTTACTGAATTGTTTTGTAGAAGTCCTATGACAGAAGGTTATTCTCACTGACACAGTGCTTTGAACTCACTATAGAATTGGGTTTTCATTTTCTTCTCGTTGATTATATGCTCACTGGCCTGTTGCATTTCTCTTCATCTTATGCCATCTGTCCCCAATTTTCTCAACTTTTAATTCTGCAAAATTTGTGATTGATGTTCCACATTTCTTCAGATAATTAGGATTCCTTTATAGTAGATGCTTCACTTCTTCAGTTTTTCTATCTATTCATATACTGTAACAAAAGAAGATGTTTTGCTTGTCTTGGGTAATTCCCTTGAAAAGGAAGGGTGGCTTTGTAACCAGTATGTCTGGCACCTGATGTATTAGAGAAACTCCTGGTGACTGCTGTTTGTCAGCTGAGACATGGCTTTTCAATACAGTCTGAAGGTGACAGATACTGATGCTGACAGTATCAACCAAGCAGAGTATTTGAAGGTCACTGGAGCTCATCATCACTCCAAACAAACTGCAAAACCAGGCTGAGGTATCTCCCTTGGTGCCCTGATTCAGGTGGAGCAAAGCTCACTGTAGAACAGGAAAAGCAATATTTCTTTGCCTCAACCCCTGATTACTCTACTATGATGCTGGGTTAACACCCCCATGCCGCATTCCTTTCTCTCTCCCTCTGAGTTTTTAAAACCTAGCTGGAGCCAGCTTTCCCTTTTGCAGTGACATTTCTATCCCAAACTGCTTAAGTTAAGAACGGTCTTTATAAACTTGAGTGATTTGAGGTGAGAAAGTCCTTGTGTTTGTGTGTCAGTACATACCTATGTATGTACACTGTGTATGTGTATAAACAGTCTATGTACACACACTCATAAAAAGATAAACATCAACATCCTATTGTGAAGAAATGGGCTTAGACCCTCTTAGAGACAGTGAAGGCCTGAAAAAATACTGAAGTCCTCTAAGAAGCTTGCATTGGTAAAGTTGCTGCATTTATCCTATCCACAGCCTCTCTAGTAAAGAAATTCCAAGGCTGGCAGAAATAGATTATTTCCTTGAAGAAAAGCTCCCACATTTCGAAGTGTGCTTCCAAACCACAGGATGACATTAGTAATAATTTCGTTGCCTGATTTTTTTTTTTTTTTAATACTGCCTGAAGAGGTTTTACTTGTCTATTCTTTTACTTCTTGCCTGGAAATTGATATTACTTTTATTACTCATTAAGTAAAATATTGGACTCTGTCCTAAAGGATGTACAGTCAAAGCATAATAGAATAAATGAATGGTTATTTAATTATAAACAATGGGAACTCCTCATAGTAACAGGAAGAAAATAAAAATCAGAAATGATAAACAGTGGTTGCTGCAACACAGTGTTTGGGCAAGTCTTTTGTATAGCCCTCAGCTTCAAGAGAAAACAGATCGCTTAGACTGAACACCCACAGTAATTAAAAAAATCCATCTGTTATAAATAGCTGTAATGTTTCTTTCCATGCCTGTGTACAGCAGTGAGGGAGGAAGAGGCAGTGGTCTAGTACTGACAACTCTATTTCAGATAGTATTTGTCTCTCCAAAAGGAGAGGGGAATAAAGAAAAGGAGGGAGTAGGGACTGTAATTCTGGTCTGGTGGTAGGGAGGGAGGTCCCAAAGCAAACACCTCTGAAGCAGAGGAGTCAGCAGCTTGCAAAGAGATTTCTGCTTGTGCTGCAGCTGCTGTGCAACACCCCTTCCATGGTTTTCTTCTCTTTTTTGTTTTGCCTGGGGGCAGGAGACTGATGTTTTTCCTCCGGGTCTTCCTTCCTCTCCTGCTTCTCGGATTCCCTGGAGTGCCTTGCTGGCAGGAGTGGGGAGGAGAGAAGGCAACTTCTGTCAGGTTTGCTTGGAGTTTGTGGCCACCTGCGAGAAGCCCCAGCAATGTCTTCTCTGTGCCCTGCATCTGCCTGCCCTCAGTGTTTGTCACGGACTAGCACTGTCCTGTCTTTACAAAGCTGCATTATGACTTTCTCTGCCATTACTGGCATCCAAGCAAGGAGCTTGTAATGGAAACAGATTTTCTCCCCAAAAGAAAATAGTATTTTTGGCTTGTAACTTTGGTGTAGGGATTTGCACAAGCTGTTGCAACCTCTTTTTCTGGTGCAGTAAGTTTTTCGTTTCATTGGTTGGGTTTCTTTTCAAGTCAAATGCATCATGGAATTGAAATATGCCAGTTTGCAAAGGTCTGTCTTTTAAAATGACCATTCCATGGCTACTGATAATGGTAACTGCTCTACTAAAATCTGACTTTTGATAACAGGCTCTTTGCTAAGACCTTGCACATCCGTATAACCCAGTGCAACTGGAGCAAAGCAGTGCTCAAATCTCATCTTATTAATAGGGCACAGTGAGATGAAAGGGGAAGGGAAGGCAAACCTGGGAGCAGGGAGAGAGGGGTTAGTCACTTCAGGAATTATGTCAGTGTGAAAGGTAATTAGTTATTGTGTTTTGCTGTGCACAAGACCACTCTTTTCTCTCTAATTGGTATAGATTCGTTAAACTGATCAGATACCTGGAATAGATGATATAATCTAGGTGGGGTTTTGTGTGTTACTTTTTTGCATGTGTTTTTTAAATTCTCTTTATGTAGGTCAAAGTGTGATATTTGTGAGGTTATGTTTTGCTCCACAAGCAGTTGTGCTGACTGCAGCAGCAGCACCTTAGTAATATCATTAGTCCTATTTTTTTTTCAGTAGTAAACTTATGGTTTTGCATGTATTTCTGTTTGTAGTGTCCTGTCTCTCCTCCTGAAGAAGAAAAGCTTATTACCATCAAAAGGCCTAAAAGTCCAGCTTCAAATGACCTATCAGATATCAACACCCAAACCAACTGGACTAAGTCACTCCCACTGCCAACACCAGAAGAGAAAATGCGACAACAAGCACAAGCCGTTCAGACAGATGTCGTTCCTATTAATGTGACTGGTAGGCTTTTAATTTCAGTACTTCCATTACACTGATGAGGGAGGGAAGTGATAAAAGGGGATCCATACAGTTTTGATACTTATATATTCGATGCATGAATTTTAAATTACTTACCACACCTTTCTATGAAAATGGTGTTTTGCATTTTATAATGTATCTCTGAACTTAATAAGAAAATATCAAAATCCCTTAAAATTATCATTAATGGAGATAGTCTATGTGTTCTTGAAATGGCATTAGATATTAAGAAAATACAAGAAGAGGACTGATAAAGAGCTGATTTGCTGTGGACTGCGCTGAGGATTTGTAGTGAAAAGTCATGTTTTATCCAGTGTTGATGATATTTCAGAATTTTCTTCTAGGAATTTTGTGTAAGGAAGGTTATTGGAGGCTTCTATATTCCAAAGACTAACTGTTACATAAATCAAGAAGAAACCTCTAGGGTCTTATTTTTATCAGAAACAAGAGGTTTAGGTGTCAAGGAGAGTAGGGTTAGAACAGCAGAAGTTAATGAGGCTACACCTTTGAGCAAGACTCTTGGTAAGGCACTACACTTAGGTAACCATAGTCCACATTTTCTTATTATGAACTGTGTGTTAACCCTTCACTTTGGAAATGCTCTTTGGTTTTTCAGTTGCAGAACTCTCACTCTGTTGAAGCTAAATTATGTTAAAGCCTAATGCTGAATAGATACTTTGTTGAGTGTAAAATAGAATTTCTGTGAAAGATGGAATTACTGCTTCAATTTAATGTCCCTTCTTTTTCTGCACAGGATCAAGATTGTCTGTTATTAGTTAATCCAAATAATTGACTGCTTGTCTGCCAACACCAGGATGATATTCAACATCCAATTTATTTCAAATGCCATATGGCATGCTCTGACTCCACGCTTACTCTGACAATCAATGCCTTGCAATTTTGGGCTTTGTTTTGAAAATAAATTAGGTTCTCTTTCCCTGTTTTTTTCACCTATACTTTTATAAATTCATATTTTAAATAGTATTATTCAATAGTATTTAGATATTTTAATAGTATAGGAGCAGGACTTCTGTAACAAACATCAGCAAAGTCTGAGAAATCAACTAGAAATTTTTCTTTAAATGGCAAAAGTTACTAGAAATAAGCAGCATGAAGACAACAAAAAATTATGAACAACCTGCCTTTGAAAAATTAATAGAAGGAAAATAAATGCAATGCTGAAATGTTACTGGGACAGTTGGCATTATCTGGGGAATTCAGGATACAGTGCAGAAGGCCAGGTTATGGGAACAATGGATAATCTGACATAATCAATAAGCTTGAGTAGGGCTTAGATACTGTGACAGCAGGAACAGGGTATACTTAGAGAAACAGTAATCCACTGTTTGATTTAATGACCCTGTGTACTGCAAAATATATAGGGGAAGTAAACAGATGGAAAGAAAAATGAAGTAGAAGGATCAAATATCTCATAGATTTAATTCAGCATCATTGGGAGTGTTATCATTGCATAAATTACACTTGTTACTTCAACCAGCATAATTCAACTGGTGTAGCAAATCTTGTGTTCCCTGAATTGTTCAGTTACCACTCAAAAAACTCAGTGGTTCTCGACTTCCCTGACTGAAATGATGGTGCATGTGTATTATACCTTACCTTTCTGGAGTGTGTGGTTGAGCATTTATTCCCTTATAAACATGGTAATCAGAAGAGAGAGAAGGGGAGGGCAGTAAAGGAGGACTGCTGTTGCAGCATGTGGACTGGTCTCCAGGATCCACCATTTCCTTTCCCTTGAAATAATTATATTGCTTCTGTGAAACAAGGCAAGCAACATGAGCCACACACAAGATACAGAAAAAGCTGCTGTCCTTGTTCCTCTTTAAAAAGTCACAATCTGCTTCCCTCCTCTGCTCTCCCACACACAGAGTAATTTTATTTTGTGAAGCTTCATATGCTACTGCACGAGGCAGGGGAAAAAGCGACAAAAAGTTTTGTGCTGTTTGTTCAACATGCTATGGAACAAACCACTGAGGATTTTTGTTTTGATTTGGCTTTTTCCTTCACATGCTCTTTTTCTTGCTCCCCTAGAAGAGAGGTCAAAAACTTCCATTTTATTGCTCTTGGCATGAAATAAAAGGTTAACCTCTGAAGAGGCTGCTAGCAATTGATAATGTTTTCAGCAGTGCATTAGTAATGATTCTGGTACAATGACCTCTCACGTGGCTGTGTAATAAATGCTCCATGAGTTCAGTTTTTGGGCTCTTCAGTGAACAGACTGCAACTAATACAGTAGTCGTAAAAATCTGTTGGATAGCCTAAAGGTGCAGGGGAATGCATTAAGCTGACAAGGTGCTGGCTAGATATCCAGATTTGGAAGTAGTTTCAGTCTTTGGGAGTTCCTGGGCTGGGCTTTATTCTGGCCTTTATTCTGAAAGGGGTTGGGCTGAATTTTCAGTGGTGGCTAGTCTTTGCTCTTACATATCCCATGGCTTAAAAGATGTATAATGGTATCTGTTCTTGTGGGTTTTCCGGAACTAACTTTCTTTCCAGATGGAGGAGTCTGATAATGGTGGAGGTGATCAGTGCCAGGCTGGACCCTGCAAAACATTTAAGCATTTGCTTGAGTCCGGCTTGACTGACTTCAGTGAGATTTAAGCACATACTTAAATATTTTCAGTGAATCCAAGGAAACTGAGTATACTGCATGAGGGACAACTGAGTAAAGTGTATAAGGAATACCTCAATGATTTCTGACAAACCTGTAACATGAGAAAAGTATTCTTAAATCTGTAAAATTTATTTAACATTAACATCAATATTTTCAAAGCCAAAAAAGATGACAATGACAAAGGCCAAAAAAGACTGAGATGTTCTGATTTTACTTGTTGGATTTTATTGAAGTTGCTCCTTTGCAATTTTACAAATTTGCATAGCGGCCTTCATGTATCAAAAGTTGTTAAAGACGGAGTGGTTGAGTTAGCACTCAGGTAGCTCACTGGGAGGGGTTACTGTGGATGAGTGACATTGCCCCATGGCCTTCCGGTTTGTGCTGTCTGAGGCTTCATATAAAAGACTCTCTCCTTGTTTGCAGCCTCTGCTTACCACTTATGTTTTATTCCAGGGCATTCAATGCTGTATTATAATTTCCTTGCAACTCACCATCTCTGGCATAATTGTCAGCCTTTGAATGGATAAAGATATGTTCAGAGATGGAAAACTTTCTCCCTCAAATTCTTTGGATTTGTTATGGCATGTTTAGAATTATCATCATCCTGCATGGGAGGATAACCTAATGGCCTGACCCTGGTCACAGATGGGTCCTAATGTTCTAGTAGTCCCCAAACAGGGGACTACTCAATAGGGATCTGTCTCAATATTTCAAGGCTCTACTAAGCCAGTGGGATCCATAGCTGTAAATTTTAAAGATCCCATAGGGATTCTTTCTCCCTTAATCTACCTTGCCTTCTGTCAGTTCCAAAACTTAGATGAAACTGGCACTTCTTTGTAGTTGCAAGGATTTTGCTTAGCACAACCGCAGCTCATGGTCAAGGCTACAGTCAGAGTCAGAGTCTTTGTATTTACAACATGGTGAATGAACTTGCTACATTTTTCCTTGCATTTTCACAAGTCCACATGCTATACTTTAATACATGACTGTATCTTTAACTGTTACAGAGGTAATGAGGTTTTCTATGCTGTTTGTATGACACACATCATACAGATGTGGAGTCAGCCAGGTATAATATTTATGACATATATGTTACTGTGCATTAATCACTTGTTAGAGGTAAATAATTTGGTCATCAATTTTCAAAAAAAAGTGTACAAAGGTAAAAAAAATGTACATGTTTATCAAGTTTTTTCTGCCTTTAAGTTTTAAATGGGTCATGTAAAGGATACTTGCCAGTGCTTTCCTTTAAAAGGGAAACTTAAAGTGAGCTGTGGGGGTGGTCATTAGATTTTTAAAAGTGACAGAGAATTAGCTCACAATCTGTAGGGCAAGCTTTATCTTGCTACTAGTAAAATGGCCAAATTGTAAACCTCTAAGCAAAAGTGAATTCCTAAAGAAAAGCTGCTTAATGATAGTGGTGCTTCTGGGTCTCATTATGATACAGCACATGGTCATCATAAGGTTTTGTCTGGCAACATGCACTTAGACACATATTTTTTTCAGCTCTTGGCATTGTTTATTTTTGTAATCATCTGTAAAGTTTCAGTTTCAAGCAGCTTTCCCTCTGAAATATTTATGAGTCCACAAGATCAGTTTGATCTCATCATGCTCCATAGTACTTATTTGTATTCGTGTTAAAAGATCACCACCAGAAATGTGGTACACTTGACAGGTTCAGAGCAACTTGGAACAAAAAAGAAGAGTCTCATGTGGTTAATGATGGAGCTGTGCAAAGACATAATAGCTGTTGCCAATAGCAATATCTATTCTTGCATAAACCATTGCAATTTTTCATTTTCATGAGCAGATTTGCTTTTTCTGCAGCCTATTACTTTAAAATAAAATAACAAAACCACCCAAAAACCTATAAAGGGCCAAATTAAAGCAAGGATTCTGTTTGCTTATGGAATTTAGAGCTGGTCTCACCAAATCAGAACTGGGCTCAGGAACTCAAAATTCCTTTTAAAACATGCAATACTGGGTGATACTTGTGTCTAAAGCCTTACTGTGACGATGTGCCGTATCTTCCTTCAGTGTAAACCTTCATTGTAGGACCAAGCTAACATAATTTATTAATGCCTTCTTTCCATTTCTACAACAAAACTAGTGGAAGAAAGTGCATGATGTCAGTGTGCTTGGAAGTAATGTTGCTTTGCTTGTTCTACCATGTATTAGGGGAGAATTTCGACCGCCAGGCCAGCATTCGGCGGTCTCTAATTTACACAGACACGGTGGTAAGACGGCCGAAGAAAGTCAAAAGGAGAAAGACTATTACAGGAATTCCTGACAACATACAAAAGGAGCTAGGTATGGCTCATCAGAACTGTATTCCATTCACTGTTCATTGTCACTGCTTATCATTACTCGACTAATAACATTACCAGTGCTCATGAAACCAATACAGTCTGATAGCCTATTACAGTTCCAAATACATGTGTGCCTCCTTGCCACCTCTTGCATTGGGAAACTGGGACCTTTTATCTGTTGACTTCCATCTGTTAAAAGGGAACGAGGTGTTTGGGAAATGGTATACTTCTACAGTGAAAATCTGCAGAGATGTAAGGTTTCTGGACTTTAGTGAAATACTCTTCTCCAGGATGTTCACTGAAGCAAAACTGAAGTGGTCAGGCATTTTAGCTTCTGAATAATTATTTAGAATTATTTTCTTATTAATTAATTACTTTATTAGAATAATTACATGGAGCAAATTACTTCCTGAATCTGCAGAAAATTTGCACCAAGAGTGAAAAACTTATTTTTCAGTTCAGTTTTTATCTAATTGGTGATCCTTTAAGTATCAGTGTTATTTGTTTGGAAACTGTTTACATGGGCTTAATAGTTATTGCATATATTCCAGAGGAATAACACCTACTCGGTCACATTTACAGTACCTCAGGCAGTCCTCTTTCACACTGAGTAGCTAACGTAAACTTGTCTGACCTTTTAGACACTTTTTGCAGAACTCTTTAATTTAAATCTGGTCATTTTTGTTTCTTTTTTAAAAAGTTAATTCTGTTATTCAGTTTTTCCCAAATGATAACTTCACAGACTTTACAGATCAAATTATGCCTCCCTCATTTTTATTTTTTCCCCCCCAGTAGTAGAAAAATGTCTTTTAAAATAGTCTGGCAGAACACAATTTTGGTGCTTTACATGTGAAATTGTCTCATATATCGATAATTTCCAATACATTTTAGTACTTTGCATTTTACATCTATTTCTTTTTAATTATGTTTTCAATTCTTGGTTCTTTGTCTAGATTTTTCAGAAACAGATGCAAAAATACGTAACTTCTCTGAATGGGTTTAACATGAGCTAGAGGGTGAGGCACAGAGAAGGCCAAGAGACAAACAATTACACAAAGAGCAATTTGTATGGGGAGCTGTTCTCCTTCAGTATCTGTAATGAACAACTGCAGTTGTACTTGGTGGAGTAAACTGAGATTGCAGTTGCCATCTGTCCTAGAGAAATTCTTCAATTAGTATCTCAAAAGAAGTTTGTAATGTTTGCCAATCTGTTCACTAAGGGTAACAAGTTTTATGCCTTGATATTGGTCTTTTATCTCTGTGCTGAGCACATTCCATGTTGCACTGCTTGGAGGTTTTCCTTGCTTTCTATTTTAAGTTGTGGGCTGGCAGTGTGACACTGCGGGAGCTCTCCCTGCATGATTCCCTAGCCCACAACTGCAGGCACATAGACCTTCAGCCACCTGCCCTGTGGCAGAAGTTTTCTGAGGAGCTTTATGTTGCTTCCGTGGTGGTTGTATGTCTTCCAGCAAAATGTGTGCCAGTGTCTGTCCCATTACCATGTTGGTTTCCACCACTAGAAACAAAGTGCGCTTGAAAAGTGTGATAGTGTCTTCATCTGATACGTGGGGAAATCAGGCATGCTGCAGTGAAGTGACTTAGCCAGAGTCACCCACCAGGCCTTTGGCAAGGCTGGGAATAAATTAGGTCTCCCTCATCCCTGTTCAGTGTTCTTTCTGCCTTTTCTCCTGTCACTCCACAAATATTTCTGTAGCAGTCCATTCCCTATTTCTCTTACGCTGTCCCAAAACAAACAACAAGTTGTTTTAAAACATTCCACAGTTCATTTGATCGGAACAAAGATCCGGACTAAACTCCAAATCAAGCAATTGCATTATGCGTATTGACATTCTCCCTGTGGTTTCAGCTGAATAAATCTCTTTGTTTCTCCCCTAAAGCAGTGCTGTGAATGGCTATAATATTTACACAAAGATTAAAACCCCTTGGTACACCAAAGTTGCTGCATGCAGGCTAAATAACCAACACATACAGCACATTCTTGTTACCTCGTGTTTATCCTTCAGAAGGAAGCAGAAACTTGAGAGAACCTCAAAGCTGCAACCAGGCTTGAACTATTTTCATTTCTTGTGAGAGAGCCTGGAAGAAATTCTGCCAGGCCAAGTTGCTGGGGTTCTCCCCTGGCTGCTTTGGCTCCTTTGGAACAGAAACGACCAAACAGAATAGAGAGCCTTCCCTGACTGCTGACCTGAGGTCAGTGGACATGGTACCCTTGTAGAATTTAGCCAGACATACTGAAAGGAAACATTAGCTGCACCCATGTGCTGAAAGTATCTTTAAACATTCCTACTTTTTACTGTTGTAATACAGTCGTGTTTTCACAGGTGTCTTCCAGCAATGAACCAGTTTCTCTGCATAGACTGGAAAATTCTGCATAAAAAATTCTGCATAAATAAAATGTAACGTGATAAATGGGATTCTGAGGGAGAGTAAGAATATGAGATGTCTTCCAGTTTAGAGATGGCAGTTATTTTCTGAAGTTGTTTTTTAACAGCAGGACCCTCTCAGTACTATTTAGCAGAGGGACACCAAAGTAAGAGGAGAAGGCAAAGCATTCTTCTTTCTGCCAAACACAGCAATGAAAAAAATTAATTTTGCATACTTCTGAATTACCTTCATTGTCTTATGGAACACAAATGTTATATACATATTTAATGGGAGTCAGTGTTGGATCAAAACTGCAGAAAGGTCAGGAAACGTTGAGATGATATCTTACATCATGTTTCTGTGCTCTCAGCTTCTCTGCTCTCTGTTGCCATCGTCCATCGCCTCTAGCTGTCTTCAGATGGTACCTTACATGCAAACCTGTGTTCTTCCTTCAGACAAGAGGATGATTCCCAAATAGAAGTTTGGTACAGATGAGCACCTCTCTGGGAAAACCTGTCGCAGGTCTTGGTCATATCTTGGCTCTTGGTTATCATCAGATCCCTTCACATGGTCCAACTCTCCGGGTGAAATAAAGGCAGTTTCCATGGTCCCTTCTCTCTGTCAGTGCTCTAGGGTCTGGCACAGACTAAGTTTCTTTTCGTGAAGGTACCAAGTTACCTGATTGTGAGTGTTTGTCCAGGGCTCTGTACCAGTGGAGTCCCAGACTCCGTCCCTATCTGGCGGGAGGAGCAAGCCCCAGATCTGAGAATCAGTTCCCCCACAATGCATCTTCCAAAAAAAATACCTCACCAAAGCAGGGGAGAGGAAAACATCTTCAAGTTTTCCACCCTTTGATTTATTCTTCTGAAAGGCATTTTGCTTTTCTTTAATCAAACAGAAAGTTTCTGTCCTCTTGGTCTTCTAATTTTATGATTTGCGTGTACTTTCTTTGAATTATTTAAATATTATTTTTCTAACTTAAGATGTAGGCAGTTAAATGCCTCCCTGACATCCGGTCCTGTCAGATCTCGGAAGCTCAGCAGGGTCGGCCCGGTTAGTACTTGGATGGGAGACCGACTGGGAATACCGGAGGGGAGGGGGGGCTGTAGGTTCTAGTCCTGAGGACTTTACTGTCACTGCCCAGGCTTGCTCGGCCATGGCAGATGAACCTTAGGAGTTAAATGGTGGGGCCAGTTCTGCGCACGCTGTGCCTCACCTGAAAATCCACTGTGCAGGCTGGAAGAGCACACCCACGTGGGGAGAGCCCTGCCCAAATCTTTGTTCATGAAGCCTAACTATCATCATCGTCTTAAGATGCAATTCACAGGTTTTTTTGCTCTTTGATTTTTTTCTCCCATGTACTTTTTTTCCTCTTCCTAACTTAAGGGTTCAAAGTGTCAGAATACAATTTTCTTCAGCTTATTTCCCTACCTCACATTTTTAGTAACTCATAAGGAGTTGTCACCTATAGGATCTTGTGTCAGTCATCAGGATGGGTATAACTGACACCTGAACTGTCAGTCCTTTATTTACTTTATTGCAGTGCAGCTCAGACCCCTGGTGGTACCAGCTGGTGTCTCAGGTATCATTTGGGACTGTTGAAGTTTCTCCTTTGACATGCCTGAGAGGAAGCAATTCCATCTCAGCAACATGGGAGTTAGTAAGTCCTTCTGATCTTTGGGAGCTCAGCTGTTTAGTTGAAGACCCCTCTTAATTGATACTCTTTTCCAATTAGTCCCTCCAGGATTAGCAGTCACTCTGGTTATAGGTCCCACAGGTAGGAAGAGTCTCAGATATCCAGTGGTCCTACAGAAATACCACACAAATACCCAGCTGTTACAGCCAAGTAATTCTGCACCTGCTTCAATTTGCAACTTTAGCAGTCTTTGAAGATAAATCTCTCTTTCAGAGATATTATGTCTTTTGACCAATACTGTTTTGATAACTATAGTTATTCAACATTGTATGTTCCCAGCACTGTTCATCCATAGATGTGTTCAGTGGGATGAAAGACACAGATGCCAGGAATATAAACTTTACCAGAGGCTGTTCAGTTAAATGAACAGAATGAAGAAAACTTAAATTGCCTATAATTTCATCAAAATTCTCCCTTTTAGGGTGGCAGTGATATATGCAAGTATTTGAGATATTTTTTAGCTGGCAGTACTGAAAAGTGTCATAGGATTCTGTGCAATATTTTTCTCCCCTCAGAGATTACAGATGCTTCATGGAGCGCAGTGAAAATTCCTTAAAATTGCCGTTAGTCCCAGGCACTTGTCTTGTTTCTTGTTGAGTGCCTATTAAAAGTAATTTTGTATGTTTGTACTAGGGTAAAACAGATTAATAATCTCTGGGGATTTTTTTATAACGCTGGAAGTTGTGGTGCCTGCACAGTGACTTGGCCAAGTTACCAGTTTTGGAGGAGGATTGCTAGGTGGGGCATGGGAAGGCAATGAGAGCAACAGTTTGTAGGAATGTGCCTGTGGCATAAGAGACAAGAGCTTATATTAGAAATGGTGAGTCAGAAGGGAGAGAGATTACTTCTATATGCTAGTTGAAACAATCATGTACTTCGTGATATCAGCATGCATACTGTTTATCCTCTCAAACCCTCAGTTTCCTATGCTCATTTCAGTGCAGAGGACCTTTTCTCTGAGTCTCTGCAGCAAGCTGCTGGTGCCACCAGATCACCTAAAGTCACAGGGAGTCTTCTAGTAACTAGTACCTGGCCCTAGGGATTACATACAAACACTTTCTTTTTTCCATCAGATTTGCAGTCAGTCTTGATGCCCATCATCTCTAATGAGCAACACCAGTAACTACCATGGTCAGGGAGAACTGTTGTAACCTGTATGTGCCTATCTTTCACCATGCACTTGGAGCTAAAGTAAGCAATTGAGCCTCTTCTCTGTGCTTCTGTGCAAGACTTGTTCAATATGTTTTGCTTGTACCAGATAGTGGGTGTTCTTTACTTGCTACTGGACTCTGTACTGATCATGTGTGTTAGGGAACAGCATTTGCTGCATTTAGCATAGTAGGGCTATAAAGAAGAAAAATGTGTAAATACAGGTCCCCTGTGGTGGACATAGCACAGGCTACAGAGCTGGTGGACACAGGATAATATAAAATGCAGACATGATGACAATTACTTTGAGCCACATTTGTCACATACCCAGTTTGCAACCACTTCAGACTTCATAATGTTCAGCACCTGTAACCTGATGTCCAGTTCTGCAGTATTTTTTACTGCTATCTGCTCAGACATCACCCCTGCAACTAGATAACTAGGTGGACTTTATTCTTTAAAAGCTCTGATTCAGTTCATGAAATGTGGTGTTGTAGAAGTCTATCTTCTGACTGGTATTTATTTAAGCAGATGTTTTCTGAGAAACATAGCATTATCAGTGTAATAGTCAATTAAAGGTTTGAACTGTCCCTTAGAATTGGATTATTTGTCTTCTAACTCCAGTACCAACAAAGGTGGTTTGATTTTAAGGGGTTTTGAAAATCCTTGCTTTTCAGTATTAGTCTGGAAGTAGCTGAGGACTTTACATTGCATTTGTAAGTTGCAAATACAATACTCCTCACTACCTTCCTCTGAATTCCACCAAAATCATAACCTCCTCAACATTTTAAAAGTATACTTGAGTCCTAAATGTTCCTTTGGTTGGTTCTTTGAACCATTTTCTTCTGCAGGTTTTTGTTGTCCCTCTTCAGGAAATGGAACTGTAAAAAGCACGGTTGCTGTATTATAAAGGACAAATAAATTCTCACAGCTTTGCATGAGATTGGGCATACATGTAAAGCCAAAACCAAAGCTGAAGCAAGTTCAGAATATGCTGCATTTCTACAAAAAAATATTTAAAATCTCAGAGTTGTGTTCTTGTAATAGCCATGAAAAATCTCTTCCCTGACCATATCCAATAGAATGATTGAAGGGTGTAGCCCTGTGTTTTATACTTCTGAGGCTGGGCTGTCTTGTTGTCTCTGAATGCTGTATTTATTTGAGCTCTGAATCATTCTGACTATAAGAGGCCTCTCACTGGTGCAAGTACTTGCCCTGACAGGCTTCCCTGCAGTATTGGGGTTGTAAACATTTGCTGCTGTTGATTCAATTTATGCAGTTTCCCAGAGCATGTAATGCTGGACCCTAAATTACATCTATTCTGTTAACATAGGGTTAAGTACTGATTCTCAGCAGCATCCTGAAGTTGGTTGTTCATGCTGCCCTCTTCTTAGCATGGTCCCCTGGCACTGCTGTGGCTGGGACCAGCCAGCAGTCTCCAGGCTCTGTTGGGGCATGTGTGCCAAGGGATGGGACAGTAGTTGTTCTCCAAGGCATTTAGGTATAGCCATTGTTGATGTCTTTTTTGCAATGGTGTATAGACCCGCTAATTTTCTGTTTCAGCTATCAATGTGTATTTGCCATGAGCAGTATGTCCCAATAAGTGCATTCTAACGTTCCTGGTTTTGGAAGGAGGAAAAGGGGAGGTTGGCAAGTCTAGCATCATCCCACTTTGCCATTTACCTTCCCTAGCAATAACATTTTAAACAAGCATAAACCACCCATGTGCATTACACTACTTGTGAAACAGAGTGCATTTAGCTTCCTCTGTGAATGCAAACATACCACATACTGAAATGAGGTGCTCTCAGCCACGGGTCACTATGTGACTATTAAATACTGGCTGTAGTGCTGACAGCTTTGTTTTCCTACAGCCCCATCCTTCTGTCTTGTCTGTGTCTGTGTATTTGTGTGCGTGTGTGTATTTCACAGTGGCAGAAGAAGAAAAATAGCCCATCTCTTCAGTTATTTTTATATCTTGGTATACAGATTTTTGTTACTGGATATTTTTAGTTGGCTTAGAGTTATTATCAGTGATGTCATCGTTCCAGAAACATTCATGATGTCTACTTGGACTTTTTTCTCTCTCTTAAACAAAGGGGTACATAGATTATTCTATAGAAAAAACATGGGAAGTAAAATTATTTTTCTTACTGTACAGCTCTTAATAACTGTATACAGAATATGCAAACCCCTTTCTTGGTTGGCTGCAGTAGTCCATCTGTTCTGACAGTATCTTGTATTAGATTATCCAAGATGTTTGCCAGCATCTGAGTATCTAGCTTTGCAGCAAACCTCTACCAGCAGCAGAAAGACGCTGCATTTTCATGAGAGCAAGAGTCTCCTTAAAGCAAACTAACTAGGCTTCAAGCTACTAAAAGACTACTTATGTGCCTGAGGAAAAATAAACAATCTTTTTTGTATGTGTTGCTTTAGCTGTAGCATTTTCAGAGACCTCTTTTTCTTATCCTAAATGCCTCTGTTGCCTGCCAAGAATAAGGATAATTAAATGTCCTTTAAGTGGTGTTTAAAGCTGCATGATAAGAATACCTATCCTCCCGATGAGGTTCCATGTAGTAAATATGAAAGCAGAGCAGTCCTATCAGATGTGCTATTTCATTGCTTCTGAGACTAGCTAAGGCAGAGACTTGAAATAAACAATTTCCCCCGCAGTGACATATCCTTACCAGCATCTCCAGCAGCACGCCTGCCTCTCTATTGCTATTTATACAGCAATGCAACTGAATTCAAAAGCTGCAGCCTTACACAGGCTATTTTAAAGCAGTGCTCTGGTTTGTGATTTTAAAAGGCAGCAACCAGTAAAATTGTAAATTTAAGAGCACCCTAGAGTCCTTTCTACTGACCCAGTGATAGCTATATTTTTAACTAAAACTGCTTTTCCATTGTCCTCAAAGTTGTGCGGAGAGGGGTTATGCCAATACAGGATTATTCCTTCTTTGAGAAAAAGCAGTTATTTTTTTTATTTCCTGATGGTGCTGAGGATGAGGCAACCATCAGTACCAGCTTTTCCCCACTTCTTAAGAGTTTTTCCTGTGTGATTACTAGAAAGTAGTTGTAAGGAGAACTATTATTTAATGATTTTCTTTGCAGTGTTTATGTAAGTGCTGTTGTAGCATATGTATTATTTATGGTAAAACAATGCATTTTTCCATGTGTTAGCGTTCTTTCAGACAAACTGCAGGACTTGGAGAGCTATCTGTGTCTCCTGGTCTTTTTTTCTGAAGTATAATGGTTGTAAAAAAGAGATCTTTTTATTCATACTAGTCTCCACATTTCCTTCCCCTTCTCTTTATTGCACGAGGCATTAGCATGGGAACACCCTTCACGTTTCTCAGGCTTTTGTCTGTTCCTGCTGCGTTGCCTACTGGAAGTCAAACAGTGCTACTTGGTTTCTGACATAACTGATTACTATGGAAATTATTACCATGTCATAAACAGAGGATTTCATGGGTCGAATGTGCAGCAGGAACACAGAGGATTCTGTAAGCAGAAGGTTCCTGGTAATAAGGAAAAAGGGAAGAGAAATGCAGAAAACAGACAAAGCCTGTGCAAAATCCATTGTTGCAGATTTTTCTTCAGAAGGCATAACCTGCAGGAGCATGGGGATCAAGCAGTTTGCTATGGGGTTTTGTTTTTTAAATGAGAAGATAGATGTGAATTTATGCTTCAAGAAATAATTATTTTATTTTGACTCCAGCAGTTGGCACTGGCCAAAGTGATTTCCGAGGGCATTCGATGTATGTCCCAGATCACTGTTCCACGCTAGGGAGACTAGACAGCTATCGCTCTGCTATGCAGCGCTCAGAAACCAAGGACACCAGCTGCCAGACGGAGGAAGTTAAAGTTGTGCCCCCTTCAATGAGAAGAATACGAGCACAGAAAGGACAAGGAATTGCAGCGCAGATGTCTCAGTTCTCCAGCTCATCTGGAAACATGTCAGTGATGAGTGATTCTGCTGCAGTTATATTTGCTTCTCGCCAAAATAGCGACATAGGTTTTCACAGCTTGCCTCGGGTTGGTGCAAGAGTGTCTCTGCAGTCCCTAGACCAGACACAGGGCATCTCTAGGCAGACAGAAGACATCGCTGGCACTTTACCTCACCAGATAAGTAAATTGCAAGTGGATGATAGTGTTGTGCATCTGAGGAATAATCCCACAACGGGGACCCTGTTGAGGCCAAAGTCTCAAGAGGTGAGAAGCAGTGATAGTGAGAAGTCCACAAGCCCAGCATGTGTGGTCTCTCCTCATGCCACCTACTCAACAAGCATCATACCCAATGCAACACTGTCATCCTCCTCTGAAGTTATCATTATTCATGCTGCCCAGAGTGTTGGATCATTGGACAGTAAAATTAACAGCTCCGCTGCCTACCCAAATCCAAGAGACAATCCTGTTACCAGCAGTGCAATAAGTGGGAAAGAAGATCACCATTCTTCAAGTGGTAATTGGAGTGAGAGTAGCTCCACACGTCACTCACAGACTTCAGATACCATTCCATCTAATACTGTCATGATGCTTTCTCTTGGTGACTCTGCTGTCTCTCTCAGCACTCCTGGGAATGCAGAGGCTGGGTCTCAGACCATGAGCTACAGCTGCAGGAGCAATGCTCCTTTACCAAACCCTTCCCAGGACAGCGATGGCAGGAGTGAATCTAGCTATTCTGGGGAGCGACCACAGGCAGCAGTGAACAGCACGGAGCATTGGTTGTTCAAGTCTTCAGAAAACAGTGAGACTCCTTCACACAAGGTGGTTTGTACCACACCAGGCTGTGCCACTCCTCGTAGCAACCTGAGCAGCAGCAGCCTGGAGAGGACATCAGTCAGGGAGGATTCTGCTTCTCTGTATTCTGTGGACCATGATGGTTATTACAGTTCTGTGCATATGGACTCTGGACTGAAGTCAGACATGCCATGCAATAGTACTAATGGTTTTGGGAACCCCAGAGACAGTGTGATAAATGTCTTCGAAGGAAAGGAGAAGAAACAGCAGGATGATCAGTCAGGCCAAGGTGACAAATCTCTTGCAAGAAACATCTCTCTGAAAAAGGCCAAGAAACCACCTTTGCCACCATCCAGAACAGACTCACTCAGAAGGATGCCTAAGAAAAAAGTCCAATCCAGTGGACAGGTACTTGATGAAACCCTCATTGCCACCCTCCAGCATTCTCTGCAGTTGAATCTCAAGTGTAAAAATGGCAGCTCCCCTTCCCAGAGCCCCTCCAGTGATTATGAGGATCCTTGGGTGTTGCGCTCCCGCAGCCAAAGCTCGGTCAGTGCAAGCAGCAGCATGATGTCCACCACTGCTCCAAACCTGTACTCCATCTGCACAGTCACTCCCTCTCAGAGTGAAACAAGTAGCATCAAGTCAGAGTACGCTGACCAGTGGGGCTACTACAGCGACTATGCCGCAGTGGCAGATGACCAGGTGAAATCCCCAGTGACCCATTCTGCCAGTACATCATCTGCTCTCAGCGATTACAGCATCAGCCACTTCAGTGATGGCTCAAGGGCTTCTGTGCCACAAGTGCCCAGTGGACTGGTGAAACCAAAGAGCACTTCTCCAGAGAAATCCCACCGAGTCACGTCGCCATCGAGTGGGTACTCCAGCCAGTCCAATACACCCACTGCACTTACTCCAGTGCCTGTACTTTTAAAATCTGCATCATCAGGAAATGGGAAATCCAAGCTGAAGCCTAAAGTGCCTGAAAGGAAATCCTCTCTTCTGTCTTCAGTTTCCATATCTTCATCCTCCACTTCTCTGTCTTCAAATACATCTACTGAAGGGAGTGTGAGTGTGAAGAAATTGGACCCCGCCCTAAGTCCTCCGCCAGATTCTAGTGCACCTCCTCCACCACCTCCTCTTCCAACACTGCCGCATTGCTCCGAACTTTCTCCTCCTCCTCCTCCTCCTCCAGCAGAAGTCATGGATCTGTCACCATTGCCAGCCTCTCCCACGTTCCCCCCTCCTCCACCAGAAGCCAGTGTAAATTCTTCCTTTGCTCAGACTCTCCCGTGGTTTCCACAAGAAGGCTCCATCAGTTCATTCTCTTCCCCTGTTCCTCCTCCTCCTACTTGCCCCTTAGCCATCCCACCACCAGCACCCCCTCTTGATCCCAAATTAACAAAAGGTGCAACAATATACCCACAGTATTCTTTTAAGAAACGCAACCAGGAAGATTCTTGCTATAGTCCAGTGAAACAGCCACTCAACAAGCAAGATGCATCAAGACCTGTGATGCCATTAGTAACAACCAAAGCATTGCAAATGGTGCAGTTGAGGTCTGTGAAAAAAGTGACAGAAGGTGAACCATCACCTGAATCTGCTTCTGAAACCATCTCTCAGGAGAAGGGTACTGTAAATTCATCATCACAGTCTCCCCTAAAGCCATCTCTCTCACTAAGACTCAGTAGCAGCTTCAGTGATGAGGAAATGAAAACTCAAGGCACTTCATTTAAAAATGCAGTTCAAACACTGTCTCGGGGTTCTCCTCTCCTTCTCTCTGATAAAACACTTGCACTTGACAGTGATCAAAAGTCTGCAAGTGCAGTAAGTCTAAAAAAGTCTTCTGAAGCTGATGCACTGGGGACTGCTACTGAAGACATGCCTGAATCTTCAGTGAAGAGGGAAGACCTCACTTCTGGCATGTCATTTCAGGGGTCAGCAGCATCTCCTGATAAGACTCAGGTCATATTGCCAAGCAAGAAACCACCTCCTATTTCAAAGAAACCCAAACTGTTTCTTGTTGTACCACCTCCACAGTTAGATCTTACAGTGGAGAAAGCTGCTGAAGTGAGTGATACTGTCAGAAGCACATCAAGCCCAACTAAGAGAGACACTGTGCTTGCACACTGTGAGGAGGTGAGAAATTGTCTTACAGATGGACTCTCTTCTAGCGAGATGGACTCTGGCAGCCTGGTTCCTGGGGGAGGAGCTGCTGGATTCACCTTCTCTGAGACAGTGGGAGCGAATGCCTTTGTGGTACAGCCTGCTGCATCACCAGTTCAAGAAGAACCCAGGCAGGAGGAGCAGTCTGCTTTTGATGAAGGAAGCAGTTCAGGCAGCAGCCAAGACAGCAGCAGTAACGCTGACGGGCACCTATCTCAAGACAACGAAAGTGGTGAGTCTTTTCTCTGACTCTTCTTCAGATGCAGCAGTAGCTATTTTAAAGAAGCTGGGGAGTGAGAAAAGCAATCCTAGCATTGAGGTGGGATTCTGTAGAGGAAAGAACCTCTTATGATTGTTACAACTAAAAGGAAATATGCAGGGATCTGATTAATACTTATGAGATTTCTTATAATTCCTTTCTGACTTCTCATTATTGCAGACATGGAAAGAAAATGATGCTTTATTTAACTGTGCTAGTATTAAAACATGCTAGGAAAACATAGTTAGCTTTGTATATTCTGGTTTTGCATTTGAGTGAAAACTATACTAATTTTCTTTCAGTATTGTTCTCCACTGGTGTGTGTGTGAGCAAACACAGGCATTTCATGCACTGCTGTTTCCTAAGCAAGTGTTGATCTGTAATCACAATAATGACAACGGTGCACTTACTCAGTCTCTCAGATCCTTTGCCTTAGAGGCAGCAAGGGCTGGTTTCAGGATTATATGCCTTTTGGGTTCACACGATGGACTGACAGTTTTGTTCATTCTCTCTGCATAGTGGAGGTGTTTGAATCAGATACAACAAATAGTTCATTCCTGCCAAGCAGTAGTTATGGGGAAGAGACGGATGGAGTGGCAACACCAGCGAGACCAAGGACTACTGAAGATCTTTTTGCAGCCATTCACAGGTACTGCAGAAATTGCCCTTGCCGTACTATCATGTCTGGTAGGTCTCTCAAAAATTAGTTTTAACATTGTTTTACTAAAACAGCCAATTACAAGTCATTGCTTTATCAGAAAGCACGGATTTATCAACTTTCTACTATGGCTATATGGGAAAAAGATAAGGAAGAGAACTTGCATTTTATTGTTTTACAAATATATTTAATCCATTCTGAACTAAACCCAACCAGATTAAACAAATGTAGATTATATTATAAATATCTTGCCCCTGAAATACCAAGTTGTGTCTAGTAGTTATTGTACTGTTCTCAATCTGCCATATTAACTCTACTGTTGCTTTTTCTGTGTATCTTTTTGTTTTCATTCTTGTTCTTCTCCATCTCTTTTTACTCTCTTCGCTGCTTATATGGTGCAGTTTGGGACAGAGGCTCAACGCTAATGCTTCATGGCAAGCGTGGCTGAAACTGGCAAGTAACACAACATGTCAGTCATATGGCAAAACATATGGCAAATGCTGGATTATAGTTTGCCATAATCCAGCCTGAGGTCGGGTGTTTTGTGTCAAACTGGTTCATGAATGAAATGTGCAATACTGGCTCTGTTACTAATGACATTATTCATTTCCCTTGAAAACAAAATCGCCCTGAATGGCAGGTAGATTTTTGTGCTATCCACGTTAGGTTCTCAAAAAGAAAAAGCAAAAAACCCCAAGCAAATAAAAGCTTTAAACCACAAAAGGAAACGTGTGCACCATTTAAACATCACACACAGATCTCGCCTGCAGACCAGATTGGGTGTGGTCGTAGCGCCATCTCGCGGGTTTGTCTTGCACTGCAAACCACAGAGGGACCGCCCCGAACTGCTCACGGAATGTGCTCGGCAGCTCCGTGTGGGTTTATCCAGGTGCTTAGTCAGTTTGCACATCTGTGCCCGAGTTCTGCATCAGGAATGGGGAGCGGGCAGAACGGCTTGGAGCCGGCAGACTGCAGCAGTTCGAATGCAAATGCTATTTTATTTTTTTTCATTTTTAAACTATTCCCTTTCAGATGTTACAAAAATTACATACATATGATACTAACTTTTTATAATTTCCTGTTACCCCTTAGGACTTGGCCTGTAGGAGCTGTTCTAAAAATGGTTTGTTGCATTCATGTTGCATGGCGCTCACTAGAGCTGCGACAAATCTGGTTTTAGAGTGAAATATTCTGGCCAGGAGCCATTTTCCATTATGTATGCAGACAGAGAGTCAATCTCTGTGTGTATGCACATACGTGTAAGCCATGAGTTTATGCGGAAATGGACAATGGAACTGGATGTGACATAATTAAAACTGCTTGACACATTTGATTTAAGGCCTTGCTTTTGCTGGCTTTAGACTTGAACGACTATCTTCCTTGGTCGTTAATTAATAAAAAAGGTTTTGATTTTACCCCCACTGTTTCTAAAAGGTATTATTTCAGTGGCACTCTTGAATATGTGCTTTGGAGTAAGACAAGAAATTTAGTGGTATGTGTTAAGGACAGGAAGAGCAATCTTAAGTTTTAAGTCACAGTTTTGTTTGAATATATACCTTATCTGTGTCTGAAAAGCCACCAAAACCAAATCTGCTTTTTAAAATTAAGTTTCTTCCATAATTCATACATACTGAGAAAAGCTGGTTACGTGCTGACAGCAAACTGACTACTCTGCATTGCATTCACAATCTTACCAGATTAATGCAAGCTAGGATAATGAAGTCTTCCCCTGCAGGTCTTTGCAATTGAATTTTTCTTTTTTTTTCTTTTTTTCTTTTTTTTTCCCCCCCAATTTAATTTGGGTTTTGGCAGCAGTACAACCCCAGCATTGCAGTGTTTAAAGATACCCTTAGGCAGCCAAAACCCTAATGAAGGAAAATCTTTTCTCTGTAACAAATGAACACACATGTTCACATACAGACTTGCAGAGCATCCAGGCACCAAAATCATTTGCCGCCAACAGTACTAACACACAGCTAAATCTAGACAAGGTTTGTACTTGCGCTGCTGCTGAAATCATTATTTTATCTCTGTGCTCTCTTCTGGTGTCCATTCATCCTCAGACTGAATGGATGTTGGTATTACATTCTTCTTCCAGAAAGACAGGTGGAGGCAGCAGCAGCTGCTGAAAATAACAGCTGGTACAGCTGCCTGTGGGGGGAAACAGAAGTGATCTATGCATAAACTTCACCACCACTTAAGAGAGACAAGATTGTTCCAAACATTTGAACTTCTTGCCTTGGCAAAATCTCAAGGTTTTTAAGAAAGTAAAGCTAAAGATCACTTAAGTAGAAACCTGTTTTACAAGGGGAATTGAATGTATTGAACAGATACTTGATAAAAATTAATATGGAATTATAGCATGATAATCTTATATTAGTAACAAGTTTGCTGACTTGTTTCAAACTTCTGCCAAAATACCATATTTAAAATTAGGCTTTAAACAGCCTTTTTTTAATTAATTCTTGCTTCGTTAGCAAAGAAGCAATGCAGCTTTGCTACAGATACCAGGCGTGTACATTTCTTACGGATTTTTAATAATGTAAAAATGGAGCAATAGAAGTCCAGTTTCCATTTATTCCCAGTTCCATGATTATTTCTTAATTTTGCTTTTGTTATCCCTGCACTGTACATTTAAATTAAAAAACACTCCGCCCTTTCATTTGGAAAGATAACTTTCTTGTCAGGAAGTTGGTCTCTCCTTCATTTAGTCAAACAGTTGCAATGACAGAGCACCAACATAACTGTGAATTTTGTCTGTGCATCTTAAGAGAAATTGGAAAACTCTTTTCAGTATTTGTTTATATTTGGGTTAGGAAGGGTTGGGGATTTTTTAAATCACTTAATTGAGAATGATTATACATGGCTCCCTTTTCTCTGTCTTAACTTCAGCAGCAGTGCATTGCAGTGTCCTTTTCTAAAGGAAAGTGCACCTAAACTACACTTCTAATTCTCCATAGAATGTCAAATGAAATATTAAAACAACCCAATATCCTCCATATTACATATTTTGAATCAAGTCCCCAACTAACAGAGAAACAGCATTGAGTCTAAATCTTTATAGCACATTAGTCTTAGCAGTTTAATACTGACTCCCGAAAACCTGATTCACTGAATTTGCTAAAGTGTTTTGTACATAAGTATTGCCAGTTTTAGTTGTTTCATTGTTCCAGGTTTCCAGAAAAAGAACAATAAACTTAGCCTATACCTCTAATACCTACATTAATGCCTGTACAGTTCTGGTGGTGTTCTTTCTCATGCTTTAGATTTAGATTACTTCTCCCTTTTCTTTTTCTCTGCTTTTAGCTTAATTCATTGTCCTCCCTCTAAAGTGAGTTTAATTAATGAAGGTAAAACGTTTCAATTTTGGTTTGATCCTCTTTTTTTTGTTGTGTTTCAAACTCAGATCCAAAAGGAAAGTCCTTGGCCGTAAAGATTCTGAAGACGACCGTACCCGCAACCATTCTCCATCGCCCCCCGTAACTCCCACTGGTGCTTCCCCAAATTTAGCTACCCTCAAACAAGCAGGATCTATTCAGAGAAGTGTTCGCAAGAGCAGCACCAGCAACGACAACTTCAAAGCCCTGCTGCTGAAGAAGGGGAGCCGCTGTGACACCAGTTCCCGAATGTCTGCAGCAGAGATGTTGAAGAACACGGACCCGCGGTTCCACCGGACAAAGACGGATGCCTCCTCTGACCTTTCTGACAGCCCTGCCAGCTGCTCACCCAGCAAGAGCAAACGGGCCCAGGAAGAATGGGCCAAGAGCGAGGGCCTGATGCCAAGGAGCATGTCCTTCTCTGGCACTAGGTACGGCCGGTCACGAACACCCCCATCTGCTGCCAGCAGCAAGTACAACGTCCGCAACCGCATCCAGAGCAGCCCCATGACTGTTATTAGTGAAGGAGATGGGGAAGTAGTGGAACAGTCAGAAGACAGGGTCCGGAGGACTTTGGAAGAGCAACAAGAGAGGCAGCTTAATATGTTTAACAGTGATGAAATGGACATGAATGACTTTACATATGTTGAGGAGGCAGGCTGCAAGGAGACATTGGATCCAGCTCATCTAGACTTAATGACTCAATCAGGTACTTCAAGGAAGTATCTAAGCCCTTCAGCTGAAGAAAGTTAAAAGGCAATGTGTCAAAAGGCTTTGGATATTAGTCTAGAAAATCACAGAGGACTAGATTCCAGAAGAAAGCCCAGACCAGGACAAGTTTACTTTGCTGAGCATTTATTCCATGAACTGCACGTGTATGTTTAAATGCTAAAGTGATGGTGGTTCTGCATGGTTGGGCTATGTTGGGGAGCACTTGCTTTGAATGAGTGGTCTGTGGCTTAAAGAAAGTTAACAGTTGAATTTTTTATGTAAGGCCTTAGAAGTCCTCTTGTGGGGTGGTGGGGGGGAAGTTTTCTCAGAGTCTTTAGGGTTGTGAAGTTTTTCTTTTTCTTGAGACTGTAATTGTGCAAGAAAAATTTAGGAATAAGCCTGAAATGGGAAGGTTCCTGTGATACAAGCTGGACATTTGGTTCAAAAGAATTGTAGTGGTGCAGTATGGTACATTTTTTAAGCAGAGAGGCATGATGAGGCAAATTCACCTATGAAAAGGTAGTAGGGTTGGTACTGGGGATACATGGCTTATTGCTGGGATATGGCCTAGTGTTTGATGAAGTGTGTCCTGCTTGAGCAATCAGCTCACGAGGTTATTAGTTGTCCAGGGTACTGTACTTTTTATTCTTTTTTCCTGAGGGAAAATGAAATATGTAGTTAACATGGAAAAGGGAGCTGAGTTTTATAACACGCTACTAGCTGCTATGCAGCTGCACACATATGCTTGGAGAAACACTCATTTCCAAGTGTATTGCTTTCTTGACTGGAGTAGTCCCTTAGAGAACTGAAACAACTGGATGTGTGCAGATGATGCAAGCAGAACAGAGAAGTGGGAGAGGAATGAAGCAGTGTACTGCCAGAATTTGGAAAGGTTACTGTTGTGGTTAAGGAATGGTATTCTCCAATTTAGTGTTCTTACTGAAACACTCCAAACCATGGGCCACTCGCTCACCTCCTCCTCCCCTTCCTCCCCTGTGGTGAGCTGGAGAGGAAAATTGGAGGCACAAAAGGTAAAGATCACGGGTGTAGATAAGAACAATTTACTAGAAACAGCAATGAGATAACAAAAGAAACAGTAACAGCAGTGATGCTAATGACAAAGTGTGTGAGAAAGAGGCAAATGATTCTCATGCCATTGCTCACCATGCAGAGTCCAGTAATGCACAAACTGCTACCACACTACCCCAGCTGGAAGAGACCCCCTTTTCTTGGCCCTACCATATGATGTGAGGTAGTATAGAATAACTACCCCTCCTGGCTACTTTAGAAATTAATCCTGTCCTGAATGGAATCAGGACGTTACCCACCTCTTGTTCTATACTATCTATGTCATGCCCAGATCCTACACTTTCCAACTATATATATACATCTGTATATACATACATATACACATACTCACAAGTACAGGTGTCATTTCCATAGTCAATGGCCATCCCTCCAAGATGTCTGTTGAGTTCATGTAGTCCATGGCTCTGGGTTCAATTCATCCTAGATGTCTTCCACAGGAGGAGGGCAGGTGTATAGTCGGCTGGTTGCAAGCTGCATCAGAAGCTCACAACTGGTTTATTTGGAGCATTCCATACTCATTGTCCATGGTAGTTATGGCATACAGTGGCAGCGTCATTCAACAACCAGTATTACACAATTCAACATCATAGACTGTTCTCACCCAAAAATCAAATCCCCTTGAGGCACACATGGCATTTCCCCATCCCTCTGCCTTACCCACCAAGTGCACCCTAATCCTTGAATAAAAACAATCCCACAGGCAAGTTTGCTTTTGCTTGAGGCAGGACTAATCCAAACTGTCTTCCATACATTCCTCATATGTGTCATGGGTAGTTTATCTGCTTCTACATTACATGGAGTTACATGGAGGTTTTGATAGGACAGGGCCAGTTTGGTTGGTGGAGCTTCTATTGTTAACTAACCAGGTGGCCCCTCCTAAATGTAGATCTCAGTGTTTGAAGGTTCCACCACCCATTGCTTTCAATGTGGTTTTCAACAGTCCATTGTATTCAATTTTTCCAGAGGCTAGTGCATGATAGGGAATATGATATACCCGCTCAGTACTATGCTCTCTGGCCCAGGTGTCTATGAGGCTACTTTTGAAATGATCCTGTTGTCCTACTCAGTTCTTTCTGGGGTGCCATGTCACCACAGGATTTGCTTTTCAAGGCCCAATATGATGTTCCAGGCTGTGGCATGAAGCACAGGGTGCATCTCCAGCCATCCAGTAATTGTTTCCACCACTGTCAGCACATAGTGCTTGCCTTGGTAGGTTTGCCAGGAGTATGATGAAATCAATCTGCCAGGCCTCCCATATTTATATTTCAACCATCATCCCCCATAACACAGAAGCTTTACCTGCTTGATCTCCTTGATTTCAGTGCGTGTTTCACAGTTGCGGATAACCTGGGAGATAGTGTTAAATCCACCCTTTGACCATGAGTCCATCTATATGTTGCATCTCTTCCCTGGTGCTCTGAGGCATCATGGGCCCAACCAAGACAAAAGTAATTCACCCTTGTGTTGCCAGTCCAGGTCCACCTGAAGACACTTGAATCTTGGCAGCTTGATCCACTCTACCAGTGTCTCACCAGTGTTCTTCAGTAGCCTGACTCTTGGGTATGTGTTTATGTACTTTTACAGACAATTTCTCTATGCGGGTAGCAATGATTTGCCACACTTCAGCAGCCCAGATGGGGTTACCTCTGCACTGACAGCTGGCCTTTCTCCATTGGTCTAGCCATCCCCACAGAGCATTTGCTACCATTCATGAGTTAGTGTAGAGGTAGAGTGGTGGCCATATCTCTTGTTCAGCACTGTGTAAAGCCAGCTGGACATCCTTTGGCTCTGCGATATGACTTGATCCACCTTGTTCCTCAATATGATGTCTTGAGAGACCCCAAAAAACAGACTCTGAGCCAGTTTAGTGTGGGATGAGAGAAAAAGGTAGATTCTTTAATGTCTAGGCTTAGGGCTTTCAGGAATACATGATGACGTGCCTCTCGAACACTCATTTCCATGGTTTTTCTAATATTGTCCACTCAATCCCCAGTTCAAACATCTCTCGGTCCAGCCCCATCCTGCCCCTGGTCACACCCTGTCAGGATTTGAGTCTGAGGGACAGTGGGACCCTCTTCTTCATCATGTTTGTCTACCTCAGCACATATAGGGCCCTTGGAGCTTTTCCAGTGTTCTTAGACCCAAGGTTGTTGGCTTATGTTTATGTCTCATGGTGCAGGCCTTCTGATATTCTTCAGCCTTCTACCTTGAAAAGAGTCTAAACAGCTAAAAGAATTTGAGCTATTGATATATGTGGTAGAGGTTACAATAGATAAACATTGAACTTAAGCTGCTAGAAATATTAACACACTAAATTTGCCTTTTACTACAGTTACAAGTACTTCTAAAATCTATAAAAATGAAAAATCAGAAACACCTGAGGCATCAGTAGCTTCTGTGACTCGCCCTGTACGACTCCATAGGGCAGCTTTCTGTTTTCAATGTATCCCTGTGTCACAGTCTTGGTCTCGGGAAAGGGACCAGACCAGCGACGGGGGGTTCTTGGACAGCCTGCTTAGCTGGTGGATTGCGGCTGCTAAGGCTCCAGGTTGGGTTCACCCACCCCGCGACCTGCAAGGAAGACACAGAGACAAGCGAACACCTTGGAAGCCAGAGCTGATCCACTTTATTAACAGAATGGGGGGCTTTTTATGCCCTTTGGTAAGGAACATTCTAGAAACTGGGTGGAGAAAAGGCGGAGCATGCAAATCTGATATAAGCTATTGGGACAAGAACTGTGTGGGTGGTAACTTTGGGAGGAGTAAACAGGGACTAACCGGATAGGGCAGCTTCATAGGGAGAACCGACCAATGGTAGCTGTATCCGCACTGACAGGCTAAGTCTGCCAGTGCTACCAGCACCATAGAAACAGGGGGCTAGAACTTTTATTTTCAACTTTTAACAACAAACAGGGGTAACAATAGGCAGAGTCCTTGGTATGAAGTCGCAGTCCGGGTTATTGATTGTCCAGTTGGACCTTCCGTGCATTAAAATCAGTTTCTTTGTCTCTCTCCTTCTTCCATTCTTCCATGTTCATGTAGATGCCACCTCCAACATCCCTGCAATATTGCAGGAACTGTCAGTAAAGAAAGCATGTTGCTCCTCAGCATGTCACTTTTTCCTCCTCTGTTGGTGCTGATGATCTGAAGTTTTCATCTTTAGGCCAGTTTGTGATGGTTTCCAAGATCTCTGGGCAATTAGAGTTTCCTATTTAAGCTTGCTGTTTGATCAGCATGGTCCACTCCATGTAGCTTCAGTGGCGTGATGTGTGGAAGGTACTTCCCCTTTGAACATCCAGCCCAGAACTGGCAGTCGGGGTGCCAGGAGAAGCTTTGCTTTGGTGCCAATCACTTCTGAAGCAGCTCAAACCCCTTCATACCAGTATCGCTTTCTCAGCTGTGGTGTAACAGGCCTCAGATCTTTTGTATTCCTGACTCCAAAACACCAGGGAATTGTCCTCAAGTCTCACCAGGTACTTTTTGCCAAAGACTCCAGGAGGGACTATTCTCCTTGGCTGAAATTTAGAGCTCATTTTTCACATCTTGTTCTGTCCTGACTTGGTGGAAACCGACCGGGGGGAAAGGCTTCTCAGAGAACACACCACGCACAATGTGGGGGTGAAACCAAAAAGCCTTTATTCAATAATGCGAGGGCCGACCTTTAAAGGGTTGGCTTGGGTAGAAGCTTATAATGGGTTGGAACCTCAGGAGGGATTCATTGGTAACCGATAACATCCAATGAGAACAGAGGGAGAAGGTCTGAGGGGAAGGCTCTGGATAACTGAAACCTGGATAGGGGCTACAGGACTGCAGGGAGGGGTGGGGAGAATGAACAAAGGGGGTGTAGAAGCCACACACAGAGAGGAGGGGATACAGAACTTCTCGGAACTCAAACCCATGCAGAGAAAAACACATTAATGATAAACTCCAACATGCATGTACAGTTGGTCAGGTCCTTGGGGCTGCTTTTCAGCATTTCCCCACACTGACTGACCCAAGGGCTACTGCTTTAATTTGTTTGAATTTATTCAAAAGCTTGCTGTTGTTCAAGACCCCACTTGAAGCCATTCTTCTTCCTTGTCATGTGATAGAGAGGACTTACAACCTGACTGTGATCTGGAATGTGCAACCTCCAAAAACCCATAGCCCCTGGGAAAGCCTGTGTTTTCTTTTCGCTGTGTGGTGGGGACATAGCCCTGTTTTGTTGACCACATCCATTGAATCTTGCTATTTTACTCCTAAAAATTTACTGGGCAGGTCTCTTGAGCTTACTTTGCTTTGTGGAAAAACCTGTCTTCAGGAGGATTTGGATTATCTTCTCACTTTTCTCAGAAACTTCCTCTGCTGTGTTGCCCCACAAGATTATGTCATCAATGTATCACAAGTATTCTCGAGCCTCACCCTTTTCCTATGCTGTCTGGATCAGTCCATGGCCAATAGTGGGGCTGTTTTTCTCCCCCTGGGGCAGTTGGTTTCAGGTGTACCGAACACCCCTTCAGGAGAAAATAGACTGTGACCTGCACTCTGCTGCCAGAGGAATGGAGGAAAAGACATTGGCAATGGTGGCACCACTTTTCTGCCTTGGACTCAAGTGTGTACTGAAGTTCCAGCATCTCTGGCACAACAGCACTCCATGGTGGTGTGACTTCATTCAGGCCACAGTAGTGTACCGTCAGTCTTCAGTCTCCATTAGACTTATGCAGTGGCCATATAGGACTGCTAAAGGGTGAACGAATCTTGCTGACCACTCCCTGGCTTTCCAGTTTGTGAATCGTCTCATGGATGGGATTCACAGAGTCCCTGTTGGTGTGGTATTGTCGACAGTGCACTGTTGTGGATTGGCACACCAGGCAAGGTATTCAGCTGTCTAATTTCCTCTGTCTCCACAGCAGCTATCTATCTCAAAAGCCTAACGATGCCCTTTTGGGTCCTTGAAATACCCTCTCCTGAGGTAATCTGTGCCCAGATTACATAGGGCCTTTGGGCCAGTAACAGTAGGATGGTTTTGACATTGATTCCCACTCAGGCTCACCTCAGCTTCCAGTACAGTCATCTGATGGAATTCCCTAGTCACCCCAGAAACAGAGATAGATTCTACCTGTACATATTTTGGTGGCATCAGGGTACATTGTGCACTAGTGTCAACTAAAGCCTGGGTCTCATGTTCCAGGCTATCATATCCACATAGTCCCGTAGATCCAATAGTCCCTTCCCTCTCTCTCAAGCAGAGGTGTGCTTGCTCCCAGTAATAGAGACTTTGGTCCTTACTGATGGGACATTACTTCTCTAATTTGTTCAAGTCTTTTGAAGCTGTCTGCAGTCTCGTACAGCTTTTCTACAGCTGAGATGCAGGTTGGTAAGGATGAAAAGAGATGATCTTTATATCACCTGAAGCACTGTTCTTTCACTGGCATCCATGCCAACAACACAGGGTACAATGATGGTGTGCTCTCTACAAACTTCCCCGCAGAGACTGTGTACATGGGGCCTCATCTGAATCTACAGCAGACTGCTTGTTACTTGAATCCTTGCAGATTACCTCCAGCACAGCTAATTCTCTCAGGTATTATATACTTTTCTCTGTGTCTTTCCACCTGGTTGGGCACCCTACGAGATCTCCCTTGAGAGAAGACCTTTCCCTCGTGCTTGTCAGGAGTTACTTCCAGTGACTGAGAGTTTCTGCCCTCTGCCCAATCCCCTTGTCAATGCCCACATCCAGGGACAGGGATGCCAGTTGCATGGCTTCTCTACCATCTAATTTCATATTGTGGACCATAGTATCCCAGCATCAGAGCATCCAGGTCTCCAGGGGCTCACCTGACTGGTGGCTGAAATACTTTTGTGTATCTCACAGCTCACCGGGGGATAGGGATCAGGTGATTATCTCTGGCCTTGCCTCTTCCTCCTGTTCTGAGGGCCCTGCTGCTGCTTCTTCATCCTTCACTAAGCAAACTGATCTGGTCTTAGGTTTTTCTGTTGTATAGGGACAGCTGCTAACAGCGTGAGTTGTTCCTCTGGTTCAGCCACAGTTTGAGTGGCCACTGTACCTGTTGGTCTGCTTTCCCCCTCTTCCCCCTGAGGGTGCTGTCTAATATTTAACTCTGTGGTAAAGAGTAGCCAGAGCACAACACACTGCAGAAAGTTGCTCATCTCTGGAGTTGCCACAGCATTCTTGCAAACACTCCATCACTCTATCAGGGTCCTGTAGTTGTTCAGGCTGGGTATGATTAATAGTGCACTCCCTAAGGTAGCACCTGAGGCCAGGGCAGGAGAGCAACACTGAATACATGTCCCAAGTGACCCTCATTGCCCTTGATGTTATCATGACATAAACTGATATCACACAGTACAGGAGCAAAAAAATCCTGATCCTTCTCCCTGCTCTGAAAAAGAACATTGTGAGGAACACACAGTGTATATATGGAAACACATACAGGGTTAGGTTCCACACCCATGTGAATACACCAAGCAACACTGTGACCAGTGGTTCTGGACCTAATAGAACAAATGCTTAGATCAAATTTGTTTCCAACCCATTCTGGTCAGATCGGTTGTTACCTCAACCATGAGTGTCTCTATTTAGGTGCCAAATAAAGGTTGTCATGGTTTAGGAATGGTATTCCCCAATTTAGTGTTCTCACTGGAACACTCCAAACCATGTGTGACTTGCCCACTCCCCCTCTCTCCGCTTCTTCCCTTTGTGGTGCACTGGGGAGGAGGTTTGGAGGCACAAAAGGTAAAGATCATAGGTTGAGGTAAGAACAATTTACTGGAAACTGCAATGAGATAAGAAAACAAAGAGTAACAGCAACAATATTAATGACAATGTACCAGAAAGAGGCAAATGATTCACACACGATTGCTCACCATGCAGAGCCCAGTAATACACAAACTGCTGCCACACTGCCCTGACTGGAAGACACCCCCCTTCCCCTGCCCCTACCATATGAGGTGGTATAGAATAACTGCCCCTTCTGGCTACTGCAGAAATTAACCCTGTCCTGGCCGGAACCAGGACAGTTACATTTCTGAATTAGAAAGCAAAGTTTGACTTTGAGAACTTGCACTACAAAGCTGTAGGTGGAGCCCATCTTTTAAAATTGAAAACTTGGTAGTTACGTTTTGCGAGAAGTCATGTCTTCAATTTGTCCAAACAGGAAGACTATTACTTTTCATCACTTGAAATACAGATACTTGCTAACTTTTGGTTACCAAAGAATAAGTTACAATTACTTTACTTTTTGATTTGCCTGCAGTATTTCTCTTCTTTTTTAACTTTAATAATGTAGTGAGGTTCATTTTTACTGTATATTTTACAGACAATGAAAGCATTTAACGGTTTTCCAATTGTAAAGAAGACCATTAATTAAAACTGAAATATTGGCTGGAGTTTTTTGGTTCTTAGTAGGAGTGAAGCTTTTAATTTTTAAGAAGAATTTTGCATAATTTGATGGCATGCGCAGTTTTTGTATTGTTTGTAAATATTGAAAGTTGTTAAAATATCTTTTGATCTCCATACCGTAGAATTTATACATTTTTAGATTGCTTTTAAGAAGGAAGCACTCTTTGTAGATTATTTATTTTAGAGAAATATGCTTGTAATCTCTTTCTTCAATCCTTTACTTGTTAGTAATGTAAATTTCAGGGGCCTTCGTTTAACTCTTCCCTTCGTAAGAGGGGAATAGTGCTGAAAATGCTGTGACTTTGCTTCAATAAAGAAAAAGCCTGCCAGTTGCCATATTGTCTTTTGAATTGATTAAAATCTCCTTCAAAAGATGTGTCCCAGAGTGTATGGCAACGCACTGAATGCCATAATCCATGCATCCAGCTACTAATATCCATTTTTCATTGCAAAATGTACTAATTCACTTTAGAGACAACTGAAGTGTACTTACACATAGATTCCATTTTGGCATCTCAATTCTGAGACTAAACAAATTGAAATAATACTAAACTTTTTCCAGTGTCACATGTGAATATTTCTACTTCTCTCCTACTTGCAACCTGTCCCAGAAAACTAAAATTCTTGGAGAACTAGATTATAAGCAGAGTGAGTGAGAAGTGAAAGTGGGGAAGGTGAATCCAGTTGCACCGAGTGGAACAAGGGTGGGATTAACTGGTGCACGGCAAACTATCATTTTTATGTGCTAACAATATTTAAAGAACCATTGGATTTTTTTACATTAAATTAAAACCTGATTGAATAGATTGTTTCAGATATTATTAATACAGATCTGAACTACATTCTGTTGCGAAGAGTGCAAAACTTTCTGCCACTGGTAAACATGTTGAGTCTTGCTTTTGTGTGTCTCCCAGAGATGATCACATGAAACATGAAAGGGCTATATCCTTTTCACAGCAGGTACTGTCCCTTTCAAAACTATGTGTAAATACTGGCTAGTACTCACAACACCATACTGACAGGAAGATACTCAGGCTGTGTTTTATTGTTTACAAATGGGAAAATCATTTAAGTGAAAAATTGCTGCACTGGAGAAAATTACAGCGGCATTTTGCATCAAGTGCCTGTAGGAGGGAGCCTAGCCAGCTAGTTCCCTTATGCTGGCCAGCTGATGCCACCAATCATTTTTATAGGCAGTATGGGGAACTCTTTGGAAAGTCCCAGATTAAATGCACACCATCTTGTCAATCCAAACAGGTGAGATCAAACTTCAGTGTAGCATGGGCTGAATTTCTTCTCTGGCCACAAGTAGCCTTGATGCTCATCTAAAACTCACATCTTGTGTAAGGTCAGTTTGGGTGGAAGCTCAGGTTTTGCCTAGTATGCAGAAAGCACTGTTTATATAGCCCTACTGATGTTGCTACATGACTATATTTTGCACAGTATAAGATGTAGTGAAATATATTAAATTCGCTGAAATATGTTTAATGGTGCTTGTAGTATTTACTTAAATAACTGATGTAATTTCCTTGTGGAGGTATCACTGTGTCATCTCCACACTGCATCGTCCTCTGTAGCAGCGTGCAGAGCTGGTTAGTAGCTCAGTTTTCTCAGGAATACAGTCCTTGGACCAAGTTACCACTGCAAAACCTTAAGAGCAAAACAGCTTTAAGCTGTCTTTTCTGTACTGGCAACAACTTTGGTGTGTATATATTGTAAGGAAAACCTACTTAATTTTTTGTCTCACAGCTTCAAAGTTACTTTCTTCCATAATAAGGTTCCTCCATAAGGAAGTTTTGCAGTTGTGGTTTTACTGGTCAACAACTGTAGATTAAGTTTCACAAACCTCAGCTAAAGACATTTAGAGCAGTAGGAAAGGAGGACACATACGCAAACTTGCCTGTGCTAAAGAGAATCATCCCGATGCTTAATTGGCTTATTTGGAGTTTACAGTTGGTTTACAGTTTGCCTCTAAAACAAGAATCATTATTGAAGATAGGTGTGAGATTAATAGCTGGTTTACCTTTTATTGGGAATGGTTTTCAACTTCTGTCTTTTTCCAAATTTTGCCATATATTAACCCCTTCCATGCTTCATTCATTTATGTTCAAAGTTCTTACTGCTGTCAGATGTAGGAAGTCCCAATTCCCATGAGAATTTGAGTCCTCCAGTTATTACATTAATACATTTCTAAGGCTCTGGGGCATTTACAAGTCTTCTCTACTGTTTGTATACTAGAAAGAGGCATTTATTACCTTAATTGAAATGATGGAGGTTATGCAAGGAGCAATAGCTTGGTGAGAGGAGGTTTGGAAGGCTACTGGAAAACAGTTAAAAGAATTGGCAAAGAAGTGGAGTTGAAGACAGGGTTTTGAGGAACCAGGACTGGATGGTAGTTCATGCATAAGGCTCAGCATGAAAGAAGGCACAGAATAATGGCAGAAAAGGTGAAGCAGGGAAATTACTGAGAAGTACAGTGAAGGCACAGAATAAGGTATGGGGTAGGCAGGCTAATGCGGATTCTTGAAGGTAAAGAAGTTTCAGCAAGTACAGAAGAGAGAAAGGTGAAGGAACAATAGAGTCACAGGAGAAAGAAAAATTTTAGCCTACAAGTTTCCTCCTATTCAAAGGGTATGGAAGGCCAAAAGCAGTCAAATATGGAGAAAAACAAACCACAACATTTTAGAAGAGGATAATGAGCAGAATTGGGTGATCTTAGAGAAAGGGTAATAGGCTAAAGTGAGGAATGCTCTAGGAGACCTCAGGCAACTGAGTGGGTGGCTATGGGCTCGAGCACAATTTTTGTAAGGGTTCTGTACAGAAAAGAGTTCTGTCCGAAATCTGGAGAGAGTAAGGGGGATTGGGAAGATTAAAGCTCATACTCATCCTGCATAATTTCTACCAACAACTCTGCATCCAGTGATTCCAATGGACTGGCTACAGGTCTCCAGACACCTGCGTTTGGATAACTTGCTAAACCTTCAGCCATTTCCTCAAGCAAAGAGAAGCCACTCGTGTATGCAGCACAGGGATGAATGTGTTCATATTACTGCAAGCAAATAGATCTTGTCTGATATTATTTGGACACCACAAAGTTCTGTAAAACCCATTAATAACAGCAGATACTGTTCCAACAAAGGTGTTGCTCTAAGGGATTCAAAGTGATGCATGGTTTGCTTCTGTAAAAGAATTACAAGAATGAACTTCAATGATAAAAGTGTTACAAAAAATTGCAGTGGCAATGAAGAATCATTTTATCTGTTTTATTTAAAATAACTTCAGTACTCACAAGGAGAACACAACAGCTATATAATGTCCTTGGTATTTTTCTAAGCTTCCCCCTTATACTTTATTTTCTAACTTTCAGAAGAGATTTCATACAAGGTTAAGACTAGAAAAGTCTTCTGACATAAAATTGATAATTTTCTTTGTTCTAAGGAGGTGTTGTCAACTTTAAATCAGAGTGCACCATTAAAATCTTGCAGCTATTCAGTGCTGGATCATGACTGTGGCTATACTGGTGTGCATTAATAAAACCAGAGTAAAATATAGAGATGTTTGATAAAGATGTGCTGTCATATATTGTGCCAAAAAACTGGATAAAAGCCTTGATAGTGCTTCCCCAGCAGAATGTGGGTAAACTTTATGTTGCAAATTCAGCTCTTTGCAGTTGGGTCCTTTCACATAATGTGCAACCAACCTTTTAAGGGCTAATCAATTCTTCTCCCAGCAATGCTAATGGAAAATGCCATTGATTTTCAGTAGGAAATTGTCTGTTAATAGTGAATCCAAGTGTGTGTGTATATGCATGGGGAGAGGTGCATACAGAACAAAGTCCAACCCAATGTACCTGAGTTGCCTCTATCTGTAGTATACTGCTCTACTTCTGCACCATCTTTCAGTATCAACCCAGACTTTATAGTGACTGAAGGAAAAAAAACCTAAAAAAAGAAAGTCAAAATCTGTCCAGACACATAGATAGTAGAAGTTTCTGTGTATTCACTACCACTTAAAAAAAACAATAAACATTTAAGTTCTGTGTTTAGTTGGTAAAAACTGATGGGCGAAATATATGTAAATTACAAAAATACCCCCATAGATAAAATCTGTCAACAAACAAGAAATACAAGAAACAGGATGTCATATCTGCCCTTTGAAGAGGAACACTGTTCTTCTACAGCTTCTTTAAAAGTCAGTTAAATATCCATTCAGTTAACTTTTTCCAAAAGAAATTACTACTGTTTGTAACACTCTTCTCACACTGGGTTGCAGAAAATGGACACACAAATTCCTGCCTTTAGGAGGATTTTTAGTTATGTTTAAAACATGGAAAAGAGCATTACAATAAGAACATTCAGTGCCCAGTGCAGCATCACTAGTTGAGAAGCTGCCCTAGTGAAGTCTGAAAGATGGTCCCATCCTTTTCGCTTTAATTGCGATGTTGTGATGCACTGCCTGGAAAATGGTTATTGCAAATTGCTGTGCCAACTGGGAGCTGTAGTCAAAAGGATTAAAAGAGCAAAGCCTAGATTTACATAGTCAGTACAGCAGTCACGAACTATGGAGTGATAATGATTTTAATGTATTTACTCTTTTATAGAGTCCTAATACAGAGCAAAAGTACATTTCAGAAAGGAAATCTTAATACAATGAAGAAGTGTGTATAGGGAGCATGTGGTTATGAGCAGAGGTCATGGAGCTGCACAAAAGTCAAAATTCGGGTCTATGGTAGCTTACATCCACTTGCAAGGCATGGATACACAGAGCCAAACCACTGGTGATCCCAAATGAGACTGACATATCCCCATACATGGCACACTTGATTATTTGGGGTGAAAGTTTTTTATCCAGGATCAACCAAACTTAAATTCCACAGAAAGGTCTCTGTGAAATGATATACAGGAAAAAAAGGTGTACCTCAATGTAATATTCAAGAATCAGCCCTTTATTTATTCCAACATGGAACATTAAGGCTGATTTTGTTCATTTACTGATGCAGTTTTTTGCAAAATTTACTGTCATTTAAGATTGTGGCATGTGGGGACATGAAAAGCAGTTGATAGGTTATTTCTGAGTTTAAAATACCACCAGCAGTACTTTGTTTCTAAACTGTTATGCACAACCCAAGGCAAGGAAGTTGTGTAACATAAAAGCTTTTCCTGAAGTGCAGGTTTGAATTTCAGGACTGACTATGCAACAAATTATTCATCTAATTCATGGGATGGGTTTCTTGCGTGATGTGACAACCTCATGTTAGATTTTCAGAACAAAAAAATCTCAAAAATTGCTTTCTATGGCCACAAACATGCTCTCTCAAATGATCACCAGTACCTGGGAAATTGTAGTGACCTCTTAGAACTGAAAGTTAGAAGTCATGTAAAATGCTGAGAAAAGGGGGGAGAAAGTGTCTTGGCAATAAACTGAAATGTCTTTCAAAAGTCATTCTGGTTGTTACTCATTTGTCAGACTTTTCCTTCTTCGGATAAGCCAGATCTCATGTCATCTATTAATTCTGTAGGATGCCTTAGCACTATTCTCTCAACAGGTATTTCCTTATCCTGCTTGAAGCATGCAAGCATCAAGAATCTTTGTGATACTGGTATGTCTTTTGAAAGGCCTGCTGAGAACAATAAATAGGAAGGGAATCCAAGGTTGATTGTCCTTTATGCACTCATTGGTAGACCATGGATTTCCTGAAGTTCATCTGTCTGGGAAAATGCCATTGGAGTAGCAGTTCCTGCCTCTGTGCCAGTCCATGTGTATACCTGCCAGAATAAGGGCTCCAGCCTTCGTGGCTCTTCAGTTATTACAGATGGCCAAAACCTTTTAGTTTGCTAGGCTGTGGATTCAGAGGAGAATTTCCTGCAGCTACTCTCACATTTCCTAATGTGATCTGCCAACCCCTTGATAGGTCTCTTGGCATGTCTGCTTTCCTTAATCCCAACCCCACATGCCACCTATAGATGCTCCATCAGAACTCCAGAAACTAACACTGACCTCAAAGTTCTCACTCACTATCCCATTTCACACCCAGCTCCCACAAACCCCAAGCTCAGCTCTGTGTCCTTAGCCACCCCACCTCATCCTCTTACAACATGAAAGAACTGCAGACAGCTACAGGTAGCAGCGGCAACACTTCAGCAGTAGCAGCACAGGCAGGTACTCACAGTGTGCACTTAAATGCACAGTGGGAGGGATGTCTGCTCTCACAGCACCCACTATCAAGTTGTGGTTTGTGCCCACAGTGTGGGATCCTCTCCCATTGTCTGTTAGCCTGTCCCTTGCAAGACTGTTGCCTACAGACTATTTTACTATGCTCTTGTCACCTGCAAATGTTTAGGTTTCCTAAAGGCTTGTGAACAGAGGTCGTCCTAGGAAAAATGAGAGCAAGTATTAAACACCTCTTCAATGAACAAACTGGTAAGATAAATGGCTGCACATCTTGATTCGCATTTCTTAAGAACCTGATATCCCAAGAGATGCTACCTGAAAATGTAGAATTCCATCAAATAGGGCCTAATTTGGAACACTGAAAATAAATCTGTTTTTCTTGGTAGTCTGCAATTGCAATTTTTAGCAGTCCATAACTCTGAGAAGATACTGGAATGTGGAATTTAATTTGTTTCCTTCACGTTTGTAAAGTACTCAAGTTTTTTCCTCTCCTCCCCAGCTCCTGTTGGCAGTGTTTTTTGTGATGTATGAACAACCAGTGTGGGATAACAGAGGAAGACTGACAAGGAGGATTGTAGACACGCTCAAGTGACTTGCAGCTGGGGTGTAGAAAAACACATATATCACACTACTTGTTTAACTTTGTGTGTTTGACAAGTAGAACATCTGTGTTTAGATAACAAAGCCTTGTGAAAAACTTAGAGACACCCTATCAGACATACTTGAGATTCCTGCTCTGCTTCGGGGAAGATCAAAGCACAGTGGGAAAATGTGCCTGTGCAAATCCCTGATAAATAGGGAAAGACAGCAGGTTAGGTGATCCTCTAGCATGGACGAAGGTCTGTAGTTCCTGTGGAGAGCAACTCATGTGCCTCTGCCTGGGTGCTGCTTCGAGGATCCTCTGGTTGGTGAGGTAAGAGAAATAAATTTAATCTCTGCATTTCATCTGTGGTTTTGTGGTTGTTCCTGTGTCCCTCCTGTGCTGACTCACACAACCAGGTAGGGAAAATGTGTAATCTGGTGAGATACAATTGACATAAATTGTGCCTTGGTAAGAAAAAAAAAAGAAAAATGTAAGGTTTTTGCATAAGAATTACCCCAGTGAACACGTATGGTAAGAGGATAATGATTTTTACTGTATAACAGGCTAATTAAGACCAGGTTTTTGTCTCCAGGCATCACATGATTTAGTTGATGAAAATGAAAAGTCAGTTCCCTAATGCAGGAAAGTAGGTACTGATTTACCAACTTTATTATTCTTGAGATTCCCTTTGGATTACAGGGACACAAACCACTTGGCAGCACCACAGAAATTAATCCACACCTGGAAGACCCACTCATTTCTGCTCTTTCTTCAGTGAAGATACCCAGTTCCAACAGATTAATCCCATCATCCTGGTGTTTGAGTGGCATTAATGGAAGACTGCAAAGGTGGACACATAGTGGATGTGCACCAGGCTCACTGTCGACTCAATATTTTCATCCCTTCAGAAGATCAGGTAAGTAAAAACAGCTCAATGGCACATAGAAACTTGAGTAGAACAGCTAAAGAGTGCAGAATCCAAGAAAGTATCTGTCTCAGTGACTTGTTCAAAGGCTGCATTTGCTCCTTTAATTCTGCAAGTAAATATAATATAACTTACTGTTCTTCGATAGTTCTGTGGGCAACAAAGTACAAATGTCAGTTTTTCTGTACCTTAATGACTTATTGGATGCTCTGCTGCATTGCACAGTGCACACTACAATAACATGCTCACCATCTTTATGAAACCTTTCCTCTATGTGGATTTTCTGTGTCAAAGAGTGGAATACTACCAACTGTGGTGAGGTCACTATTATAGTCACTTTCATTGAAACTTGAGTTTCCACAAAACCAAAAGAAACTTTGTATTTTTGACATTATTTCATGCAGATTTCACAGAGAGACCATAATAGTCTGGAAAAGCCAGTAAGAGAAGAGACCCTGAGACCCCATGCAACATAATCATCTGACTTGCTGCCCAGCACACCCTTTTTTCTCAGCTACGTAGTAGACTAGCACTGTGACCAAAGAGAGTATGTCTGAAGGATCACTACTGATTCTCAATGCTGTTTGTTTTGTAGGAAGCCTGTAAGAAATGGGGGCAGCTCTCCATGGGCCAAGTACTTTACAGACCTGGAAAAACAAATATGTTCCTATCCCTAGATGGTCTTTATTTGTGTCAGTTATTTTCTCCTCACTGAGGACTGGAAAGAGTTAATTTTACTAACAGTTGGGCACTAGAAAAGACCACAGCTGCCTGTGGGATTGGAAAGGCTAGGCCAGGTGGTGGCAGTCAAGTAATCCTCAACAAAGTCAAAAGCAGCACTAGCATCTAATTGAAATAAGCCAGAATAACCAAGAAAATTAAATTTTGGCTGCATAATGGTTGCTTAAGGGCTCCATTAAGTCCTGAGAACCTCTTGATTACACTGCAAAAACACAGGCCACAGGTGAAATCCTATTACAAGTTAAAGTTAGTTTGGGAGTGAGCTTTGAGAAGCACAATCAAAGAAGCAATTGCATCTGAAGACATCTGGAATGCTGAACCTTGCTTTCCCATGGTTTATCAGGCACTGCTTGTTACAGGTATTTTTAAATACTTTTAAGTGTTTTGAGTTACACTACAAGATTTAATGCTCTTTTATTGACTGTGGTCTAGAAGTCATTCCTTCTGTCGAAGGGATGCTTGCCTCATAATACTATCTCAGGGAAAAATTGCTTTTCTGGGAGCTATATCACAGCTGAAAAGAGGCCTCATACAGTATGGAAAGCAACTATTTAAATCCTCTCAAAATGGTTGTAATCAAGTAGTTTCAATGCAGGTCAAATGTTCAAGTTGCCTTAAACAGTATGAAAATTGTGTTATTGTTTTTTATTCTTTGGCATGTATTGTGTTTAATCTGTAGCAATACCTTTCTGAGGGGTGCTAGCAGTGGAACCACAGGATGCAAAACTTACAGGCCTTCAAGAAAAAGAAACTGGAAAGTAGAAAGAGCTGTGTTACGCACTTCTTCTGATGAACAGATTGTGATTTTTAAAGCCTTTGCTTTTCGCTGGCATCCTTAAGCTGACTGCTTTAAGGACCACTACTACCCATTAGCTTCTGTGCCCTTGACTGAACCAGCAGCTAAATTAAGGGTGTGCTTACTGTCAGATGTATGGATGCTGTGGGTTTAACTGGACAGCAGTAGGTGTCACCTTTGCCGATTGCCACTCTCTGTAAAACAGACTCCTCTGAAGCCAGACCTGTGAATCTGCTTCTGGGTTGCTGCAGTTTTGTGTTTAGCCAGAGTAAGACTGCTGACTCACCTTCCAATATAGATAAAATCTACATTTGTAAGAGTTTTACTAATAGTTCTTGCTAGTGGAGTTTGTACTGGCAAAAGTAGTTGTGTGCCTGTGTTTGGAGGTTTTGCTGGCATAGGGTTCCAAGCAAAATTTTTAAAAGCATAGATTAAGCCAAATGTTTTATTTTGGGGGCAGCTCTTTCTTGGCCACTGTGATACTATTGTACTATCATGAAGATAGTCTGACTTGATTGTCAGGGTTTGTTTCTTTTTTTTTTTTTTTTTAATAATTATTCCATTTCATTGAGTGATCTAAATTTCTAGTCAAGATGTTTGTTACAAATGAACATCTCTCTGAAGAGAAATGTATGCATTGAAGTGCTTATTCTGCCTTTCCTAGACTGAGTTACTTCAGAAGGCCAAGTAATGACTGCTCTGTTTAAAAAAAATACATTTTATCGTTGGCAAGTACAAACCAGTGAGTCATCAGTTAATTTTTAGCTTAGCAAAGATTAGGTGCCAGATGCTCAAACTATGCACAGGCATGAATCAATTTTATCCAAGATGTTAGCTGCTGAGCTCCTACTGTGGTTGCAAAGAGCTGTCTCATCTTTCCTTCCTTCAAATAAAATGAGAGACAGAATATTCTACTAATATGAAAGTACTGTATTATTATTGGAGATGTGTACTGAATACTTTCAGTGGATATTTAATAGAACTAGTTTGTATAAATTACCTGTATTGCTTTCCTTTACAAGTCTTTTGAGCAAGTGACTGGCATGTGTGCAAGATGTGTATTCATCTTGGTCTGCAGAGCAATGGACCCATGTCAGTTGGGGACTCTGGCAGCTCTCACAGAAAGGACGACCACAGAGATTGCCCTCTAAGGTTTTGAAGCCTCCTTAATTAGGAGGCCCATATTGTTCCATGGTTTTCTGCTAAATATAAATAAGGGGTTGTATATACATAATTAATCTCATCATAGTTCTTAGTATTTTCATAAAAGAAAACTGAAATACAGTTGCCCTTCACATTAGGTGAGTTAACAACTTGTAAGTCTTTATATGTGTACTAGCAGATATGAGATTTACACAAAAAAGAAAAAGAACTTTATGGATATAAACTACAGTGCCACTGTTACCGTGATTTCTGGATGTATATGAAATCGCATAGCATCAGATTTTCAAAGAAACAGCCATCTGATTTCATGCAAAATTTGGAAGATGAATAAAAATCTATTTTGATATAGGAACAGGAAAGGACAGAGAGAAGACATCCAATCCATCCCTTGCTTCAATTAGGAGCCTTCATCACTGTGAACATATGTTTGTCTAAGTTCCTCTGTTATGTGTCCAGAAATGGTGTTGCCAGTGCTTCACTGCACTTTCAGACAGCACTTCCCTTTTAGAAATTTCTTTTCTGACTTAATCTTGTTTCACTTTAAGATCAGTAGTACCAGTACAGATTGGTGTAGGCACGAGGGGCCCTTATTTTACTTTGTTTGCAGTTATCTTTTATGTAATTGAAAACTTAATGTCTCTCTTCAGTCTAAAACCTTCAACTTTCAGATTACTGGAGCTGAGAAAATGAAAGATTTTCCCCTTACACTTATGGTTGCCATATTGCCAGACATGAGTTTATGTTAGGTCATGAGCTCCCCACTTGGATGCAAAAGGTGCTTACCCTAAGGATCTGACAGCCGTTCCCCAAACAGTAGCACTAACACCAGTAACACTGCAGTTCCTGAGATGTGTGTCACCACAGGTTGATGTGATCAGAGGTAGCTTCTAGGCAATGAAGGTTTAATTTCAATATGTTTCCATGAGAAACATTCTCTTCTTGTTTTAGTGGACTTTCTCTTTGGGGTGGAGATTTAAGAGTAGAGATACTGGTGAGGTTGAGACCCACTAGGGACAATTAACATGCCATAGTAGACAAATCTGTGTTGGAATGAAATGGAATAAAAAGCAGTCTACTAGAAAGAAGAATTTAAGTTATAGCAGTGTTTCTGTTAATTTGAAATTGAGCAAGTGTCTGTTTTCAATTGTCTATAACAATGCAAGCAATCAGAAACTCTTCCTCTAAAGCAGGACTTGAGAGTTATCCAATAAATACTACGTGAAACACAATCACTCTCTATATTCTTGCAGAGAATAGCAATTCTCAACTGCTTCTAGAAGTATATCAGTCTTGGTAAAAAAAAAAAAATATCATTCACAATGTTTTCTTAGTTGTAAATGAAGTAACTGGAGAGCTGTTTAGAATGATGAGCCCAGGGCCTGAGTATCAGGCTCTACAAAGGCTAAAAGTAAACAAGAAGTTGTGCTGAAGAACAGTGCAACTCATTTCAGAACACAGCAGGCCTTTTAAGGCAAAATACACTCAATTTGATATGACAATGGCTTAGTTTTCAAGCACATATGTACAATCTGCTGAATGTTGTGGAATATACACGCACCAGAGACAGAAGTGATTTATCTTTGAACCTCAAACCTTTGCGCATTTCCAATTAGGTATGTTGTTTGGGGCCCTTCTATTTTTCCATCTTTCTTTGTAGCTGTCAACAACTGCATGTATCAAATATTAAAGAGGTAAAGAAAATGCAAGGAGACAGTAGGATATAGTACTTTCAAATGCACCAAGGAACTGTTCCTGGAGGCAGTCTGAAAAGAAAAATGGTTGATTGAATTTGGATTTTTTCAAAACATCTGCTGCTGCAGTTTGATGACCAAAATGGAGCATTAGAAAAGGAATGATCTCAAAATTATAGTCCAAGAAAATAATCCCATTACTGAAGTATAAAAGGCAGGGGGGTTTTTCTAGTTATAAGAGAAATGTATGAGTGGCAACTCAGTTTTGACCTGGACTATTTGGTTACTGTGATTATATCACTGTTGACCTTAACTGAAATTTAACTATCTTGCAGCTTGGGAGTGGTCTTTCTTCTGCTGTATAGTAATGATTTTGTCCTCCATTACTGTATTGTTGGTTTTGTTGGGTTTTTTCTAAGGAATCTGGTAAATTCAAAAAGCAGGACTGGTTGATACTGACACCTCCCGACAGTCACTGAGATCACAGAGTGCAGGTCAAGGCAGCCTTTGAGTTTGTTACTTACACCAAGATTCACACAACTGTCATGACAGCTTCTTCCTTGCAGGTGTCAGCTATTTCATGACATTACATTTGTCTCTGGCTTGCCAACATAGCTTTGGAGACTGTCAGGATCTGTAGTAACCACCTTCTGTAACAAGAGCATCTATCAAAATAGTGAAAATGCTATCCCGTAAGAAATAATTAAAGGTAACACACATCATTGTCTAAAAGTATGCATGTGCAAACCTTCAGAGCCACTGCTACCAACACACTTGAATTAGCTTTACTTAGCCCTAGTGATGAAGGGTAAAGGATTACAATGCTGTTTTGAAATACAGACCAGATTTTTTTGGTGCATTTGAATTTATTAAGTTTTCTTCAACTCTTTTACACACTGCACCAAACAAGTCACACAGTTTGTTATTATTTTAACCTTGTAAGCTGGAAAAGAAGTCAAGTGAGTAGTCTGGAATGTGGGGACCTTGCAGGCCTTGGCAGGTAGCTTGCAGCAACAGTGTGAGTGTGCTCATATATGGAGCCTTCTGTGCCCAGAATAATCCAATCTCTGGTTGTCCTCATTGTTCAACTGTGAGAAAAGGCAGCCTTTATCCACAGTGCACATTTGAACCTTTGGGGACAGTTGCTGGAAATTTTATAGATGTTATATATTTATTTGCTTTCCTGAGAGTTGTTGCAATCATAGAATCATAGAATTGATTTGGGTTGGAAAAGACCTCTGAGATCATCAAGTCCAACCCTTGGTCCTTGCTTCCAGAGCACTGCAGAATGTTGTAATGTTAACACACAAAGATGGAGTGACTCAGCTTTTCGAAAACTCAATTGAAAATAAACACCTAAAAAAGAAAAAAAACCCAAACTGGAATAGGTATGTACTAAAAGCCCTTTTTGTGACAGGTAAATCTATAGCATTATTGGAATTTCGTTATAGCTGAGGGATGGCAGAGGAACAGCTTTCCAACTTTCCTTAAGTTTAATCCTTGCATGACGTGTTTGTTAACTGGAACACCCATGTTACCAGTCTGGGTTGGATTTGGTGCTACACCATGTGTGCAGTTGCCAAAAATGGAAGGTAGACAATCCTAGAACATGGTGAAGAGACCCATTCCCTGTTACTTCAAGTTTCTTCCTTCGTAAATTCATTGGTTTGGTGCCTCATTTGGAATCTTCATGAATTTTAAAGGCCATGGCAGTTCTACCTTTGTGCCTTGAGGAAGAGCATGCTGCAGCTAAGGTGCTGCCATTGGAAGCCTGTTGGCGCTGCTGGTCTGCAGCGTGCTCTCTTCGTAAGGAGGCACTGGGTCTGGAGAGAGCTCAATGTGAGCCTCTTCCATGCAAGTCTTCATGGTGGCCTCCTCATATGAGGGAGGCAAACACACAGAGAGGAATGTGGCATCAGGGAGCAGTGTGGAGTAGTGGAAACTCTGTTCAGTGTTCCAAGGCAATGCAGAAAGGAAATTGGACACATCATGTTCAGGCAGGGCCTCAGGGAGGTCGATGCTGAAGATCTGCCCTTGCTGAGTGGGACGCTGGCAACGGCGGTACAGGAAGAGCAGCAGGAATGCCAGGAAGAGCATCATGGTGGCAGGCAATATGATGCACAGAAATGGTTCTACGTCATCTTTGGTTGAACTTGTCTGTTGTCTGCTCTGTAATCAAAGCAAATAGGTAGTGTGTTGGATTCCTGGAGACCTCTTAATCAGAGAGCAAACATATGTTCTCCATCTCCCCGCTTATGATAAAGCAGCTGCTTTTCCAATTTGCTTTCTGTCTGCACTAATGTCATTCAAGTGATATGTTTTGCAGACTCCTGAACTGCCAAATTCTATTTTCTGTCTCATGAAAACAAATCACAAGTAGAGACAAAAGAAATGGAGAAGTTGCAAAGAGTGCTGCATTTCTAGGAAACCCTTTCTCCAATGGGGAAACACCCAACAACCTGGAAGCATATGTAATTTTGACATTTTATTACTCTTGGATTATAGAGGGACCAGTCCACTTTGCAGGAGATCAGTCAAGCTTTTAAAACTTGTAAGGACACTGACTTGCAGATGATCCAGGTGATCCACCATCTAGTGTTGTTTCTTTGTATTTGGAAAACTGTTAAAAGGGCAAATGTTATGACAAGTAGCCCTTTCAGAGAGGGCCCATTGCTTACAATACCTGTTCTTTGGGCTGTTCTAACCTTACAGGCCAGCCCCTGACACAGTGTGTCAGGACAGCCTGGACTGGGGCTCTTTCTTGAGCTTGTGCTGCCTGCTTTCCAAGAATCATTTCCCTGTTTAAAACTATGGTAAAAGAACTTCTGATGTAAGAGTAATAACATTTGTGACTGTTAGCTGTCAGATTTATTTTCTGAAACATGTAGCACAAAAGGCTCTGTCCCACAGCTTTTAAATTGTGCTGTAATGTTAACTGGAGTTATAAGCTACTAAAAATCCAACAGACAAAACCAAGAAAGCCATTTGTTCTATTCTGTTGTAATAGCTTTAGTTTTAAAGTTTAATATATCTTGTTTCCAGTATGACGCTCTCTTGCTGTAGCTTCTACTAACTGGAACTCATTCGGAGTCTAGACTAGAGGGAGGAAAATCCAAGCCCTATAATGCTGTTTATTATCAAATCATTCCCTTTGTAAGTTCCTGAAGAATGCTATCAGATGGCTTTTACACATCTGCATGGTGAGACTAAACCAGTCAATAGATCAGATTTCTTTTATTTTGAATGAGGTGCCTATTCAAGCTAGGAGAACTTGAGTGGTTCTTTCCTCAAAGAGGCTGTTTGCAGCAATGACTTTGTGAAAAGGGGGAGTAACCCCAGTGCCCCTTCTTAGTCTACAAAAACTTTCTGTGCTTATTCTTCCACAAATCGTAGTCGTTCTTCTAGCTACAAAATCACACTGTAACCTACATTCAACTGATTATCTACCAGACATTTGTAACCTCTGCTTTTTTGCCATACTAGGAAATTCTTATTATGTGCTCATGCCTAAGAAAAACGAAGTAAATAGTTTTTGACTTCTAACAAATAGCATAGGGGAGATTTCTGCCTTTTTTTTTTTTTTTTTCTTTTTCCCTAAGATATTGTGGGTCTGAAGCCAAACCCATTAAAGTAATTTTAAAATATATTGAAAATTTTGTGGATTAGCTATTAAGCTTTTTTTATCCAGCTGTCTTTTACCCAAAAAATGCATACTGAAGAACTCTTTTATATTTACTGATCATTTTTTATTTAAGAGTTTCTGGCAGTACAGGCTGTTGTCTTACCTGACTCTTAAGTGGGCTACAGAAAAGAGCAGAGTTGAAAGAAACTGTTCCAGCTATTCTAATACAGGCATTATATAATTTTCTTAAAATTAGGAGATTTTTTCCCAAGTTTTTTAATGGGTTTTTAGTATGTCTTATGAGGTGTATAAAACACTTCATGAGAAAATGAGAAAAAGCATTCAGTATTATGTTTGTGCACTACGTATATGGAGACTCACTGATACTGATGTGTTACAGTAAATAGTTAGATGAGCTGGGCTTATATTGGACAGCATTATTCATGATCAGTGAAGAGCATATTTTTGCAATCCAAGTCCAAGTTTTGGGTTTAATTTGTAGGAGCAGGCTTTCAGCCAGGTTAAATGCTGTTCTTAGGATCTGTGATCTGTATGGTATTCTGGTGGTTTGTGAGGACACCAAGTGAGATTGCCAGTGTTTCTTACATGAGATTAGTAAAAGGTATATAAAGCCCTGATTATCCTTTAAACTTGGTGCTGCTTCCCTATAAATTTCACTGAAAGAACATTCGTGTGTTAAATAGTGGCCAAGGATGGCATATCCTTCATGTGCTACTGGAAGCACAGACTAGTGTTATGGTTTCCTGACACATCCCATTATAAGACATCACCTCTTACAAATACTGGCTTTCAGAGGCCCACAGGATGGCAGGGAGACACAGGAAACTGGTGGGTTGGATGTGGATTTGAAGCACAGGATGAGAATTGATGTTTCTGAAGTGTGGAGCTGTGAGCTCCTCAGGGGTGGGCAGAGTGTAGAAGGGTACAGATCAGAATTCTGCAGCAGTGTGGAAGGAGAGCCTTGGCTTCTGGGGACAAGCTATAAAACTGTGGAGACAAGAGCCAAAAGGGAACCAAGAATCAGGGTAGCAGGACTGGATAGGACTGAGAAGAAATCTGAGGAACAAGATTCTCACTGCACCAGTCCCATTCTTTTTGCATAAAGAGAGAAAAAGAAGGGGCTAGTGAAAAAATGTGAGGCCGGGAAAGGAAGGAAAAGCTTAAGGTTGATGGAAGCAAATAACAAATAGTCTTGGGTCTCAGGGAAATACTTTGCTCCAAAGTCTTAACTGGAACCCGGCAGTCTTTGGCCTTGTAAAGAAACACCCATCAAGAGAAATGTGTAAAACGTATTATTGTTGTAGGGGAAAGTTTGCATTTAATGGTGAAAAAAATGGAAGAAGTGAAACTATTTGTAGTATGAACTAGCTCAGGCCACAGTCTGTGAAGCAGGTACAAAAGGACAGCTTAGGATGTCAGTGGGTTACTGGCCTGAAGACCCTCCAAGAGTAACCTATACCATTGCTTCTCAAGTTGCAAAACCAAGCTCTCAAGGCTGAATAAACGCCAGTATTTTGGAAATCTGGCAATTTGTTCTGCAATGCATATAATTTTTAATTACGTTATTGTGTACAAAGTGTCTACTCAGGGTTGTGATAGATTACTTAGGGGAGAAGACCACAATAGCTCTGGGTACTGTGTTGCAGGATGTGTAAGGTATATAGTGACTGAGTCAGAAGACTGGGGGCAGTGAGAGGACTGCCTGCTCGTGTGGGACAGTGAATGCTCTCCTGGCGATCTGTGTTCCTGTCTCTGTTACTGAATGGTCTTGGGGAGGGACAAGGCAGTTCAGCAGAGGTGTTTGTTGTGGATTACTCATTGGTTATACCTCACTTGGAGTGCCTGGGTTGAGATCCCCAAGTCTTGTCTGCAGAAATTCTGCATCTGTGTTGCTGTCTCTGAAGGTGAAAGAGCAGTGCCCTGAACCTGCAACTACTTTATTGCACTGAGGGATCTGAGCAAAAATTACATTGGTTATTATGAAACATTTCATATCCTCTTGTACTCCCTGAAGTGATCAGGTGGTTGGACTAGATTTTCATTGCAAGTCCCTTCCAACTGAATTACTCCTATTTTATCCTATTCTATTAAAAAAAAAAAAAAACCTCAACAGATAATGTAGGCACATGTGTAATGTGTGCAAATGGAGACATAATAAATTTGGTTTTTTGAAGAAGATGCAGTAAATTAGAACTTAAGCAGCATGTTGAGAAAGGTGGGGAAAGTAGCACACTGAATGGCTAGCAATGAAGTGGATACCAATGTCCTGTATCGTTGTGAAAGAACATTAAGTGTGTCTTGCTACAATCTGTAAAATAGTAGCATGTGAAGCAGGTAGGATTAAGTATTGGGCAATATGTTTTTGTGCATGCTAACAGGTTACAGTAAGGACCAGTTTTCCTCAGTCATGTTTCAAACGCTTCACAGCTTTTTAAACACAGTTAATGTTAAGCCTTTTCTATCTGAGTGATAGGCTACTTAGCGTATTATTCGAATTGAAATAGTTTTTAACAAGTTAATACTGCCCTACATATGCTAAGAACCTGAACAGGGAGTTATATATCAATTTTGATACAGTCTCCTGCCAAATAATTTACATGGACTGATTTTACTTTGGCGCGTAATTCAAAAAGCCGACGAACTTCTTGTAGGTAAATCTGTATGTATATAAAATGTATTGGGAGACAACTGATCAGTATTAGTCACTTTTTTTCTGTGGTTTTGTGCTCACTTCTGCAATGCCTTACAAAGAGGCTACTGAAGAATATTGCACAAATCTTGACATAAAGACCTGGAAAAATCTTATACGCATTAAAAAAAAGGCACTAAAAGCAGAAATTTTAATGCAATGAATCAAAGACCACTAAATTTAAAAAAATTACTTTGAAATTCTAAACTATATCTTAAGTTCTAAACTAAACTAAAACTAACCTCTAAAACTGAAGCTCTAAAACTAGAAAAGAAACCACTGTGTATAGTAACAGGAATAGCTGCCAGAACTGGAAAATAAAATTATCTAAAAATCAAACTGAATCTTCATCAATTCACATGAAAGTAAACCAACTGCAAAAGATATATAAAGCAAAATCATTTACTGTTTAACATCGGAAAGTTTCCAAACCAGGCATATGAAGTGACTAAGGGCATTATTTGGCAGTGTTTTCTTGACTGGTTTGGTTTGATGCTGCTTCACTGGAGATCAGCACACTCTGCCTGTGTCATCACAAGCAGCTATTGTCAGATTTGTAATTGACAAGAATAAGGCTCTGAATTCCAGCATGAAATAAATTACAGACACATGAATACAGGGAAAATATCCTTTATAAAATGGAAAAAAGCAGAAGAGGACATGGCAGTAAAAGGGATCATGTTTCTAAAAAGTCCTGTTTTCCCAGAACTGACTCTTAGTAGGATGGTTTGGCCATTGTAGGCTCATGTTTATTCTCTCCCTTTCATTTATATATTTGTAGGGACTGAAGCAGAGCGTCAGTTTTCCCAAACACGGAGCACAGACTAGAAGTAGTAACGCCTTTCATTAGTAATCTGTCTGCCTATGTTTTTTTGAACATGCTGAGCATGTACAGCTTACAGATTATGTGACCCATATCAGCTAAGATGAGCTTTTACTTGTGCCTGTTGATAAAAGAATAAAACGCAGTGTGGAGCTGAGTTGTGTGGTGTATCCATGATGAGTAATGGAATGGGTTTGGAGCTGAATTCTGTGCCTAGACAAAAGAGGGGTTCTACCTGGCTTGGGAGAGAATGACCTAAGAAGGCCAAATATGAGTTTAAAGAAAGCTCTGGTGTAAGGATAGAAAAATGAAAGTTTATTTTGCTTACTGAAATTCCCATTGAAGTGACTGATTGATGCTAAGATTTATTATGTTGTTAGTACTTGGAACTCTATTAAAATTATTTTTATTAATATAGATCATATTTATACTAATAACTTTTGAAGCTGAATCAGGAAACTGATACTTCTGAAATGTTTTAAGTGTATTTGGAACAAAATCTGCTTTGAAGTCATTAAGCTATGGTCCACCAATAGGTGCTTTTCCAAGCTCCATCCCACTTCTTAAAGCTGATTCACTATTGCTTGTAAAAAGCAAAACCATAACTCTGGCAAATAGAAAAACATTTTGATGTGGTTTTTTATAGATTAATAATAAAACATAATTTAAAAATGAGCCTATATTTACACAGAATTTTCAAATACTTCTTGGAAAATTACTACAGTGATGCTATTTGTTTCTCACTGTCAGATAAAACCAGCCTCAAGGTGAGAAGACATTGCCATTGCTACTCTAACTCTGGCAATCTTACTGAGGTAGACTTTGTTAAAATTGTAGAGTCACTAAAGACTTTTTCTCCTGTTCTGACACCCACACGCACTCTACCCCCTTTTATTTTGCTACAGTACACTTCATATCTCAGCTAAGTAGTGTGGCCAGTTCATTTGCTAATGCTACTTGACTCAGACATTTACTAGGGATGTATGTGCACCTTAAATTATTATTTTTGATCAGAGAAATCCTTTCGCTGTATCCCAGACAAAGGCAGAAAGGCAGGCTGTGTTTTCATCTCTGGGGGCTCCTTCCCTCCCCCCACCCGCCTGCATGTGATCCTCTCTCGCAGAAGTAATCAGCACACAGCTTAGGGAACAAGAGTTCATTGCTGCCTGCTACCGACTCGTAACATCTGCAGGAAGGTTTCACGGGACCAGATCCAAAGCGTAAACATGCGTTTAAGAGAAAGGAAATCAAGGAATAGCAAAACTCATTAGGCTTGAAAGAAGTAATTAAACTTCCCTACCTGCCACCCCAACAGAACTTTTCTGTCTAATGTTTTTCTTTTCCCACAAATGTGTTTAAAACAACTTAACATCAATAAATAAATGTTCTGACTCTATGTAATTGAGCAGTACTGCTTTGATGTGTTCCAATACCCAGGTATTTGCACTGCAGTATACACTGAGGCATTACACAGATGTACACACACATGCAAAGTCAAAGGACATGCCACAGAGACGAGCAAGGAGGTACAGACCTGAAGCTCTGTTTCCAGAAGTGGCCCACCTGGTTCACTGTTTAGCCAGTCATAATTTCCCCTGTCAGCGTGTCCAAATTTTTTCAAGCTGCTGCCCAAGAGCCACCTCATGCTTTCATTAACCTGGTCTTCTGTCTTTGTGCCTCCACCTTGCTTCGCTGCTTGCAACTGTGTCCCCGCCTCCCAGCCTCGACCCAGCCAGGCTGCTCTCAGCTAATGATCCCTCTTAAATGATATCCCCTTTATAGGGGAAAAGAAAAAAAGAAGTTACACACCCCCTCGCCGTCAGGAAGCCAAGCAAATAGATCTCAGAGCCTCTCTCCACCTCCAACTCAATCTCTCTGGATTTGCTTCAGTGGCCTACATTACCAGCAAAGCTGGCATCAGGTATCTGGGAGCTGGGGCTGATAGCGCTCTGATTGGAGCGCTCCCTGCATTAGGATTATTAAAAGGGGAATTTGCATGTGAATCTGAGCCCACATGGTCATGACTCTGTGTGGATAAATAACGCCCTATATTTAGTTGTCTAATAAACACTTTTTCCAATAAAATAAATAAATCCAGTGCTTCTATGTTGAGTGTGAAAGGATAACTGAGGTTCCCCCCTCATGAGGAGGAACTACAAGCCAAACAGGTTTTTCCTCCCTGTTGCTGAAACATCCTGTGAAGAATGACAGTGGTTTCTGAGTAGAGAGACAAGGACACAGATCTAAATGCTGTACTGAATTATTTAGCAATGTTAAGATGTAGATGTTAATGATAAATCCAGAGAGAGAGCTCTGCCAGGAAAGCTTTGGTCACTGTGAGAATGTATGATTGCTTTTCGTAATAATGAGTTTTCGGTTCAGTTAAATCAGGACTCGTTTACAGCTTTCCAGGATACTCGTTAAACGGCAGATGTTTCCAGCTAGAAGACTTTGAGCTGTTTTATCAAAAAAAAAAAAAAAAAAAAAGGCAACACAAAGTCATTTCACTGATGTATGGTAGCTTCTGAAGGGAGGAGTATTTAACCTAAGTTGCAAGTTGAATCAAGGTTTAACTCTTACTGGAAAGTTGGAAATGTCTTTTTCTGCCTTGCTGTGAGCAGAGGGACAGGCTGTTTGTAACATCCCTTTCAACTGTGGTGCATTTTGCACAGTTTCTCAAGGCTAACCAGTTTGGGCAAAAGTTGTGTTTGAGACTGCTGGTACAATGTTGGGGTTAGAATCTCCAGCTCTTCCTTCTTGCTTGGACTCCTTTTCATCAATTGTTCTTCTAGCTCATGGCTCCCATAAAATTGCAGGCCTGTTTGGTAGCAATAGGCTCTATTCCTGCAGCTCCAACAATGGCAATCAGTTAATGCCACTGCTTGCTATTTCTGACAAGAGCACTCTGGAAGAACCAGTTCCAAGGTGACTGTGATCCCTGTGTCTGCAAGATGCAGGAGGGGATTTACCCTGCAGGTGAGCCATGGCTGTGGGTGAGAGAGGAAATAGTTTGATAAATCTATCCTGTTTTGTTATCGAAGTTGCCAGGTGAGTAGTGGATAGGGAGCAACAACAATGCATGAAGGGCTGGTCTTGGTGCTGAAGCAGCTGCATTGTTTGTTGGAAACCAACTCCTCCTCTTGCTACTCCTCAGAAGGTCCTGTGTGAAGCTAAAAAGCTCACCTCAGCAAAGCCTTTGCATGCTTGTGAAAAGACTACTCCCTTCCTCAGTGCCTCATTTCTCATCTTGGAGAGTGGTTTCAGAGCTGCAACCAGATCCAGAGGAGTTATACTGTGGATTACAATGTCCACTGAGAAGCTGAGTCCTAAGTGTGGTCATATCAAGGTAGCGAAATACTTCTGATTTGATGTCTCGATACCTTGTATGGAAGCAAGAATTATGAGCATCTTTCCCAAACTGGTGCTATGAAAATAAGTTCTTTCAGGAGTCTTGTGACTGTGTGGCGTAAATCTATAATCTCATGTTCAAGCAGGAAACATTCATATACTCTCTTAATTAGGGTTTTAATGCAGCCCCTAAGATTATTAATGCTATTTTTAGAAATGTGATATAAATTTGCTTTGGGACTGTGCATGAATAATGAGGAGAAGTAAAAAATTACATCTCCTTAAAGTATAAACACCATGTTTGGCACCCCTGGATTCTAGTTAGGTCAATTTTAGGAAAAAAAAAAAAAAGAATAATTAAGATGTACATTTCTAAGACTCATTGACCTGATTTTCCAAGTGCTGCTTTGAATTCTTGACCTCTGGAAAATTTTTAAGAAAGATTTAATTTTGTAGACTTGAGGCCAAATGGGAATTTGATGAAATGCACTGGCCTTTGTCACGCAGGTAATTAGAATGTAAAATAATGATTGTCTCTCTGGCTTTTTGTATTGTCAGTGGACCCAGCAGCAAAATTAGTGAGAGTTATGGGGATACTGTGTTTGTAATGGCAAATCTCTTGCAGATTTCTGCCAATCTTGTGGGGCCCACGTGGCACTTTTCCTTCTCACAAGGAGTTCATAAATACCATCGTAGCTTGGGCATGCTGTAATGTGAAAGCTGGGGGAAGGACATTCATCCTTGATTGCAAGCTTTGTGGCCAGATATCAGGCATGTCACTTTGAAGCGTGGGTCAGGTTGACCTTTGGAGATCATCAGGTCTTGTCATGGATGAAATGTCCTCCCCTCGCCCTGCACTGGCATTTTTCTTTGATATAGTTTAATTTAGCAGTTGCACTGTAAAATGTTCTGGAGAAAATAGCTGACATGGGATAGTACCACCTAATTGATTAAAGTTTGGTAAAGTTTTCTGAAACAATGCCAATGTTTTTTAATTCAGGCAGTGTTGCTAGTATCACTTCTAATGTCCTATTAGGGATCAGGGAGAGACTTTCTGAGGAAGCCACTGCAGATAATAGGTAACTCCCCTCTCTGCAGTTCAAAGCTCAAAATGTTTGTCATAAATAATTCATCTCTCTGATTTGCTGAGATGTTCGAGGCCAGCAGTGCAAGTCTAGGCTGTATTACCACTAATATTGGTAGGGAACAGAACATCCACAGTGCCCTAGATAAGTTTCAATTTTTTGCTAATTTCTTCCCCAAATTTCTTTTGCTGGGTTCCACAGGTGCTGGTGAAAGTTCCCTTCTCGAATGACTGCACTGCTGGGAGAGAGGGTATGAGGGCTGACCTGAGTAATGCAAAAATTGGAATTTTAGTGGGTGAGGTGTTACCACTGTAAACTGTCTAGTGCTGTCAGGTGTCGATTCATTGGGTGAAATGGAGGGAAATGATGACTCTTGCCTAAAACCAGCTGGTAGGTGCTTCTGTGTCTTTGGGCAGGAGTGTTGTGGACTTCTGTTCATTCCTTTTCACTTGGGTAATTAAGCAATTCTTTTTTGATAAATTTTTCAGGAGATTGAAATTTTGACGCTTTTTTTTTTTGTCAATCATCAACACATTAGTTTTTCAAAAACAAAGCACCTTCTGGAGCATAATCTCATCTCCCCACCGAACTAAAACCATTGTCACTTCAAGGGATAGATACAAGTTGGCATAGCCCTGCTGAGAAATGGTGTTCTGGAGAGCAGTGTTTGTGGACAAGGTGGAGATACTCATTGCCTGTAGAAATAGAAACAGGAAGACCCTGCCACAAAATGTGCGCATGTGCTGCATACCTTGGCATAGGAGCAGCAGTGGCCATGGGAGCAGGAAGAGGTACTGCTGAGTTATTGATCCTAGATCCAAATGCTACAGATGTGTAGCTGAAAGCAAAATCTTTAGAGACAGTGTAAAGGACAGAGCTCAGGTTGCTGCAAGAGCAGGGTTGCCTCCTGCAGAATACCCCCTAAAGTTCTGTAAGTGTAATAACACTTGAAAAGCTCTGGCTATGGCAGAGTGCTAGTGGCTGGGCAGCATCTCTCTGATGATACTGTCTAGAGCTATGGAGGGGGATTTTTTTGTTTGGGGTGTTTTTGTGATTTCTGTCAATCTAGGTTTGTTCCCCTTCACTTACAGTTGGTCATCCCTTTCACTGAATACTTGTTTCCTCTTGTTTCCAGAAAAAAATCTGCTATTACATTTAAGAGTGTGTATCTGCCAGTATACACTGTATGGAGTTGTGTTCCTATTTAGTCAAACTATGGAAATTCTTTGTTTGTTAGGGAGGGTGAGGGAGTTGGTGTTGTGGTTGTGAATTTGGTGATTTTTTTCAGCTCATGTTGCTTTAAGCAGCTACTTAGCCATCTTGTTGGTACTTTGTAAACCTCTCAGGATGCTGGAACAGCAAATAACCTCCTGTGTAAGAGCACTGTTGAAAAATGAACAGTTATGTTTTGACTCAGCAGCAGACAGTGCCTGGTGGAGACGGTCAGGTACTTGGTGGAATTGGCTGCTCTCCCTGAACTGTGTTACAGCAGCTGAAATGCCTGATGTGAGGGTGCCTCCAGCACTGGGGAGCCCAATGTGTCCTGCAGCTCCTGCCTGGCTAACACAGCCTGTCCCATCAGTGCTGATAGCTTAAAACCCCAATGTCCTTTTGGGCCTGAGTGGTTAGTGATCTGTCAACCTGCCTCTGAAGGACATTTATCTCTCCAGGAGATCACAGTGAGGACAAAGGCTGGAAAACACCAACTTTTTTTAAAGTGGAGGGGGGCTAACCTTGAAAAGCATGACACATATTTCCTCACTGTCCTAAATCCTGTGCGTGCTTGTGTATTATTGAAGTGTTAGGGAATTGATTTCAGTGTTAGTTTGTGTTTTGGGGAGATGGAGGTTGGGTTGTAGGTCGATTGTTTGGGGGTTTGTTTAGTTTTGGGGTTTGTTGTTTGGTTGGTTTTTTTTTTTTTTTGAGGGAAGTGGGAATTAAAAGTTTGGGTATGTTTTTTACTTTCAAGCTGACATATGGCCATTTTGTTTATTCCATCTTCCGAATGCTGTCAGACTCTTTCTTCTTTATGCCAGTGTTTTGGAGTGCAGATATTGTGCTGCCATTCTGTGCTATCACAGTCAGTTGAAATTTTGTACTGGCAAAGGGGCAGATGTTAAGCTCTGCATTTTGTCTTACCCGTCATAGCTAAATGGGCTATGGGCCAGTTTCCCACTGTGTTATATTACTCCTATTCAAGGTAAACAAAATCAAATGAGAGGTGATTTTCCCTCCACCTGCGCTACTGTAAAGCTTAACTAAAAATGCCTTTCTCTGGCATAGGAAATACACTGCCTTCAATTTTGAAGAAAAAACATTCTTGACTGATTCTACATCTCTGTGAGGGATTCTTGCTTTCAGGCTGTCACCTGAAAATAAGTGTCCTCTCCTTCTCCAAGATGCATAAAAGATTGTTTTTGCAGCATGTGCTGACTCAAGGCTGTTATTTTAATCAATAATTAAAACTGAACTTTGTAGCATATTACCTAGCCAAAGAAAGTAAGGTGTTTTATATATATATGTGTGTGTGTGTGTGTATATATATATATATATATGTATGCACAAAGAATAGGAACAAGAAAGAGCCATTCAAAATTTATGCAATAATACTTCCACAATTTTACCATAACAGTCCCAAATGTGTTGCTGAATTCAATTTACTTCTGGATTGCCACTGTTCTGCTTGGGACTCCTGAACTAAAACTGGAAACTGGGCATGAGCTACAGATAACAAGCAAAAGAAGGCAAAGATTAGCTAGACATGAGGGAGGTGGGTGATGTCTCTCTTGTTCTTTCTCAGAGTTGTAAACTCTTGGCTTCTGCAGTTATTTAATTTAACCTGAGTTGCATAGGAATCTAGTGGTCCTCTCTCCTTCCCCTTTTCAAAAATGCAGTTATAAGCAGTTTGCAGACATCTTGTCTGAGATGATAATGAAATTGTAGAATCATTTCAGTTGGAAAAGACCTTTAAGATCATCAAGTCCAAACACAAACCAATACTGTCAATCTTACTAAGCACTGGAATTGCACACATATTTAAACACTTCCAGCATTTCTGAAGAGCCAACTGACCACATTATGCTCTTGGCTGCATTTGCTTTTAAAAGTGTTGCCATAAGCTTAGTGAGAGATTAAATATTTTGCTACTTTATAAGGATGATATTCCAAAATGAAACAAAATTATTAGAAATGCTTCAGGCAAAAGGAATAAGGAAATAGAAAGGTACCAACTGAGGATAAATGTCTAGTGCTGCTGGCATACCCAAAGAGGGCAAAAGGTTCATGGCAGCAGGTAGCCAAAAGATGGAGGGAGAGAGAGGGAAGATGGCAGCTGTGAAAGGGATGTGTGTGTGACTGTGAAGAAGAGGCAAATGTTAGAAGGAGGAGAGCTCATCCCATATTTTGCAAAAGCGGACTTCTTGCAGTATATAAAAATAAATAAAGTCCTCATAAGTAAAAAATAGCAATTCCTTAAATAGAACTGAGAAAACCTTCACTGAGCTTTCCTGTAGAAAATACTAATTTATTAACAATATAGTATGTTTCTTCTTTTCCATTTTTTTTAAAGTAAAGTTCATATATCCAATTTGAATTCCAGAGGAGTTACTCTTTCTGAAGTTGTTACCTAGAACCAGTGTGATCAAAAGAGCACTGTTGGAGAAACAATAGCTCTTCCAACTTCTAAAACTAGCTCAGTTCTTCACCAGAGTGGAAAAAATGCAAATTAACTTCTTAGTCCTTTGTCATCATTTTAAAATCAGGTGCAGGTCCAGAGCAGAACTCTAGGTATTAACATTCTGTCTCACAGGTTATTGTCACTGATTACAGACTTACAGAAACCTGGATATTTTTTCTGTCATTATCAATGAATCTGTAACTCTTCATTTTCCATTGTTAAAATACTTGAAACATTTGAAAACCTGAGGAAATACAGCTGTCTTGAAACAGTCTCAGTAATAACAGAAAAAAAGAGTCAAAAGCTATCTGTATAAACTAAAACAACTGATGCAGTACATAAGCTCATAACAGTCTGCAGTTGCCCATATACATGTGAGGACAAGATGTGTGAGAAACTGGACCAAAACCACAGTAGTGGGGGAACTTTGGGCTCTGTAAAAGGAGGGTTAAAAGCTTAGGGAAGCAGTGCCGATTCCTCAAGTGGCCTCTTGGAGAGCCAAGGAAGAAACCATGAGGAGAAAGCTGTAGTATGATGGAAGATGAGCTCAGGTAGCGGAGATTACCCAGATCTCACTGTTGACCTGTAGCACTGATCAGGCAGGTTGGTTCATTCTCCTTAACCCCAGTCCCTGGTTAGGTGGCTTCCCTGAAGCTGAAGGTTCTATGTGAGAACTGGGGCTGTAAACTGGAATACAATTTTTCAGTGTTTTATGTGGTTGTCAAGGAAAAGCCAAGGGAGACTCTTTGGCCCTTCAGGACAAGGAAGAAAATTTTTCTTGTCTGTGGACTTCTGAATCCATATGAAACTCCCTGAATTGAAGTGTGTATTATTTAACAGAGCATCAGCTAAGAGGCTTTGAGCAATTTTGTACTGTTTTGCTTGAAATAACACATTTTGTGTACTGTTCCAATTCAGAGCTCGTCTCCTGAAGCTCAGTCTCCTGATTTGAATCTAAAGATTTTTACTTCAAACCTATGGAGAACATGCACAGCATCCGGCAACCTGTAAAATAAAGTTTGCTATAGAAATGAAAGACATTAAGAAAATCCTGTCTATAAAAAAGGCCCCAAATCTGCAGACAGCAAGATCTTTATTTTCTCAAGTGCATTTGCTAATGGTTCAATTTGTCAGTAAAATGGCACTCAAGCCTAGATGTGAGGGTATGAGCCTTGTTGAACAAAGGCAGGTCAGCTAACCTTAAATGCACAAAGCTTTATTAGCAGAGCTGGTGGCATACATAGCCTGCAGGGGTACCTGAAGGAGCAGAGAGAAGGGAAAACTTCTCCTCACCAGTAAGGTGGGAAGTGAGGGACTCCCAAGCAGGTGTTCTCCTCCTTGGGGTGTCCTCTTGGTGCAGCAGGTGGCATGTAATGCTGCTGAGCATGACCCTCTGGGAGCTGTTCCAAGTCCCCATTGGTTGTGTTTCCTTATGACACTACTAAGAGTCAATTGTGTCACACTTGATGTGGTGCCTGAGCTCTATGCAGATGGTTTGTTGTGCCTTGGGCAGGTCTGTTGTTGGGTAATGTCTGTTGGATAAATAAAAAGCCATTACCCTCACAGGAGCTGAAGTTTTCTGCTAAAAACTGTGAGGGGAAGGCTGAAGAGCTCTAACAATGGAGTTATAGACTGGAAACTAAAATGTCAGCAAGCAGAGGGGAAAAAGGGGATGAGTTAAACATGAAATACAGACATTTCTGATGTAAAACTATTTCAGAATTGATCAGTGCAAGGCTATAAGGATAAGAACACTTGGGACAGAGGGATAAAGGCACTGCTGCAGTTTCTTTGGGCCAGGGAGATGAGAGCTTATGGAGATGCAAGTGGAATATATGCTATAGGACTGGAAATGAAAGGGTCTTGGTATTACAAAAGATAAGGCACCATGGAACACCCATCATAGAAAAACAAGGATACGAAGGCAAAAGCTTTAAGTGTGGTTTCTTAAAACAAGAGTCTTAGCCTGGCAGCTCTGAGTGGCATTGCAAACAGATCATGGAAGAAATGTGTTGTCTGAGGGATGTGTGAATGCCTGGAGGAGAACAATTGAATCTTAGGAATACCTGGACAGGGGAGCTGCTGAGAACCACTACTCGGTGTGAGCAAATGCAAGCTGCCACACAAGAATGATGTGCTGGTGTCAAGGTGTATGGAGTTATGTGACAGTGTCTTGTGTGAGAAACTGAGGTGAGGGCTTGTACAAGAAGCAGCAAAATAGTAGCAAAATGTAAAGAAGACTCTGCTCTGCTGTTTGGGGTGGTTGAATGGATGATCTGAACAGTTCTTCATGTGCACTCTGTCATGCCCTAAATCCAGGAGACTTTATTGTTATTTGAAAGAGAAGATTTGAGTATTGAGAAAAGATCCTCTTCTGGATAGGGAGTGGCAAGGGGGTGCCTGGTGGTGAGTTCCAGTTCAACCTCCTTCATAGATGCTGCTGTGCAAAATCTTGTTCCTGTGTGAAGCTCCAGTGTTGCTCAGAGTAGGACAATGGTGAAAGCCAGGCTGATTAAATGTGGGGGGGTTTGTTTTGGTTTGGTTGTTTGTTTTTTTTTTGTTTGGGTTTTTGTTTGTTTGTTTCATGGTTGGCTTTGCAAACTAACAATCTTTATTCTCTTGAGGTTGGGGCCAGTCATAAGAGCCTGCATTGAGATATTAAATTATTTAGTGTCCTTTTAAAAGAAAAGGTAATGTATGCAAGAGAGATAGAAGATCTGCTCTGGTGACCATTTCTGCAGCTGGGTTTTAAAAGAACATTTTTATTAGGGCCCCTGCACTTGTGGTGCCATCACTGCAATTCTACCCAGAAACCAATTCCTGCATTTTCTAAAGGGAAGATGAATTGCTTTTACAAGTAGAGCATTATGAATGAACCAAGAGCCTTGTCACCTTCCTCTCCTTACATTCATTACTGAACTACATTTTCAAAGCCATTTTTCGCTTTGCCATTATGTTTGACATTATTGTTTCCTAAGCTTGAAGATTTGTCTGTTTCTGACCTCCTGGGCAAAATTACTTACAGGGGTAGATTTCAATATAGCATCTTATCCAGTTTTATTTTGATCTCTTTCTCTCCCTGTTATCTCTGGCACAAAGGAGAAACTGCTTTGAAGTACAAAATAGTCTACCAGGGATGTAATGTAACATTAAAAAACATAGTAAATAATTGATAAATGCTGTGCAGTATTCTAAATTTCTTCAGTCTTCAGTAATTTTCTTTTACTGTGGTAGGGAATGAAGATGATGAGAGGTCTCCTCAGAAGTGGTCGCAGTGAACAAAAATGTTTTAGTTTGGACATATTTTTCTGAGAGCTGGCAAATCAGAAGTATTGTCTCTACTTTATGGATGCAGATTTCCCAGTAATTACAGTGTAAAGGTCAAAACAAAACAAAACCACATTTACTACCATGGATTTCTATGAGGAGTCAGAAAATTGCACATGTGGCCTCATTAATTTGTTGTGTTTGGGTTTTTTCTTCTTTTTTTTTTCCCCCTTCGGTATAAGAGTAGGGCCCTGATGACCTGTGCTTACATTTAAATTGTTTTGATTTATTTGGGATTCTGTTGGGTTTTGAAATCTGGATAGTGACTGCACTGTTCTAGGACACTGTGTCAAGCATTTGGATAGAGTTCAATTTGTGTTTGTTTATGGTGATATTAGATGTTAAGAGGTTTATCCTGATGCTAGCTTCTTTGCCAAAAGCTCTGAAATCAGGGATCACCCTGCATTTCACATAGCTCAGCAGACAGAACCAAGGCCTTGCTCTATTGAAAATATTGTCCCATTATTACTATGCTGGTACTTTCCAAGTGCTTGGGTTTACCGATTTGCCAGTGGTCTTCTATGCAACTCTAATGTGCATTAAATTTTATATCCAAAGTGTGTTTCCCTTCTCTTTTGTCTCATACCTGAAGTATCTGCTGGTATTTCTAGTTTGCCTTTTTTTATCCCTTCTATAAACTGTCTTTGCTGTTGCTTGTTTTTCTCTCTCTCTTGCCAGATTATCCCACAGGTCTACAACTCTTGAATATGCGAGAGGCCAGAGGATGTGTTTAGATATTCTGGGCCATTTTGAGGTCAAGGACAAATTTTTTACTTGCTCAGTTGTTCATCCCACAGGTAAAATGGTAGCAGTGACACTGGGCACTCCCTTGGCACCCTGTCAAAAAAATAACAATTAGGAAACATGTCTGGCTGGTTATCAGGGAGCTTTTAACTTCTTATTGACCACAGATGAATACAGTGTATCCAGTAATAAACCTACACTGGGGAAAAAACACAGAAATCCTTTTTGTGATAAATACATTTATATCATGGAGGGAGACTTGGGTGTAACTTGATGCCTGTGCACCAGTCTTTGGCACTTGTTGTAATGGCAGAGGAAGGAAGAGCTGTACCAAACCTGTTGAGAGAATGTGCAGTTTCACAAGGCTTGGTGGGTGATATTCTTCCTCTGACCCTCCTGGGCATCTGACTTGTGGTAGGCTCTAGAGGGAGTTGAGAGAGCTGACCTTCCTGGACCCAAAAGCCAGGCTTTCAAAATGGAGCCATGATAATTTTCTTCTGATAAATGTGTTTGGTAACAACTTCTGTGGGAAGTTTTCAGCACTAGTCAGTTAACAAAGCCAAAGACAATCTGTTGAATTTTGTCTGCGAAGCAATGTGGTAAATGGCCACTGCCATTCCTATGACCTGCTTTGAAATTTGGTGTACGAGTGAGTTCAGTGAGTCCACAGAAGGGGAGACAATTTTTCAGATGTAATGGTGTGGCTGTTTAGTCCCTTTCTATTATCTTTTTTTTTTTTTAATATTTTTTGACAGCTGTTTTCTTTGGCTAGTCTTCTTAACACTTTACTCCTCAGTAACAGGAGAAGACCAAGATGAGTACTTTGTACTTCTAGATAAGTACAAAGCAAGTTCACCCCTTCTACCTGGTGTGGACCTCTTGCACCAGTGGCAGCAGAAGCCATACTAGTGTGACCCCAGTATTAAGTGAGAAGGCAACCGGAAATTCATATTTATAAGGAGTGAGCAGAATAGTGGAGGAGTCCTTTCTGTATTTACCCCATTGCTGTGTCACATTACTGAGTGGTGTTTAGGAAGAAATGAAAATCTTTCTAAATGTGATCTAAATGAGATGTGTGGAGCAGCAGGAGGTAGTTTCCTGGAATGAAATCAGATCTGATGGTAGGGATTTAACACACTCTGCTTTGTCAGAAGTGTGTAAGATTATTAAAGCATGGCAGCCTCATTTAGTTGCTTTGTAATCTGCTCTTAACCCTCATGCTGATGAGGCTGTTACGTAACAGTCGCTGAAGGCCAGACGTTGTGTTGTTTCGGTGTATGGGGGACCATGCCCAGAGAACCCGGTGAGGCCAGGTGAGAATACTGGCTGCATTTTCACTCTTGAGATTACGTGGAAAGCTTGCCTTTGGGCTGTGGATAGTATCCCTGAGCACACAGACAAGTACTCTGAAGGCTATTGTATAATGCTATGTATTGTCACTGAAACACTCCTGCCCACAGGAAGCCCTATGGCAATTCTCCTGACAGGGGTACTGACCAACCCATTCTCTTTCAGTACTTCAATTTTTGTTGCATACAAAAGTATGTGTGGCTACTATGAAGGTGTTTACTGTTTTCATTAAATATTTTCATTAAACTAAAGGTTTTTCTTCAGCAGGAGCAATCATTGATTCAACTTTAATCAAAAGAGGGATTTAGGTAACAGGGAGAGTCCTTGCTGAACTTTTCAGCTGGATGAAATATTGCAGCATCTATGCTGTTTGCACGCACTTGTAGATTGGGAATATGTGTTGAGTGCTACCTAAACTGACTGTGGTCATAGAATGCCTAGCTTAAAAATACAACAAAAGTTTGGCTGTGCATGAGAGCTCTGAGGAGCCCATCTCTAATGAAATTAAAGCCAAAAGTATTAAAGCATTTTCCTCATTTTAATGGAGGGAGAAATACTTCACCTGTTCAGATGCTTCAAAATTCTGCATGCTATCTACTTGCACCTTTAGCTGTCTCAGTAGTTCTATCCTTTTCCACCCCTGCAAGCCCAGACTTGGCTGGGAGTGTTTGTAGGATCCATTTGTTACAGTGTTTAGATCTCAGCTCCCATAAAAGACCCCAGCAGTTCAGAGTGACTAAATTCCCCAGGTCTTCCCCGAAAACTGCAGTACCTGCTGGTACATACCACACGTGTCAGGCCCTTTCTTAGTTCCGTTCCTTTGCTTCATCAGGAACTGTGAAATAACTTTTTTAGACAAAACCAAGGCATAATTTATTTTGCATTTGCATCTTTATTCTACAACACAAGCAACATAAATAGTTTATACCTTTTGTTTTAAAATATTTCCATTTCAGAATTCAATCAGAATAAAATATACACAAAATACAATTTGCAAGCCAGCTGACAGTGACTGCCTGACCACTGGACACCCAAGGACCATACAAAGCTAGCGGCACAACAGGACGCAGCAGACACAGGGAGGTGTTTTTCTAAAGAACAGCAGAAAGGTAGAAGGAGGAAACATGGATGAGACCAAGGAATTGCAGCTAGGTATGAAATCAGCAGAAGGTAACCCCAAGTAAGCATTTGCTTCACAAGGCAATTTATAGTCTCTCATAAAAAGTATTGGCTCCTCCTGAATATACAGCTAGAGAGATTAAGTCCTGGGAATCATGTTTTGTGGTAAAATGCTTTCTATGGCAGCCATCATCATAGAAATAAAATTTTATTTCTTTAATTTTCAAACAGAAAAGGCTTAGATCTTTGGCACAATGGAGTGTCCACTCCCTTTGGCTTGCTTTCAGTTCTAGTTGAAGGGTCCACAGAAGTATGTTTGCAGTCTCACAAAAAATGGCAAAAAGTAGGGATGGGAAGGGGCAGAGAACACAAAGTGGAGGGAACCGAAAGAAGGTGCTTGCTGCTGTCATCGCATTCTTTTCAATCTCTTGCTCCCATCTGCACCAGCAAACAGTGGGCAGTACTGGGCTCTGTCACCACCATGCTCTGCCCTTCCTGGCTGTTCTCCCTTTGGTATCAAATCCTGACTTCTTCTGCAGAGTGGGGGGCTCAGGAGCCACATCCTGCTTGTGGAGGTGATATTTGTCCCTTGCTTTAACCTGTGTACCTGTGCCTCTCTGCTAGCTCAGTTCTCTTGCTTCAGCATGCCACTCCAGCACAGCCCAGAGGAACCAAATGCAGGGGTAGGAAACAGGGCCCTGGTGCTCCATGGTATTTAGATGAAATTTATGGAAGTATTTAAAAGACTTTCTGGAAAATGAGATGCTGCAGTAAAAGGATTGAAATAGATCCTGTTGCCATGTTTCTTAACCAAAAATGCTTTCCATAAACCCTGATTCAGTGTGGCAGTGGAAACTATGCAAACCTCAACTTGTGATTTTGCCAAAAGTTGGAATTTGAGGGATCTGATTCCACAGGCAAGATCATTATTGCATTAATCCAGGATCATACAGTGCAGTTCCACTAATAACCACAGAATTAGGGCACTTCTTCCCTCTGCTTTTAGCTTTCAGACCTCTGAGCACTAAGTGAAATGACTAATGCATACTTAGGTTGTGTGTGGTTTTATTTTTTCTTTTTAAATAGCCAGCGCTGCATGTTTGGCCAAAGCTGTTTGTTTAGTATAATATTAGTTAGTGTCACATATAAAGTATATGTTCTGAGGGGGATTAGTGGAAACAATAGAAAGAGGATATATGACTTCTTCCTTGCAGCTGCACAACTTCCTGGAGTCCCAGGCGTGTTGCTGGTGAGGGCCACTAAGAGATCCCACTCAAAATAGGGAGGTTCAGTGAAGAGGGATCACTAGCTGCCAGATGCTGTTTTCTACATTGCATAAAATCCAACATTTGTGCTTCTGTGCTATGGTAACTTGGTCCTTTTACACTATAAAAAACCTCTAACTGTATTTCATGTCATATGCCATGATTAGCCCTGTACACAAGTCTTTCCATAAATGACTATAACTGGAGTAATGCTTAAACATGATCTCAGTAGAAAAGCAAAAAAAAAAAAACCAAACTAGAAAGCACTTCACTTTTTTTGTGAATGAAAACAATTTAGCAGTGAGAAATGGCATTTCTAGAATGGATTGCTAAAGGTGACAATGGCCAAACCACATGCTCAATTTCTCAATTGGCTTCTACAGAGATGAGGAGCAAGGTAAAAAATAAATCACTTTGGTTTACTTGGGTCAGCCTCCTACATGCTAATACTGGATCTGTGCAAAAGTGAAGGCTCTACTTTTGCAGCACTGGTATGCATGGGATTATGTGCTGGTTCTTGTGGATTTTTCAAGCAGGAGCTGTATAGAGGACAGCTGCAGAAAAGGTGATATGAGGAACTGTACAGGACTTCCCCTTTCCTGAGAACTTGTGAACCCGTATGTAGGGATTTAAAGATTCAAGGACAGAGTCCTTAGTATTAAAAATATCCAGGTACTTAACTTATATTGATTTCAACAACTTTGGCACTTTAAATGTGGGCCTAAGCTGTAAAGAAAGGTACAAAGTGCAGGCAGCACATGGAGCTGGACCTCTCTACTTGCTATCTTGTTTGCCACTTGGTTTCATGCCGGTCCTGTGCTGAACTCTGACATGAGGCAGTGGTATTACCACTCTTAGAGCTCCTTTTCTTATTTACAGAAGGATTTTGTATTCCCACCAGAACACACAATCATAGTGTTTCCTAGATAGTAGAGCCTCCTCTGTGGTTCCAGGTGATTTCACTGGTACTGCTATGAACTTTAGTTGCCCAGTGTAATTTAGGGATTTGCTTTAGTTTTAGATCACTGCCATAAGGCTCTGCATCATTTCAAGGCATTTATAATGAAAACCAGCAGAGTTGGCTGTTTTGCATATGGTTTATTATTCTGATTTCTTTTGTTGCCTAACTAATGAACTGCTTTAACACGAGTCCTTGATAGATGCCCAATAAAAACTATCACAAATAATATAACCACTCTTGTACTCTACCTAAAGATGTGTAAGAAAGACATGGCAACAGAAATCAAACTGTGTTACTACTCTCCAAAGGCTAATCTAATCTGTCCCCAAGAAGCATTAGAACTATTGGGAGAAAATTCACAATTGAAAAAATTGTTAAATTAGTCAATTTATAAAGTCAGTTTAGGTTGGAGGAAAGAGTTGTTTTAATGGAATTTTTATGTCCTTTAAACAATTTAGCAAAGGGAAGTTTTAAAAGAAAGGGAAAGAGCAACTGATGCTGCAGAATCTTATGGGACAAATATTCCCTGCACAAGTCTAGCAGATGACAAATGGGAAGTAGACAATGGAGAGAAAAGGCAGGAGGATAGTGGCAGACTCTTTGTAAACACAGCAGCTTGGGTGATGGCTCTTGAGTGGAGCCTCTTGGCTCCCTCTGTTTTTCTAGGTTTACAATGATAAAAGCAGTTATTTGTGCAAAATCTGGACCTGATATAAAGAGATGACATTTTTAGAATGCTTTGGAGCACGGACTGAAGCTGTATATTTAGTTGGTATGCACATTTTAAAGATCTTGGGAGAACAGCATTAAGGTGTCACCCAAGATTAAAGTCAACTTATTTTCAACACGTTATTTCAACTCTAATCAACAAATTATGTGGCATGGGAGTTCGAGATGGAATGTCCCGGGGCTGTGACATATCTTGTGCAGTGAGGTAACCCTTTGCTGTATCTTGTGTGAAGAGCATCACATATGCATTTCACAACACAACAGTCAATCCTTCCCCTTCTGCTCCCTCTTACTAATAACAGCAAATTGCAGTAGTCCCTATAGGAATGCTGCACAGAGGGGGATGTACCTCCATGAGCATCTGTCCCTTTCTATTTACAGAGCAGACAAAAAATGGGAGAGAAACAGGAAAGATATCTCCCTTTTAGACTATTTTCTGTCTGTCTTCAGCTCAATTTGAAGTGATAGATACATTTAACAACGGTGATAAGGGTGTTCCTGGCTACAGCAGCTCTATATAAGCAAACATATATTTCCAGTAGAATCATAGCCACAGTGTTGCTTAAACTGGAACACTTTACCCCTGCTCTGCTTAGTTGAATGCTGGATACTGGCACATGCTGGTATTTGCTCTGTGGTGTGTCTTCCCCACAGCTTCACAAGAAACAGCAAAACAAATTTCCCTTTTGCCCTGAGGGGGAATTAGACATGTGAAAAGATGCTCAGCTGTAGGCATAGCTGAAGAGGCAGCCACTATAGAGAGGGCAGCTTGACAGTGCCATTTCTCTTCAAGCAATACTCCACAAGAGCAATGAAAGGATGAGTAGTCTGTGCTTGGTTCACCAATTTTAGACCTGGGATACTTTATCTATGCCAAGTGCAATCAGACTTCAAAGGCTCTTCTTGGAGCAAAATAAATTTCCACTTTCTCTAGTGAGTTACTGCAATAGCCTTTCGTTGGCTATCCTCTCTTGTGCTAATTTTTGAAGGGGAAATGTTACCTTAAAAAGTGTCACCTTCTTACTTGTTGTACAGCCCCATCTTTTCCCCAGTTTGCATTTATTTACTTATTTATTTAAGTTACATAGGCTTACTGACCTCGTTTGACATCCACATGACAGCTGCACTCACAGCTAATTGCAAGTGTGGAAGTTCTGTTGCAGTTTCTTGTGGCTCCTACTGTTGCAAATTTGAATGAAAATGAAAGCTACTGAAATGTATCACCCCTTCAGGTACTGGCCTGATTTACTGACAGTTTCTGGGTTCTGGGACCCAATGCCAGACACTTGGACAGACTCATGTTTTGCTTTCTTTGCAAGTGTGAGTGAGGAACACACAATCTCAAATGAATCATATAAATCAACAAGCTCATTGTTTCTCAGTTTATGACCAACAAATAGGCAATTAAGAAACTCCAAATACTTCTTTGCTGTATACCTTGAATGCCTTTTGTCCTTTGCAACAGAGCATAGCTTGGTTTAAATGATGATATCGTAAACTCGACCCACTCTTCCCAGCCATTCCCGTACTGCCTGGCGGACACGGATATCTGTCACGTGGCAAGTCAGCTGGCTGATACAGGGGAACACTGCTGGCTGCAGAGCTGTGAAAGTTTGGTCTGGCAGGGCCTGAATCTGGTTGAGAACTGTCAGCACCATGTTGGTCCATGCCTATAAATAAATTGGACATAAAAAAAGACTCTTTAGAAGACCTTTCTAAACAGATGAGCCTATTGGTTGAGGCTGAAAATAAGATATTTGGTGGCTACAGCCTCACGAAGAGGACTGAGTAATGCCAGCATATTAATTTAATGTTTACTGTATTTTCCAAATTTGCATTCAGTACTGGTCAGTTATTGTTTGACTTCATATTTCAGGTATCATGCTCACCCTTCATCACCTTTTTTTATCCCACAGTGAACAAAGCCTGTCAATTTTGATGCTTTCACTGATTAGTTCACTTAGACATGCAAGCAAACAAGTTTCTGTTTAGGAACAGAGCCCATTATTTTTGTTCAGGAATTAACAAAAAAGCCCGTAAGTACAAAAGCATTCTGACAAGGAGCATGGTGTTTTCAACAGCCTTAAGTGAGCTAGAGCCTTCAGCAGTAAACAATGAGTCTGCTGTAGGTTATTAGTTCTTAGGATTAAATGCAGCTTTAACCCAAGTAATAGAAACACTCTTGAAAGCCAAACTAATAATACTGATAGCACTTCCCTGAAGACTGACTTTCTTTTAATAGGACAGAATCATGTTTTTATCAGTACCAGCTGCTGCAAGATCCAGTGCTCACTATGAGGACTTCCTTATATAAAAAGGCATTTAATGAAAAGATTATAATAAAATCAATTAAAAATACATATAGGTATTTTTTAATTTATTGCTATTATTATTAGCATTCTACAAGAATGTCTTACCTGTATCTGGGCTTCTGCATCCCTAACAGATATATTCAGGGAGCTGACTGTGGATCCTGAGCGTGGTCTCTTCTCTTGTCTCAAGATCTCTGGACCAGCACTGAATGAATGCCTCATTTGACCTTGATCTATAAGATGTTGTGGCCGCTGCAGTATGGGTGAGTCTGGCCCTCTTGAACCCAGAAGCTCCCCTTTCTTTTCCACTTTGACCTCTTTGGTGAAGGACGTCATGGCCTGTTGCTGCTTTCTCTTCTTGTATTCTGTCATGAGCTTGGAGATGGTTTTGTCAGTGGCTATGGTGTAGATCTTGTTGCCAGCACTCTCCCACCACTCTTTTTTCTTGGTTTGCTCTTTTTTCTCTGGTTTAGGACTTAAGGGTGGGGGCAGCAGCAAAATTTCTCCACTCCCTCCTCGAGGTGTCAAGCTGTCTCCCAGCTGGTCCCTGATTTGACTCCGGTCATCCTCCGATGGTGTGTCCTTTCCAGATAGACCTCCAGTTGATGGGGTGGAGGTTTCTGAGTAAAAAGATGGTAAAATGAAGAAAGAGTCACCTTTGAATACTGGAGGCTCCTCTACATTGTTCTCCAGGTCCAGATGCATCTGGATATAGTTGTTGCACAGTTCCATGCAGAGCTTATGAAGCCTCTTGATTAGCCACCCCCAGTCTGCATTGCTGACAGGCTGTACACTCAGAGATGGTATTCGAGCCCTCCACTGCCTCTTCTCCTTCCCTCGTGGGGGACTGACTTGGGCAGTTTCTTCAAAAATGTCTTCATCTTCTGAAGAACACTGCTGTGATGAGTCTGTGCTTCTCTCATCATCTTCAAAGAGGATCTTTTTCACTTGCTCTGCGGTGATGTTCTCCTGGTTTGTCAGGATTGCACAAACCAAGGCATGGAAGTAGATGTTGAAGCTCATTGCTGACTGGCGATATAAATTGGCAGCTCCACTAATGCCAGACACTTTTTTCAGCAAACACTTCAACCCAGGTCTGGTGTCAAACTCTCGTGCTGTTCTGTAGGAGTCCAGCAGTAAGTCAAAGATGACAGCCAGATTTTGCATGGAGATGTACCTGAGAAAACCAGCCATCTTGTTTTCTGGTATTTGTATTGTCATTTTGTCCTCCAAGTTCGAAGGGCCTTTCACAAATTCTTCCAATAAGATGTCATATAAATTCTGGAGCAGTACTTGGTGGGACAGCAAGCTCACCACTATCGTCCTGAAAGGAATACTTGGTAAACCAAGCATGGGAAGGAAAAAAATCACAGAATGTTAATATGCTGTATTGCGCTTTTACTAGGACTACAGGACTACTTTATATTCTGGAAGTGCAAATGAAAGGCCAAATTTTCACAGCCTTGTTACAAAAAAAAAAAAAAAAAAAAAAAAAAAGGTGGAGAAAAATAAAGCTGTTTAGAATAGTCTTTCAGCTACTCCTTCAAATACTCTCCTTGACTGGTTAAGCAGAAGTAAAGAAGTAACAGCAAACACACTAATGGCACTTGTGTAGAGGTGGTATTAAAACAAAGCTCTACTAGATTTTTGTCCTTTTCTCCAGTGTCTGACACCAAGAGATTAAATGTTCTGGGGTTTAATTTTTTAGCACAATATTTCAGTCTGCTATAACTGAGGGATTTGTTAACACAAGTTATTTCTCCACTGGCATGTCAGACAACCTTAACTTGGCAATGACAAACTGAGGCCAAAACTAGTTTACTACTTGGTTTCCATTTCCACTAATGCCAAGAATATTTCTTAAAAATAGACAACAAAGAGCCAACCAGCCAATAAACAAACTAGTAGAGAAACAGAAGTGGTGCAATGCAGCATGCAAAAAAGATGGTATTTGGCTGAAGGCACATTTCACTGCTTGCTCTTAAGACCAAAGAGGCTGGCATGGAAATATCTATTCCTAACCCTGTTTCTCACATATAATACTGGGTATTCTTAGCTGTGCTCCTGTTAGAGAGATGCTGGGAGTTGTTCCAGCCCTCACTAATTTTTGATTTGCACAGGCAAATTCCTCCAACCAAAATTTTCAGGTCATTCACCACTAAGTAACACTCAGAGACTTCAGGCAAGTAAGGCCTGGAAGAAAGGGTGAACACTGTTGTTGTTTGGTATCTCATGGATTTAAAATTATACAGTGTGAAACCTATCTTAAGGCCTTTAAATAAAAGCAGCAATGTTATAAAGAGAGCTGATGGACACAGCAATAATTGTTTTGATGTAGGGAACTATGATGGGTCATGTTTTAATTTGCATGGCTGTCAAGCAAGGAAGAGATTTTTCAGTTTGCTTGCAATACTTAAGTTTTAGGTCTAAGTCAAAGTAAATCTTCAGGTAACATGAGAAGTTCAGTTATAGACCTTTAATTTTTTGTTGCAAAAATTATTCCACTTTCATTGAAAAACTTTCAAAAGTGGTTGGGAATACCACTTAGAGAGTCTAATTTTAATGTGGGTTTTTTTTTGAGAAATCATATCAAACCTCATTTTTGAGAATGAATTATTGGAAAAAAAAAGTTTAGACTCTTCTTCTTGGATTAAGTTACTCATGTCAGTTTGCTTACCATGACACACCTATCAGTGCTGATACATCAGCAAAATTTATCTGACAGTGCTAAAATCTTGATGAGCTCTTCCTGGGGAAGTAGTTTTCTGCTATAAAAATCATTAGATGCTCTGACTCAGAAAAGCTCTTACAAGCATGTATAAAGTTAAATGAGAGTTTGCAGTGATTTCAAGCAACTAATCCTGTTTCAAAAGCAGGGTCAGGAATGAAGGAGATCTGCTTTCCTTGTAATAGCCAAAAAAGCAATTTACAAGGACAGTGCAAAGTACTGCTCAATCCCAAAAGAAACTAGTACAGCAATATAGGCAAAAACACAATGCCAAAGCTGGTTAAGGATAGTATTTTCTTATTCTGCTCAAAGTTTCAAACTGAAATATGACTATTTTTTAGGAAGAAGAAAAGCTCCCTTACCCCAGCTTCCTGTGAAACGATGCAGCATTAAGGAAACAAAAGCAAAAGGGAGAAGAGAAACCCTGCTAAGGTTAAAGTAAAACTTTTGAAAGGCCACAGTTACTGACATGCATGGCATATTGGCATATTACTGCACTGCTGTAGCAAATAATATGAAAAACAGTGGCACATTCAACTTTTAAGCTGTGTTTTGGTGAAAAAATGAGCGCTGCTGTGGTAACACTTGCCTATCAGCATATATGCTTTTTGCAGTTGTTTAGACAAAGTGCATTGTCATAGCATTCAGAGTTTGTATTAATTGCAAGCTTTCATTTATTTATTTGTCTAAAGACAAGCAAGACCCACACTACCTTTATGAACAGAGCCTGTTAGAGTGCATGGCCTTATGTGCTGTGAGAAGTGAGTATTTCAGCCTTTTGCTTTGCATTCATTATAACAAGCAGAATGATCTGCTAACCTTTGAATAAAGAAGATATTTTCCCACCACAAAGGAACAGTTTAGACTGTGATCTCAAGCTTTCTTCATCTCTGCACGAGGCAACAGAGCATCTGCTGATGGGGGAAACTTCTGTACAGCAATGTAAGAATAGAGACACCTTGTATGGTCTTTCTTCCTGTTCAGCCAAAGAAGGACCATCACATTCTGGCTCCTTGTTGCAAGCAATAGTTTGGATTTGAATGAGACTGCCTGAAGTGGTACAGAAGTAGGTTTGGTATCTTGTAAAAGACAATTTCATGCCATGTATTTCATACTTTGCAATACAAACACAAACCCTGAATGCAAAATTCTGATTCTTGGCCCTACTGATATTACAGCAGTTGTTTAAATAACCAAGTGCAAGCAAAAAGAAATATTCTTTGACAGGATCAGATTGTCATGTAAATGCATGAATTTCTGAGGTGGTAACGTAATAGAAGGGCTTCCACAAAAATAAAATGCCAAGCAAAAACAATGTTCCCTAGCTCAATATGTTGACAGTTTTTTGCAGCTTTGGATGTGGTCTCTTCAAAGTACACTGTTCCAGCTTATCCATGAACTTTTTCTACCTTCTTCATTGAGAAGCACTGAATTTAAAAGACCATTAGTGAAGCAGATATTGCATTTTCTAGGTATCATTACAAACATAAGTGTCACAAAACCTAATTTGATCAGTGTATTAATTTTTTTTGTAATGAGCTCTAGGGAGAGGTATGGTTTGCCAGGTTCACTTCACATCCTTGTATGTCTGGAAACATTTTCATCTTGCTTTTAATGACACAGTATTTTCCTGAGAAGATACTTTACCTTCTCTGGCTATGCCCATTTGGCTTCTTATCTGGTGGCAGGTCAATGATGAGCACACATGACTGGGCATGTTCAAACCCTTCCTTGTTGCTAGGAGTCTTTGGGGAGCACTGAGTCTCCAGCATGAAGACCTAGAAAATAACATAGAACAATCAGTTTAGCACTTGCACTGGGTCCTTGGGAGTGCCTGAGAACAGGATTCCCCACATTGTGAAAGATCTGTCATACTCAATTTTACAGTAATAGAGAGAATGCAAGGTATCCCCCCACATGCAGATCTTCCCTGGAGCATGCTGGCTTGGTAAAACAGCCTCAGAGCAATGAGCAGCACAGACATACAGACAGTGCAGGGCAAAGGACAGACATATTTTGCATTGAACTTCCATAAGACATAGTACCAAAAGCTAAAACAAGCTTTCTGCTGTCTGTACACTACTATGAGAAAATACCAAGTATAGTGGAGACAAGACCTCTATTGCACCTAGAAAGGTAATGTATGTAATTCTTTGTGTGTGTGTGTCATGGTTTAACCACAGCCAGCAACTAAGAACCTCACAGCCCCTCACCACACCCCACACCCCATCCCCCTCAAGGATGGGGAGGAGAATAAGGGAAAAGTATAATCCATGGGTTGAAACAGCAATGGTTTAACAATTTAAATAAAATAATAATTAACAACAACCACCACAAAAACGGAGGCAACAAAGAAAGAGAGGGAAATTAACTTGCACAGTACAGTGGCTCATCACTCGCTGACCAATGTGCAGCCTGTTCCTGAGCAGTGATTAGCCCCTTCCAGCCAACTCGCCCCCATTTACATGCTATGCAGGACACACTATGGTATGGAATATCCCTTAGGCTAGTGTCCATCAATGTCCCCCCAACCTCCTTGTGCACCTCCTCACTGGCAAAGCATGGGAAACTGAAGAGTCCTTGACTTAGAGTAAGCACTGTGCAACAACAATTAAAACATCCATGTGTTATCAACATTATTCTCATACTAAATTCAAACCACAGCACTGTACCAGCTACTAGGAAGAAAATTAACTCCTTCCCAGCCAAAACCAGGACAGTGGAAAATGGGAAAACAACCCTGAGTTGTTGTAGCTTTGTTTTGTAACTTCATAGTTATGGCAAGTCACCACTGAGAAGGACTCGGGGAGTGCCACTGATAGTGTCTACAAGAAAAATATAAACGCCACATTCTCTGCTTTCTTGATTTCTGCATCTTTAAAACTTAATTTAAAACACTGTCTGCCACTGCCACATTATCTGTGATCACCAGTCCTGGTCTCTTTGTTCCAGATTTTCACACAGCATCAGGGTATGATTTATCAAGACAGAAACTGATACAAAACATCTGTTGGTTTTAATCTGGTTGCTTTCCCATGCTGTCATATGGTATTTACAGTTTTACAGTTCCTTGCAGGTCATAAAGTTCAGTCTTCTTTATTTCAAAGAACTTCTTTCATATAAATACTTTCATAAAATGAGTAATTTCCATTGTAGCCAAAAGGACCCTAAGAATGTTGTCTTCAAATTTGCTTTGCTGATTAGGAGTTAGTGGTGAGGTTTAAATCATTTGTTAAATGTCAGCATTATCGTCTAGTTCCCAGCAACTCTTTCTTCTCTACAACCTATACCTAGGTATTTACAGTGAATAAAAATCTGCATTTCTCTATAAACACTGGTTTGATGGGTTAAACAAATCTTTTTTTCCTAGTTTCATATCCCCATCTCTGTTCTAGTGCATTTCTTGTCCTTTGAATTTATCAGTCTTTAACAGAGTAATCAGAAACGTATAAGACATTCTAGGTGAGGATTCATGGTGATGTGTTTCTCTATCAGAAACGTTTCCACTGATGCATGCTAATGTTGCCATTTTAAAAACTACATTACACAACATCATCAGTCCTCCTCAGGTACCCATGCATCTTTCCCCACCCTAAGCAATCCTAATCCCTGCTTACAGAAAGAGAGTTTTTAGGTTTTATTCTTCTGGGGTTTATTATTTTTTCTGAATACTGCTGTTAGACAAATAAATGTTAGTCTGGTGATGAGGAAGTCTTTGCCTGTAGGTCGTAAAAAAAAAGGTAGTGGTAAAAATTTACTTTCATAAAGAAAAGCTCCAAGTTTAAAAGGTTCTCTGGCTTCCCCTGAAACATCTATCAGTACCTGTTGTGCCATGGCTCTGATTCTCCAGTACTCTGCTTCAGCACTTGGCGAGAGGGAGGGGGCTGCCACCTTCACTTCACAGGCATCTCCACTAAAGCTTTCAGAACCACTGTGGAAATAGCCCAACAGGTTCTATAGAGAGAACATGAATATGAAACTTTCACTATGTGTTAAACAAGTCGATGACTGTAGTGATGTCCAGCCTGTTTGTGTGAAAAACAAGATTAAGAGAGACCTGTTCCATTACCATCAGTTGTCACTTACCATTTAGCAATTATATATCTGACATAAAGGCACTACAGCTACTTATGTACTCTGGCCTGTGAGGAATTAACAGGACTTTTTGTTTACAACACAGCCAATGAGCTGAAAACTAATCTATACGGAGCATACAGCTGCAGGATTAAGTAAGCAACATTGTCTTCTGTCTAGTTTTAGTCAATACAGAGGAAGAAATTGATCGAAAGGGAAGTTTTCACCTACTGAACTCTTCTAATTTCATACTGGCAAGGCAATTTAAAATAAGTTAACTACTATTGTTGTCTGTATGATTGGAAAAACTGGTTTCAATCTCCATTGTTAATCCAACATGCTTCATTGTGAATTGACAAATTAACAAAAGCTAGCACATAATCCTTAAACTTCTTTTCCTGGCTCTATACACAAAAACTTGCCTGAAGAAGTAAAAACAAGAAGTCAAAAATTAGTGAGTCTATAGTGTGATTACATTTTGACCGTCAGCAAAAAGACAGTTTTACCTTTACTGGCTCCAGAGTGGCAGAGAACGCATCCTGCAAGGCACAACATGCAAGCCTCCACATCTCTTCGGTAAAAACAGGCCCTGCTGTCACTAACACATACCTGCAAGGACACAGGAAAATGTTACCATGTTCAAGAACGAACTAGACAATTCTTACTTGTAAATGGAGAAGGTTGAAAATCCCCATCTCTGGAAGAGTTCAAGGCCAGGCTGGATGGGGCTTTGAGCAACATAGTCTCGTGGAAGGTATCCCTGCCCATGGCAGGGGAGTTGAAACTAGGGGAACTTTAAGGTCCCTTCCAACCCAAACCATTCTATGATTCCATCAAAACAGAACAAAAGGCTTATTTAGTAGCTAGCCAATGCTACCCAGTCTTCTCAGTTGTTATCCTGACGTATTTTTGTAATTACACTGCAGTTTTTACTTTTATTCTCCCTTGCTTCTCCTTTTTAAGTAGTCATCTTGCCACAAGAACCACACATTGTCTATGTTAATGCAGTGCTTATTTTGATTATGACTGTAATAACCTGAAGACTGTGAAAAATATTAATTACCTCTAAAGATCTGTGAATTCCAATGGAAAATTCCTTGATTGTTTTTGTCTAGGATCAATGATTGACTAACTATATATAAGTAATATACAAGTGCTTTTTATACAAATCATAAATATAGTGATGTATAAAATCACAGGTTCTGAAGCACACTGAAAACAGCAGGAAAAAGCTAGTCTAAAATTCATTATTCAAATAACAAGAGGTAAGATATACTGTGGACGTCTTTTGAGATGTTGACCAACTTAATCAGTCCACAAGTTCTTCAAAGACATAGACATCTTTTTTTGAATATGCTAAGAGTGAACAGATTGGGTTACCTGATACACGAGCAGCCAACTCTGGAAATAATTTCTGTTGGTTCTGCTACACAGGCTACCAGCAACTTGAAAAGATCTTTCAGCATAGTATTGATCATATTTTCATAACCAATATCTATAAGGAACAGACAGAGACTGGTCTTAACATAGTTGCCTTTTCATTATAATTGAAGTCTTGCTACACTTACTGCCATTCAGAGAATATGCAAACCCAAGTTCTTTTAATGCAGCTATTGAAACATGCATTGCATCAAGATGAAATTCCTTTTGATATTAACAATATAAAATAGCTGGACTTACGTGGTATAGGAGAAATTCTCTTAGATCTTGCTTCTGTTGTTCTTGTTCTTTAAGATCAAAGTCTTTGTATCTTCTTTTGGAAACTATACTAAAGACTATGGTGATTTAATTTCAAAGATAGCCCTGCTCCAAGCAGGAGGCTGGACTAAACTTCCATAAGTCCCTTACAATTTTTTTTTCTCATAATTCTAAACCCTATAAAGAATGACAAAAAAAAATCCTGAACAGAAATCTTTAACCCTCCTGCTACTCTTGTTTTATGCTTGCGCAATGAAAAAAGCAGCCAAACCATGTCCACAAGTAGCTATCAGTAACTTGTCACCGATGACAGTAGATGCAACAGCACAATGACATACATACCTGAGTGTATGAAATTTTGAATATGCTCCACTACAAGTTCACAGGAAAGCCCAATGGCATGCTTGAAATTAGCAGATGCTACATCCCAGTAAGAATGGTCACCATGGCTGCGATGAAGCCAAAGAGACATCGTGGGAAGAAGAAGATGTACGACTGCATAAATGCCAAATCCTGGTCCTTAAAATAAACACAATGATTATTGTATATTTTTGCTTACAAAGCCTACATGCTCAGTACATTTGATAAGTTATTCCAAGCTAAATGGGGTAATGCTAAAGAAAGGAGGTTCTGAAACTTTTTTTGTGGGATGAGAATGGTAAGTACTTTGGATCTAGTTGTGAGGTACTATATGAACATTTAGCCGACTGTTTACCTGCAATTTCTCCCAGCAGGTCTGCAGGATTATGTAATTTTCCATTTCCTAGACACCAAGCAAACATTTTCTGTAGCTAGGACACTGATAAAGTGTACCACATCTCTCTGTTTGTGCAATGAATTTAAGAATATGCTCAATATATTCTTACAAGATGCCTTTTGTCAACAGAACAATGTACTAACTGGAACACCAAATCAACTCTAAGAAAATCCCTTTCTACTAGAGAATGTCTCTGTGCAGTTTTAGCATGAGTAACACACTTTACAGAAGTGGTTTAGGATTCTAAAATGTTTGGGTCAGGACTCCACTAGCTCACATTTTATGAAACCCTTTTATTACCAGGTGTCTTGGCAACGTCCCTCAGCAGTTCAAAGAGCAGATCCAAAGTGGGAGGCTGGTGCTGACGGGGACAGTTGGATATGGCAGTTGTTAATTCTTCCAGCAGAATAATCCAGACATTGATAAGGCCTACAAGTAAAGAAAGATTAAAAATCACATGTGAGATTGACCACAGGTGAGACTTGCCCTCAGAAAGTGATAGAAGCTAATAAATTAATTAACTTAAAGATCAGTGGTTCTTGCGTGTTCACTGTTGCTGTGTAATGGCTGTAGTGCTGTGAAGGTCACCTGAGTTCAGAAGGCATAAGGCTGCATTCTTCTATCACTTGGCTCCACATAGATCTAGTTCATCAAACAACTGATTAATCCACAACCTATATAAACCCACACAAATAATCAAGAGACAAATGCTGCTTGTTCTTTTCTGGAGGTCATAGAGCTTTATATGGACTTCAGAAATTCACTGTTTATTTCAACAGATCACAGGACGTAAGTTTGGAAATGTTTAAACAATTAGTCTTTATCTTTCTAGACTGTAACTAAATACTTATTTTTTTTCTGTTAAGGCAGGCCTGCCAATAACAACCTTAAAAGGTTTTCACTCCTTTACTTCAGCTGTCGTCAAGAAAGTATTTTTGTGTTAAGGCTCAGAAACTCACACTAGTTGTATTCTGAGCATCAGGATAATGAAAATAATTGTTCATTAAAATATTGCTGTCTTGTACTAACAGAAAGGTTGCATTTTTCTCATGTATGTATCTTTACATAAAGAATGTGACATGATCTGAACTTCCCAGTTCTGTGTGCACACAGTTGTGTGCGTGTGTGGACAACAGGGAGAAAAAACTGTGAAGTTTTTCCTCCTTTTTGCTTTCAGCAGTTGGCAAAATTTACAGCAACATGTGGAAGAAGCAATTGGTTAATTCTGCATTTACTGCTTTCAATGCACTTACCAGTGTCATCATCGAAGTCAGAAAGGATGCACTCAATACCATCTTCACTGCTGGCTGACTGTTCCTGTGCTCTTCGGGGCAAGTTAACCAGCCGGCCACTGAGGAAGATGGGTTTCAAGGGCATTTTATAGATTTTGGCTAACAACTTGGGGAGGGTGGTGGAGAGAAAGAGAGAAGATAAATATATACTTGACAGTTCATAAAAGCTATCACATACAAGACAGGTATGTAAAATAAAATAGAAGCTATGAAAACACAATTAGAGGCCGGAAGTTCATTACAAGTAAAGGGTTGCAGCAGAAAGAGGGGGGGAGCAGTAATTTAAGTAACACATTTCTGAGAAGGGAGTGTGCTCTGTCCTTGCTCGTGAAGGGCAAATGTTACAACTCACTGATTGAATTATGACCTATGAAGCTCCCTTAGTTGTAAACAAAAGAATGTTGAAGCTCTGAAGGACTAAGTAAGTGCTGATAACCTGTACACGTTTACTACAGAGCTTAATTGCCTGGGCTGCCCATTACACAACAAATGCAAACAGCAGAACTGTGCTGTAGCTGGGACTCTAGCAGCATTTTATCAGGTCTTTCTAAAGTAAACAATGTATTTGCAACATATAAACAGGATTATTCTTTTAGGCATTCCTGTTCTTCTGCTGGCAAGTTAAAAGGTATAACAAGATATAAATGACTGCTTCTTTTAATAAGAAGAAAATATTTTCCCTCACTGTAGACTGAGGTTTGTAAGGATGAGGAATAGTGATACGGTACAAATAGTGTATAGACAGAACATACACTGGATATACGCTAATTTTTTTAAAGTGAACAAGAAAGCAAATAGAGCTTGATATGTCTGTTCTTTATTATTCTAAGCTGCCTTATTCTTCCCTTCTCTTCTCAATCTATGTTCTGAATCCACCCATTATCTCTGAATTTAGATATTAAGTCCTTTCAGCAATGGTAATATCCATTGTTGTGCATTTGTACCGTACCCAGAAAAAGCATGGCTAGGGTCCAACAAAAAGACCTGCAGATACTATAGAAATACAAACATTATAAAATCAGACAAAAATTGTCCAGATAACCCTGGATAATAAAATGTGCTGTGTGCAAGGAGATTACAGGAAACACCCCAGCATTCTAATTGTCGGAGATTTGCCCTGAGCTTCAGGTATGTTTTCACAGTACAGATAAGCTGCTTCTGTGTTTCAGAGGGTGTAATCTGTTGCTCCTAAAATCTGAGATTTCTCAAGTTATTGTGAGGTTTGGTTTGGTTTTGGAGGTTTTTTTGGTTGGTTTTGGGTTTTTTTTGTCTTTCATTCCAAACACTGTTTGCAGTTACTATTTAAATAAGAACTAATTTAGCTGTCAATATATTACTACTACATTTTAATCATTCACATTTTTCCACATAATCCTTGGGTGTGAGCGCTTTTATTGCATCAGTTTTCCCACTGCTAACTAGCTGACAAATATGATATTCCCTCAGATATAGCCACTGTCCCATTTGGCAGCGCAGGTTATTGCCATCAGGGTCACTGCAGACTCAGTTTGGTTCATGCAAACTATCTCATGACTGATGTAAAGCCTGCAGATTAAAACTGTCTCCTAGGCCAGGTTAGTGCCTGTATAAGATTGTTCACCATACCTGAGAACATCTCCTGAGGTAATCAAGTGCAGGAAGGCACAAGTCTGTAGATGCAGATCCTGATCCTGGCACACAGTCACCCATCTCCTTACAATCTACTTCCCCTGGGGACAGGAAAGGCAGCATTGCAAATGACAGAAGAATGGAAACAAACATAGCATTTGTTTTCCTCTTTTGTTCAGTTATACCCTAATAGCTGAACAGAATTTAGAAGATGCGCTTTGCTTGTTCTTCTTACATGACAACCAGGTGACCTCCACACAAGGAATACAGTAATATTGGTCACAGTTTGTACACAAACTTTTGTATGAATAAATGCTTTAATAAACATATGCCTATTTAATAACTCTTTAATAAAGCCTTTGTGAGTTCTAATAATCACACATTATATTATCTACCATATTGACTCCACTTTCTTTCATGGGTGTAGCAATAACTTGCTCATATTCTATTCATATTCTGTTCAATTACTATACTAATTTTTTTTCTATTCATTTGTACTCCAGTGCCCTGGAAAATTCTTATACCACAAGTTCTTCCTTATAGTTTATTTACAGCTTAAATACACCATTTTATACTTTTTGCTACCATATTTCCATCTGCTGTCTAATTCGGGTGTTAAGCCTCACGGTTTCCACTGTATGATATATATCCTCATGCTGTAGTGACTCTTTATTCTCCTTTCACTATTTTTATTTGCTTTTTCTGTGGCTTTAACTATTCCCTCCACAATGTATTTTAAAGTTTTGTCTACTATTGAGATCAGCCAAGTCAGCCAGTGAAGTTTGAATCCTTTAGTTTTACACTAAAATGCATATAGTATGGTATTATATTTCCTGAAGTATCCCAATAGTCCTACTACCATAAATACAAAAAAAGATCTTGCTTTTTGACATGTGACTGCATAGGGGTCAAAATTATCTCATGGAACTAAGAAACCTAAAGAACCATAAGACAAGCTTCTGAACTCTCCAGAAGAAACATGAGTTCCCTTCATTGGTATTAGACATGCAAGTTTATTTCTCTTTTATAGTAATAACTGCAATTACAGTCCATCATCACAAGCTGAATTCTGCCCCCATTGAAATGGCTGGTGAAATAGCGTAATAAGACAAGATCAACATTAAAGACTAGATCTGTTGCAGTTAATTGGTTCATTTATATCAAAGGGAGTTATTCAGACATAGAAACCTCTGTGAATAAATATACATACAGAATCCCAAAGTCCCATTTTACCACTAATTAGAAATTCTGTAATTTACATAACCAAAACCCCCCATCATTGTCACAGTTCAATGAAAAGTGTCAATTCAAGGCAAGCATGGGGGCAGAACAACCCAGACTTTGTTCTGAATTTTGGTGAAGCACCACAATTACTCTGCAGGTTCACCTTGACACCCTCAGTAAGGTAACACAAGCGCTAATCACAGGGACAGATGGTGTTAGTAGCAATGATCTTACAAAAGTGTGGCAGGCTTTCATTCAGCAGGGCATGTGCCAAACTACTGCTGCTGAGGTGCGCAAGGGTAGAAAGGAGATATCTGCCTTTGAACTCTGAATGTAAAACGTACCCTGTTCTGTTGCAGTCAATCTGTAGTGTCTCTGCACAATGCAAGGCCATTTCTGCAATTTGCAAGGGTTTGGGTTTGTTTGGGTTTTTTATTATTAAAATAAACTTATGCAAGTCCTTCTGCAAACTAAGATCAGATGAGGCAGACACTTAATAGTGAGATGCATCTTTGTTGCTATAAAAACTTGAAGTACTGAGAGTATTAAAAATGTTTCTCAGATAATCCCTTGCCTTGATTTTTTTAAAACCATTCTAGACTCAACTTCTTCATTGCCTCTCTCTTTCCTACTATACTAGTATTACATAACTCAATTATCCTCTTCTACAGGATCAAGTTGACAGATCATGACTTAACAGGAAAGGAAAATATTTACCCAGTCCTTTGACAAACTTCATAAGGCACATAATATAACTGGTGGCAGCATTGGCAAAGACCTGGATGCTGTCTGTGTTTAGAAATGCTTCAAAGACATCAAACACTGGAGCCTGGCGTTTTCCTGTGGAAATAACAAGATAAGAACTCTTCCCCACCCCATATAAAAATAATTTTCCAACTGTTTTTTAATAATTTAACTGAATCTGTAGAATCTTTTCTTTTCTGGACAGAGACAGAAATGATCCTAAAAGTAAAACTTTCTCTTGCACCTGAGGCAACTTGTGTAGCTTTCATAGGAGGTGATACGAACTCCCTCCTTTGCCTAATCTATGACAGCTTGTGCCTGTCCAAATGTTAAGAGCAGGCTTGAGCTCTTGAGCTGAGGTCAGTAGCAAATACTTCTGTTTGGTAGAGGTTTCTGTTTAATTTCTGGTTTAGTTTTTGATAACTGCCAAGGTGACATCAATCACATGGAAAACTATTCAGACTATACAGTAACCAAATAGCCTTGCTTTTCCTAAGAAGATCATTGGTCTTCAAATGCTGTGTACACCTGCCTTCAGCCATCCATCAGAACAGATCCCAAAACAAAATGTAGGAGAAAAACCACTTTCCTTACACATGACTTGTAACATTTAAAATACCTTCTAATGGGGCAAAAGAACAGAATGATTTTCCCTGTATTATCCTGTTTCCATACAAGCAAACATCTCAGAAGGATGCACATTCTTACGGCAAACGTGGTTGGTCTGTAACACCACTAGCAATCTGAAGCCTTGTGACTAAGTGTCTGGACAAGCACTTGCCCACATTATCACACTAAATTACCCTGATGTATAAGAGCACTGGGTTTCACACAATAAGGAAGACAGTCCACATGAGACATGCTGGTTGTATACAGTCTGCTTTCCTTTCTCTAGTAGACAGTGAAAAGCGCTCAGCCAAGCTCAGTATGCCTGCACTACAGTCTAGCTCCAAATTATTCAAATAGCTTTGAAGCATTTCTTTCTCATTCTACTTATCTGTCAGAATCTAGAGGATGAAAAGTCAGAACAATACCTCTGTTTTCCCTCTCACCCCAACTAATAAGTCACATTCTTGAGTACAGTTCTGGAGTATTGCAGTGCCACTGTTCAGTTAGGGGATTTAAATGTACTGAGTTACTGAGTTGGTTCCTGTGTCCCCCAGGGAATCTAAAGTACATATAAAACAGTCAGTGCAGTAAGTCCTTACCCACAGAGTATTCTCCTACAAGGTACTCTTTAACCTCTGATTTGCTGCTGCTGTGCACTGTTTCCAGGGCACTGAACAGGGGCCTCCATCCTGATTGGATCTGGGTAGAACACATTTCCACCAACTCTCCTATGGAGGTGACCACCTGCAGACAGTGTAGGAGCAGTTAAAAGAACAAAACCAAAAAACAGAACCGATATATAGAGGCATCATCATAAGAAATGAGGATGTCTTTAAACCCTTTCTAGATTTTGCTTTGGCAGTCTAGACTAATTTATTATTTAAAATATTTTAGGTAACAGAAAAGCTTTATTTAGTTGATTTAAAGCCAGGTGTACTGTCTCTGTGCTCTACCACAATACTGGCTTAGGTAGGCAGAGGACTCCCAGTTCCTTGAAGATGATTAAGGGACAGCATTTGAAGGGAATGTGGGAAACATTCTCAGGCAGACCAAGTGCATTCTGGAAACTATTCTTCTTATGGGTATGGTAGGCCAGATACAGACACCTTGATCAGAGCTGACTTGCCTGGTCTTGGACATCCTCATCACACAGCTCTAGCTGCATGATGCGCTCAAAGGGGCGGAAAAGCGCCTCATTAAAGTGAAAGTGAGAAGGCTCGTTCCAGTCCATCAGCACTTCAGTGAGGATGTCGTGGATGAAGGAGACAGCCTTCCGAGACACATGCCTCTCCTTATGACAGGCAGCCTGCAGGGAAAGAAGTATTAGGATATGCCCAAGAAAAAAATTTGCTTTTAGTGAGACACTTCCAAGAGAGGTAAGCACTTCATGTTGCTGAACCCTAAAAACTGCTTCACCACTGATGCAACTAGGGGCTGCATTGCAATGACAAGGAGAGAGCACTGCCATGGAAACAGATCACTGAGACTCTGAGCTGCTTGGAGTTCCACAGATGAATGAAGGTTTGCACACAATTCAAAAAGCACAGAGATAAAAATAAATACATTAAATACTAAAACTCACAGAACAGAACTCATGTGAAACATTGTCTCTTTTTTCCTACTATGTGATCATTTTTCCCTTCAAAAAGGTAGTTTCTGCAAATATTCACCATACCTATCTATGCAAGAACAAGTGTCATTTTCTACTTGGCTATTTATGGAACTTAAAGTGAGAAGGTTTCTGACACTTGAAAGAACTGTGAAAAAATTAAAGAGCAGTGAATCTGAACATAAAGTTACCATTTTAAGCAACTATGTAAGTTATGCTAAATTCTGTCTTTCAGTGATGTTACTTCTTACTGATAATACCCTCATCTGCACTGAAGTCAACCCAAAAGTCTGACCAGTCCTGCACCTAAAAACATGGCTGGTACTTGAGTTTAAATTGGCTTAGGATCTTAAAAGACTTCAAAGTGTTCAAAACATGCAAAGTATTTAAAGTGATCTCAGGCTGGTATACAAAGGCTAATAGGACACGAGTTTTCAAGATAAGGGGCTATAAAGCATACAACAAAACCATTCTTTGTTATTTCTGCTTCACTTAAAGGGATTCCATTGAGACTCCCTGATGTCTCATCTCTGCTGTAAGATGGTCCACACATTTTCTCAAGGCAATGAAACAAAGTGCTATGGCAATTTACTGAACAGCTCATCTTAAAACTTCATGTAAGCATGCTCCCAATAGACTTGGGAAAATGACACCACATACCAAACCAAAAGGAAGAAAGGAAGCACCGCACACTTATTCATACCAATTATACAAATCAAAAAGCTCTGACAAGTCACGACACCAGTGTTTTATCAGAAAAGATTGAAAGTTTGACTGAGGAAAGGTCATTTGTTATGACTGAAATCCATTTTGTGTCTGCTACTGGCATGCCACTTACCAGTGTTCACAAGGAAGGAGAAGGAAAGGGAAAAATTTCATCATCTTTCCAGCTGAGCTCGCTTTATGTAGGAAAAGAAAGCCTGCATCCTTTTACAGGAAGACTTGCAAGGATGCAGATCTTGACTGGGAAACAGGTAGATGGAGGAGCTACTTACAGCCTCTTAGGGTGCTTTCAGATTTTTCAGACACACAGCATCAGATTGCAAAAATCCAACACCCTGCCCCTGGTCCTGCCCACTTCAGTTACTTAAAAGCACACTCCTTTATGGCAGTATCATAGTGGATGACATGGTTTATACAATACCTAGCAGATTTGACAATGTTGAGGGTTGTTATATATGTTAAGAGCTATCAAGCCTTCTCCATCTTTTCTGGCTTTGCCATCTCTTGCACACATTCATGTTTTTTCCCCCAATCCTACCTCCACCAGGTGAGGTGCCACCAGGCTCCAGCAGCGCATGAGGTGGAGCAGTGGGCGAGATTTACTCCTTACAATTCTGAGCATGGCATCACCAAGTCGGAACAAGTGAAGTGCACTTCTCCTGTCCTGGGTAGATTTTACTTCACCTACAAGAAAGTATAAGAAACTAAATGGAAGCTAAGCATCAGCTGCTCCTCCATCTTTAATTGTCTAAATTGGAATTTAAAACAGGTTGAAAATTAGCAAGTCAGGGAAGAAGCTTAAGAGGAGATTGGGGTGAGAAAAAGGGGGGGAAAAAAATCAACGTAAAACACAGCCTACACTTGTGTAAGTAAAAGGACAAGAGATGGATTCAAGTTTTAAGCAAAACTTACTAAATGTACTTAATTTTGATTTAAGTGATCATTTTTTTTGCAAATGTATTATACAAAGGTTTGGAGAAATAGTGTAGAAAAGTCAAGCAAGTAGATAAATAATTGATATTAAGAGCCAAAACAGTAGTTAAAAACGCTTTGGATGACATCTACAGGAAAGCATACAAACTGCAAATTGTTTAGTTTGGCTATTTAATTTTGTATTTCTTATCAAGCAAAGGATACAAAGAGAAAACACTTTTATGTTCCCCAGTCACTAATATATGTTATTTCCTCTTAAAAGGTATTCATCTTCCATTGCTCTTACAGCATTTGGAAAGACATTTCATCCTCTCATTTAAAATACACTGGGGTTTTTATCTCTAATGAAAGAGGTAATCAGGGGACACACCACTTTTAAAATTAAAAAATAGCACTTAATTGCTCTATCCTAATTTCAATTGCTAACTCCTGTTAATTGACTACTACATACATAATAAGAGGATAGCTATTTATTAAAACTAGTTATGCATGTTGAAGTCTGGAGACAAAGGAAGAGCAGAAAACCAATCAACTTGAAGAGTCATATTGAGAAAATGACAAACAGCACTTCAGTAAAAGGGGAAACTGATTAAACTGGGGATATATATCAGATAAAATCTATGTCTGCTACAGGATAGAACAAAACCTGTATGACTAATGTAGCTTCTAGGGGCACAGTATAAATTTAAGTGAAAGATCTTCCTTTGTGCCCAATCCTTCTGCTCTATTTGAGACAGTGACAGAAACAATTTACAGGCTTTGTAGTGTAACGTACATGCTTCATCCACTCTGCTGGGGAAGAGCAAGCAGGACAAATCCCACTGCTTTATTTAACATTATTCATTTGTGCACTTTCATCACTATCACCCATTTTCTGAACACTTCTGAGGTTATCCCACTGTCAAATGTCTAACCTAAATCCAGTGCCTTGGGTCTATGTTCACCCAAGTTTCCATATTGGACTGGGCCCTAAAATGGAACTGTGATTAAATATCTATGGATAATTAACACCCCTAAAGTCCAAGAACCAAATGAATGTCCCTTGAAGTGTTTTAAAGCAGGTGTGGATGTGGTCCCTGTCCAAAAAAAAGTGCCCAGCCTTTTCTAAAGACTTTGAGTTGTACCTTCAGAAAGATGTTATTAGACCAAATTCTGTGTTTTATTTATACGCTGACATTTCAACTGGAAAAAATCAGAACTGTGAGAATACAAAGCAAATACAGTTGCATATGAAACACTCTGTAAAGGATCTTCAGGTGATTTACCTGGCATTGCTAGTGAGTAATCAACTGTATCTGTGACTGAATGGAAAAGCTGGGCCTGAGAAGCCTTCTTGAGCTGGTAAAGGAAGCCTGCCAATGCCGTCAAGTTTAACTTGTCAGCAGCATCTTCAAAGAGCCTGTGAGTAAAGAACAGAAACTAACTGAAAAATTCATGAGATGCAGATTTAATGCGCATGTAAGAGGAAAACTCTTATCTGTACATGGCTGCTATGTGCTGTCTTTGGTGACACATTGTGTTATTGAGGGATTTTTCATTTATACAGTGCTATAGAAAGACTTTGACCGAGCAGCTTTGTTAATTGAAGGGTAGAAAGTGGGTTGCTGTGGGACCAACCAGAACCCTTTTGAGATTCAACTATCATACTAAAACAAAAAGTCACTTTTTCAAGGTATCTTAATGCTATAAGCAGTTCATGAACCAGTAATCAAAAAACCACTTAGAGCATGCCTAGTCCTCACAACATAGGTCATCATAGCTTCACTGACTTTAGAGTTACAGCAGTTTACTTCATCTGAAATCACAGACCCTTCCCATGAAAAACAAATTAATTCAAGTCCTAGACCTAAGGTTACTGTACCTGAATTGCTGTTTTGGAATATTGTGCTGATTTTGGCTGTGGTAAAGTTAATCTTCTCCACCATGGCTAGTATGGCCCTATGTTTTGGTTAAACTACAACAAATACAAGCAAGAGTTCTTCTTTTCAGCTACAGTGAGCCCTTAAGATTTAACACTTAAAATCTGTACACTTCAAACAGTAAACATGGTAACATACCAGGTGGGTTCCACAGGACTACAGTGAAAATTCACGTGGTGCAGCCAGAAAATGACAACAATATGTTTTTCTGACACTGATTTTCATGAAAAACTTTCTACAGTCCTAGGAAACTGGGGATTGAGTCCTAATAAACGTCCACACTGAAGTAAAAGTGTAGAAATCAAACCTGCATCATTAAAATTACAGTAGTGCTATTCTCTAATCCTCAGAACCAAGTTGTATTGAGAGCTTCCTAAACAAAAGGTACTTTCTATGTCCAGAGTCAAACTTCTACAAGCAGTTTATGCATGACTTTTGGCTCTGAATTTACAACTAATACCTTCCTGTGAGCAGAGATCAAGATGTAAAATGTCAGCTGGAGAAAAAAAAGATAATTACAAGCATACAAACCCAGGAAATTTTCAATTCTAGCCTGAGCTGCTTAAAAAATAGCAGAAATAATGTAAAAGTCTGCAACACATATCAGCACACCATGACAAAGGGACACTTAACTGAGTCACTCTGTGACCATGCTTGGTGGCCCTTCCTCCTCTGGACACACTGGGGATACCTGACAAACTGTCCACAGTCCTGACAGAAGCAGCTGCTTTCTAATGACACTGGTCTTTGTCACTCAGTCCCTTCCTGTCAGGACAAGACACCCACTTGCTTTGTCTGCTCTACTGAATACAAGAGCTTAATTTACATGCAAGAAATAAATCCAACTTCTTGATTTATGTGGCATATTCACTGCTGTGCACAGACATACTCAGCTAAGTAACTGCAAGTAATTGCAAGGCAGGTACTGCAGAGATGGAAAACATCAGGTCTTTTAGAAACTGCTGGTTGTGACAAACATGCAGTTCTCTTGTGGAATTCAACTGCAGCAAGTGGCTGCAATACAAAGATTAGATCCACTGCAGCACAAAAAGGGCCATTTTGGAACTGTTTTGGGAACAAGGATTCTGGTTCCTGACAGCACTGTTTTTACCTGTCAGCTTGTGTGGAGAGGGTGAGAACAGCCTTGGCAGCACTAGTCCCACAGAGCAGACTGCCTCCACGGAATTCAAAAGCTCTGCCCTTACTGTTGTCCTTGATGAGCTCTTGGATAGAAACTGGCTGAATGACAGGATGGCTGCTGAGGGTGGTCTCCTGCTCTGGGGTCAGTGCCTGAGGAGAATCACCAGGCTCAGAGTCTGGGCGCAGCCCTCCAGGTGCCTGCTGTGACTGGGTGATGGTAACGGAGGGCTGGGAAGCACCATCGCTGAAGTGGGTGTGCTCCAGAGTGCTGATGTACTCGCACACCCTGAGAACAAACAGGAGAAACAAAAGATAAATAACTCCCCCAAAACACCAACTCCTCCCCCCAGTAATCACCAGGCTCACTGAAGAAATGCATGGGTCTGTACTCCAGGGTACTCTCAGCTACCACACAGCCCCATCAGTGGGAGAAGCCAGCTTACATGAAACCTGCTACCAATTTGCAGGCACCAATTTCTACATCAGAACCTCATATGATGCACAAGACATATTCCTTAAACCATAAATAAACAATTTCTAAGTCTCAGACCACACATAGATAACCTTTCTTATATCCTTTGACCTCCCATGTGCCTAGATAGCAAATAGTTCAGTGGAGGTGCCTTAAAAGCCCATACAGGTTCCTGGGTCTGCCACAGTCTTCTGGTAGCTTCAAGTTTCAAAGCACTGATTTTGCCTCTGAAAGTGGTGGAAAAGAGCTCCATCTTACCTGTTAGAGGTACTGGCAGTTTTATTCAGTCTAACAGTTTACACAGAACACCCAGGGACTCTGTAAAGCTCTTTTTCTCAGTCGGTTACTTTCAGGCAATGTGGTATAAATTCTGGTTATTTTGTGAAACTGGTGAATACCTGAACACATGAGGCCAACAGTCCTGATTGTGGCTTCCCATCTCCAGGCCCACATTAAGGACTGCATCCATACACAAAACATGAGCAGTGTGCAGACAGACTCCTTGCACTTTCCCCATCTGCTCCAGTTTCTGCTCCACTTTCTGTTTCACTGCAGCATGGAAAAAAAAAGTTTCTCCAGCTTTTAAATGAACGCATGTTTGTATATAGGGTGATGGCAAAGTACTACAAACTGAAAGCTATAAAACCCCACGGATTTTAGACAAAAAATAAACCAGAGAAACCCATTTCTTCCTAATAAACATAAGGCAGTTTTAAAATTAAAATTCATATCAATGTTAGATTGACACTCTCCACCCGCAAGCTCACATCTTGTTGCTCATAGAATAGTTGCAGATATTACATGTTTCAGAGACAGCTGGCTAGCTATTTATTTAACAAAATCTCCTTTGCTATGGAGAAAAAAAAGCATTTGTGGATTTCACATCTATTTCCACACAAAAGTTTTAGCAAGGAGCTTTTGTTAATGGATACACTTTCCAAAGCAAAACTAATCTTGATCTGAACTACAAGCATTTGGATCCATTTTTTTATCATGAGAATCCCTGAAAAGCTTAGTTTTCATGCTGCATTGCAATGGGAACAAATTTTGAAGCTTTGCAAGCTCTCACAGAACAGATCTGTTGGTCTCTGGCCACTGCTACTGCCTCTTCTTTGCTTCACGTGGCCTCGCCAACTCAATTCCATCCTATCGAGAAGAATGGTCAAAAGCTTTTTTAAGCTCAGACTTTTTCTCTACTAAGACACTAAATTTAAGTGCCAAAGCAGGGTCACTTGTGCATTTGTTTTGTTATGCTTCTTGCCATTAGAAATCAGATGTAATTAGATAAATTTATGTACTTCTCCAAACAGTCATTGGAGACAACTGACTTTACTGACTTCCATTGGATATGAAGTGATGGCACAGAAATGCAGAATTTTTTAAATGTTACAAAGATACAAATTTTAATTCAATTTCATTTAATATGATTCAGAAACAGTTTTAAATATCTGATGATGACAATGAAAGAAAACTAACGATGTATACACAAGACAGGGAGAAAGATGCAAACTCATAAAAAGCCCAAATAAAATGGGGGTTTATTTATGCCCTCCAGTGTACTAGTATCACAAGGCTTAAAAGGCACACATCAAAAAATTATTATCTGTTGTTCCACTGATTTCAGTTCCATATAAAATATAATTAGTGGGACACAAGAACCTAGGACAGTAGGACATGTACTGAAGACATGCATCTCATATACCTACAAGTGACTGGTGCACAGTAGAAGAATGACAGAGGGGAATGCCACCACGTGTGGCAAAGTGCTTTCCAGGTGCACCTTTGCAAGCAATATAGCATGAGTTAGGTAATTTTATCACATAGTTACCTTGAGTAATAGTATCACTGGGTTCTTGGATTTCTTTTTCCTCTTTCTCTTCTTGGACACAGGATGCAGCAGCCATTTGAGCAAGAGCAGATGCACAGTTAGCAGCAACTCCTGTAAAGCAGCAACATAGTTACTGTTTGACCAACAATTCCTCCCCAGTCCCAGCAAATTCAACAAGAAATAGTGTCAAGGAAAGTTGGCTGGCTATGTTTATGCTGTAGGGCAGATGCACTCTCTGTGGATTCCTACCCAAAACTGGAACAGCATGCTGCATTTCTCCCTCCCCCTGCCAAATTCCTACAAGGAAAGTTAGCATCCTATTTCATGAGTCTGCCAGGACATCCCACGTGCAGCAGTACCTAGAGCACAGCTCAGCCGGGCTGCCCGCCTCAGTCCATCCAGGCTCACACAGATGGAATCCTTCTCCTTTTGGTTCTGCTCCTTGGCTCCCTCTGCTCCCAAGATGAAGGCCAGCCCCTTGGAGCTGCCTGCCATGCGGCCAGTCAGTGGGGTGGATAAAGTGTCAATCAAGTTCTTCCAACAGCCGATTAAAAGGTATCGAGCAAAAGCAACTCCTGGAGTGGAAAAACATTGCTACAACTACTGGAATATGTAGTAGTAGCAACTACTACTACTGGACACAACAGCAGCTTTATCACCAGTGGTAAAAAACCAAGTCACATTTGTCCTCTGCATACTGAACTACTAGTTTATGTGTAGGATGTACTGGGATACTTTCCTCAGCCCTTAAATTGTTACTGTACACAATTTATCTGAATACACTTTTGGTATATAACAACCCATGGCTGGTAGACGCACTTACAGTACAGTCTTAATACCTGCAACAACAGAATCATCTGTCTTCCGGTTTTGGGAAAGAGGAGATTGAGCTGAAGCAGAAGCCATCAATTGGCCACCAATTGCACTGCTTCCCAAGCCATCAATGTCTGTTAGAACATTAAAAAAAACATCAGATTATTATTGGACACACAGATGGTACAAGGAAAGGCTCTTACTGGCTCTTTGTTCAAGTAAATGCTAGCACTCCTGACTTCTCAGGCTTTTTAGTTAATCTGTCTAGCAGCTTACTGAAGCCTTGACATAAACATGAGCTGTGGCATCTTATGTTTTGCCCATAATAACCAGTGTTTTCTTGAAGAGGGGAAATATCCCGCTCTCAGAATCTGCCAACCGCCACCCTGCTCCCCAAGTTACACAGTGAACAGAACTCCCAGCAAAGATTTCATTATATTTCTTACAGTTGAGAACTTACCACATACTTAAATCTCTATTTCTTAGTATACAATTTCAAATCTTGCTTAATCCTGTATCTAGATGTTCCCAGACCTCAGTCTCAGTCCTCACGATGCACTGTAATCCTGTATCTTAAACATGATTTTTAGTAGACCTATGTAGGTTCAATCTCAACCCTTTCTCCAACACAAAAAAGAACAGCTTTTCACAGAGAGTTTTATGTTAGGGACATTAGGCAGATTTCCTTTCTAGTTCATGGCTATTGTTTTTCCAAAGTGTTTCCTTCAGCTTCCCAGTTCAATAGCTAAAAGTGACACTAAGCTTAGTACAATTAGCAAAAAACTTTCAGAGCAGTGTCCTTTGATTACCAGTCAAAGCTAGAGTTCTCCCTGCATACACTGTTTTAATTACATACACATTAAAGCAGACAGTGCATTTTATCACAATATCATAGCCATCCTGCTGTCTTTCAGCTGACACAATTTGATTTTTTCCCTGAAATGAAGCTAAGGATTGTTTTTAAGCATTTGTTAGAGGTGCTCCAGGTTTTTAGCTTCTCTTTAGTGCCATTTGGCATATCCCTGGCATAGCACAAATCTGAACCAAGGGAAGTCAAATCTGTGGAAGGCTTCCAGAATCAGACACCACTATTTATATTTGTTTTGCACCACAGGCACACTGAAATGGCTTTGCTCTGACATCAAGAAAACAGCAGTCATATTGCTTATCATTAACAAGTATCAAGACTACCAGAACTGAAGCTGACAGAAATAAGACATGTTTTGATTCAAGAACAAAACTACTCTCCCTGTCTCCCAGAGACAGGTTTGATTTTTTTTTTAAACCCACATTTTGAAAGCGTTCTGATGATCCCAATCAAACATTTAAGTATCTGCCACAGCGAAGACTGATTCCTTTTCTATTGCTAATTTTGTGAAACACCACATGTTGCATGATGACACGCTGTTTTGAATGTAACACAATGAAGCAGCGTGTCATTGCAGCTTGTTTTAGATGTGTTTGGAAATTAGCCTTGCCACCATAATATAGTACTGACCAGTCAGCATGCTGATAAGTGGAAGGCTGTGCTCCTCAGGGCTTCCCCAGTATCCAGCTTCTCCCAGCATGTTCCTGTCTAGTACCTGGTGGTACAGTTCTTCAACCCAGGTCTGTGAAAATACCATCAACACTCCACTGGACTGGACCTGCTTCATGAACTCCTTCTGCAGAGAACCATAAAAGCCATATGTAAGGCAACAGTAAGCCCTACAACATGAGCCTCAGACCCCAGATCGACTTCTGAGTAAGGGACTGCAGGAATAACAATGAGGTTATGCAAAGATAGGAATTAACTGAGGATTGCAATCATAGAATAGTTAAGGTTGGAAAATATCCTTAAGATCATCAAGTCCAAACACCACCACCATGTTCACCATTAAACCATATCCTCAAATGCCATATGCACATGTTTTTTGAACACTTCCAGAGATGGTGACTTTGCTACTTCCCTGGGCAGTCTGATCCAATGCTTTAAAACAACTTCCATTAAAAAAAAATTTCATAGTATCTAGTCTAAATTTCCCCTGACACAACTTGAGGCCATTTCCTCTTGTCCTGTCACTTCTTACTTGGGAAAGGAGACCAACCTCTACCTCCCTACAACCTTGTTTCAGGTAGTCCAGCACCTCAATGACTTTCCCAAAAGCAGGACCCAAAACTGAACACAGTACTCGATGTGTGGCTTCACCAGTGCCCAGAACGGGGGGGGCACTCTCTTCCCCAGTCCTTCTGGCCACACTATTGCTGATATAAGCCAGGATGCCATTGGCCTTCTTGGCCACATGGGCACACTGCTAGCTCATGATCCAGCTGGATGGGAAGCAGCACCATCTGCTCTTTTTCTTTTGGGCAACTTTCCAGCCACTCTTCCCCAAGCTTGTAGCATTGCATGGAGGAGTTGTGACCCAAGGACAGGATCTGTCTCTTTGCCTTATTGAACCTCATACAGTTGGTCTTAACCCATTGATCCAGCCCATCCACTTCCTCCTGTATGTCTCTACAGTGGAGAATGACACGATCAAGGAGCTCTCCCTTCTCCTACTGCAGTTAATGCAAATCATAATGACAGCTCTTGTGCAGTGACAACCGAACATGATGATCTCTTACTATTTCCACAAGCTAAGAGTGGGATCTCAAATCCAATAAAAAGAGGTTGTGGCATCTAACACTGCCTGTCCAGCAAGTGGGCATTCCTGCATTGAACAGTCATCACAGATGTACTGGTGTCCAATTATAAATGAGAATGATCTCCAACAACACTTTGGTCATACTCAAGTCTATTGTGCACAGTGATGCCCCTAGAGAATGTTCTGAGCCACAGATCTGCACTTGAAGCAGCTGCAGAACACACCAGAACTAAGGATGATGTTAAATTCCACTTGTTTTTGAAATTATCTAGATTACTAATTCTCTTACACTGGAAGCTCTGCAATAATGGTACATTTTGAACACTTTTTCTTGTTGTTCCATATATCACAGAGTTTGGTTTTTTTTTTTACTTTTAAGGAAACTCTGAAACAGCTTCTCTTGGGCAACTTAGTTGAAAAACATAGATTCACGTTTCATAGCTCTTGCAGCCTTCAAAACTTGTTAAAAGCTCAAGGAGCTGAGGAATTCCAGGTGCCACAAAAGTCATAATTTCACATTTCTAAAATCTAGTTATTTTCTCCTTGAACTTCTCATGTCTTCATCGATAGAAATACAAACCAAATATTAAGCAACAAATTCGTCATTAGGCTCAAAAGTAGTTGCAAGATGTTCATGCCCATTATCAAGAGACAATACTTGCTACATCACATGATGCTAAGTAAGGTCTATTCTAAAAACAGTTTATCCATCAAAATGATTGCAAATTTAATGACAATCAGTAAGCTGCATTCATTCCCCCCAAATTACAGAGAAGATGTGTAATTCAGATGCATGACATTTATCATGCAAGATTCATAAGCAGCTTGGAGAATGCTTCATTTGCAATTACTATTTCTCTACTTAGCAAGCAGCCTGAAGGCTTTATGTGTGGGCTGGTTTACATGAAAGGAAGCAAAACAAATTTTCATTTTTAAAAACAGTTTTCCCATATTCCCCAACTTACCAGCAACACAGGGGCTTGGGCAGGCTTTTTCCTGTAGTAATCCGAGTTGGCCAATTTTAGGTTGAGCAGCAAAGTGTAATGTGATACCACGTAGAGACTGTCTGCGTTCATCAGAGTCTGGAAGCTGAAATTTAGGTTTCCCTCAAATCCTGGTGAGTGCATCATACCTAACAAAAACACCATGTGAGCGCTCACATTTTACACAGATTTTTCCTGGAAAAAAATATCAGAAACTATCCCTAGTGTTTTGGCAGCAACAGATTGCTAGAATAGTTAATGAATCATCAGTAGAAATTACTCTACTAAATGTACTAGAATAGGGAATAGAAAAATAAGTTGTTCATCCAGAATGCAGTGCTGCAAGACAAACTGAACATTCCAGTCACAGTCCAGCAAAGCAACATGCTAAATTTGAAATACACAAGGAGCACCAGCATTCATTGTGATGACTGCCAGGTACAAAGCAAAGGACATGATACACCAGCAATGCCAACTGGAAAGGTGAGGTAGGAAGGGGCAGACCCAAAGTCTGTGTACTTAAGTGAGAATACACTGCACCAAAGGGTGCAGTGTTACCTCCAGTAAATCTGTCCTGGGTAGGTCAGTTGTTGGACGGGGACTGGAGTGCTCAGCACCTTGAGATCAATCAGACTGTAATCATCTTCTCTCCATGGTCTAGAGATATGTGGATAAATATCTAGGGCCAAGCTGGCTGTTACAAGTCCAAGCTCTATTTAGTTCATACAAGATCGGCTCTGTCAGACCAAGAAGCCACCTGTAAGCACTCGGTAGTCCTGAAAACACTATTTGTATGAAACAATAGCTCAAACCCACTCTCAGCGGCACAATCCCTTCTTCCCATGGATGGAACACACATTTCCCCTTGAGTTAGCTGACCTACTGGTAGAAAACCATAAATCAAGTATGAGCAACACCTAATTGAATCTCCATGATCTGTAGTTTGAGCCATGAAAAAACCCAGAAATATTAGATCCCCCAACATGACTCATAGTATTTCATGGTTTCCACATCAACTGTGAAATCCATTCATATTATGTCAATTAGTGAAGATCAAGGAGTAACCTTTATCCTAGAGGAAGGTTTGAAATGAAACAAAAAGCAGCTTCCAAGGTTGGTTACATGATGAAGCAAAGCTGTGTTATTTGTTAACTGCTGCAGTGGTATACTGTGAATATATTCCTCCCACCATAAAGCTCATTCTTCTTCTTAGACAAAATACAACAATCCATTAACATTTAATAAAAAAATAAAAATCCACACACAGAAAACAAGCAAATGTTTTTCTTGCCTCGTGAGGGTTTGAAAGCTCTGTGCTGCTGCCTTCTTGGACTTTCCACTGTCGTCACTTTGGGGGCGTGGATAAGGTGAGTAACTGTTTGAGGGTGGATTTAGAAAAAGAGTAACTGTTCCAGGGTGGGTCTAAAAGATGAAGAGCTGTTCAAGGGAGCAACCTTTGTGGAAGAGAGGTGATAGGGCTGGCTACAAACCATACCCACACAGGCTGGCATGTGCTTGGGGTAGATTTTTCAAGGTGAACAACAACAGAGAATCTTCAACTAGTACCAAAACTGCAACCACATGCTTGAAAGCAGCCTGTGAGTTGCTCTAGTGATTTCTTCATTGCTGAAAGCAAAGATGCATCTTAACACTTTGTTGGATGGAGGATCATGATATTGATGTAGCTATCTTATCTCTCATTGATTTGATGTCTTATCTCTCTTAAATATGTACCTCAAGGACTAGAACCTGCTAGAGTAATAAAAACCTCAAGGCCGAGGAGTATGTAAAAGAAAAATAATTTTTAAAAAGTCCACTTTGCATTAAAATATTTTAAAATTGTGCAACAATACAAAACTACAATTAAAAAGAAAGGTGTAGAACTGCACAGAAAAGAGGATACTACATAGTGGGTATGTATATGAACACCAAAAAATGCTTGGGAAAAATATAATCCCTAATTTCTTCTAAAATATGGGGAAATAAACGGCATTCAAGAGATTCTGAGATCTCAAAAGCAGAAGATTAGCTGATGTTTACCAACATAAACCCCTTGCCTCTAAAAACTATGGAATCAAAACTGAAAACAGGCGCTAACTTACTCCTAAGGTGTTAACTGAGGAGTTAACCAACTTACTTGCAAATCTTGATTTCACTATAACTCTGCTCAGCTTTTCCATGCTTCTATTCCTATGGCAGTGCCTAAAATTCCTACCCGCTTTCGTTGTTTTTCAATCCTGTGAAAATACACTAATATTGCAATACTATCAAAAGACTTAGCTTGTAGGCAGACTACTAAATTGTATTTTTCTCCTAAAGTACAAGAAAAATTGAGAAATTAAATAAAGCAGTTAAATAAGGTCTCACAGAAACACAAAAATACTGCTTCTGTACTAGCTGCTCTCAGAACTGCACCTGTTTATTTTCTCAACTCAAATCTTAACAAATACTCAAATTTCCCAATGTATTCTTCAAGAATTATACATGAATACATTTGTATATACAATGAATAGGATCGGTCCCTCTAACTTCACAACTTAAATTGCTGGTGCTAATGAAGGAGTTCTGAAATAAGCATCACTACACATTGCTTATAGAGGCAAATCAGATAGGTGCCTCAAAAGTTCTTCAGGGGGTGTTCTTACCCCGTGACATTTGTTCCAGCTTTATTAAGTATCTCTCTCTAACAGGTCTTCAGACTCATGGTTCTCTCATGTACAGAGGAACGTAAGTTCTCGCTTCAGGAGGACTGATGCACAGTTGCTTAAGATCTGAGGTACAAGTTAAGGGACTGTTTCAGCTGGATATAGTCTCATTCCAGGTATCCAGCTGAAACACGAACCACACAGATCTTAAGAGCATAAAAGTTCAACTCTGCAACAGCCACATTTCCATGAAAACACCAGGATACCTCTTCCAGGATGTCTTAATACAGTAACTTGCTGCTCTAGTTTTCCACAATTCCTTACTGAGTGACATCTTCAAAGAGTACTTCACCAAATCCATGTGGAAACACAGTGTACCTTTTTAAAGTACAGATTTAGCCATGGGGGGTGGCTTTTTTAGGAAAGTGAGAGGTCTTTCGCAACTCAACAGTTTAAGACGAAGGCTAAATATCTTTTTAAGAGATATGTGCAAACCACAAATTATGGACTTAATGCAGAAATTGGTTTATATTCTTCCATCTTTCTCACTGTATTAGTCATACTGAATGCAAGCAGAAAATCCCTGTGTTTAGCCTTCAAATCCAGAGGTCTCCCAGGTCCACATCTTCCAATGCTTTAAAACGCTCTAAAAAGACTTCACACACAAAAGAGAAAAGAAACAGCCTGCTCACTGATGCATGAGGGAACAGGTGCACAAAGTTTGACCTAGAGACACTGGTATTTCAGGATATTCTCAAGATCACTCTTTTTCAGGTAAAAGAAATCCCTGTGACAGAAAGGGTGCTCTTGAGTGCCTCAATTAGGAAAGTAACTAACATTAATGCCTCCTTTAAGATACTCCCTTCCTATAAAATAAAATGGCCAGTATTTCTTGGTAATACCATCCGCTATCTTCCTGAGTTAGGGTTTCATTAAGCAGCACTTAAACAGGATATCAAAAATATCAGCTTATTCACCCAACTTCATATCTAAATTATGCTGTATGATGATGGGAGGCAGCCCTTCTGACTCTGTATGAGTTTAATGTGTGTGAGAGAGCACAAATGAATGAAGTAATGATTAGGAGAGGAGCAATAGGAAAGGCAACTGCAGTAAAGTAAATTAAAGAAACAGAGAAATATATTTTAGCAAGCATTTCCACTTTGGCCACTGTGAGGAGAGTGACATGTTTCTAAAGATATATATTTACAGACATTTAAAATATACTATAAGGAGGACAAACTAGTCTTTACATTATTTTTTTCTGTTTGTTTGACAAGTCAAGATCCCAAAGGGTCTAACCATGAAAGAACCGAAGATATTTAATCACTTAAAAGGCAAGATCTTAAGTTTTCACTTTGTCTGGGCTTTGAGCTTTGTATTTCCTGTTGTATTAGACAGCAACATTAAGTAAAACAAAAGAGTGAAAAAGAGTGTCTCTTCTCTTTTCCTACCCTGTCAAGAGCTTATTGCTGTAGAATTGTTATCACCTTCTTTGTGAGGTTATATAGTAAGGCAGCTATGTACTGAGCTATTTAAATCTCCTTCAGTGATGGTACTCCCCACATCCCTTTCATGCTAAAGGGCAACCCCAACCTCTTTAATGACAGCATGTGCAAATCATCTCAACAGATCTTCACAAACCTGTGATGAAGGATCTTACTTCAGAAATTCCATTTCCTTATTGATTGAGGATATAATTCAGAGCCTGTTAAGACTCAATGGATTGACCTTTCTTTGAATCAGTGCCTGCATATTCAATTAGCTTTGCCCTAAATGAAGTGTGTTGCTGTGAATGAATGTATTCTGTAAAGCCCAAACCTCCTTATTCTGGATATGTTCTTCGAAGATGAAATCCTACAGGAGACTCTGTGTACAGTGCTGTCAGAATGTGCATGCTGGTTAGACAGTAAGTATTTGCTTGCAAACCTGAGCAGAATGTTGAAGAAAAGCTCTGCAGTGCTCCATCCACTTCTTCTATGCTGGGAAGAGCTATAAGCCGAGGAAGAAGAGCTTCAAGTGACTGGATAAACAGCCGTGCACTGTGTTGGTCTGCTTCTTGGCTTTTCAGCAGTTTCAGAGAGAGAGCAGCGGTACGTAAGGACCTGTGACCTGGACAGTCCCGTGGTGTCTGCTCCTCATCAGCCAGGGAGCAATTGTCAGAGCCTATGTCTGAGACGTCAGACCTGCCTGAATCCTTTTCTGCTGCCATGGAATACTGATCGCATGAATCAAACTCAGTCCTAGAAAGGTCCTGGTCATCTACACTGAAGTTACTTTCACTGTATCTGGATCCATAGGACCGAGTCTTGCAATCAACTGATAAGAAATTAGTTATATCTGGATAGACTATGGTGTGGCTTCTTTGAACAACATCAGGCTGATCAATGATTTCTGACTCTGGTTCCCTGTAATGAATCTCTTTGCTTTCATGTCCAGCTGGAGATGACAGTGAGTTTTTTTGACTTTCTGGATTGTCCTCTGGAGTTGTCTGTCCCATATCCCCCTCCAAAGTAGTCTGACCAGTGTCTGTTGTAACACTAATGCTAATATCAGGACTCTTCTCATTTCCTGATTCCCAGGCATGATTTTCTGAGGACAGGATGCGCCTCTGCCACCTGAAGTCAGCATCATTGATCTCCATGGAGTCCCTGCTTGTTTCAGTCCCATCCTTCAATTCTTCTAAGCGCTGGAGCAGCAGCTGGATCTGCTCATCACTAAGACCCCTCCCTTGGCTCAGCTCATCTAATGCTCCAAGTAGGGCAAAGACACAGGACACTGAAGCATAACATGCTTCGATACCACCTTTGATGCACGCTTCCGTCATCCCATCCATGATGCTGCAATCAAGACAGAGTTTATTTAAGTGACACAACATGTATAATGAGCACGTCCCTGTCATTCAACACCATCCCTCCATAACCAGATAAAAACCAAAGTCAACTTATGCTGTAAGACTATTCCTGAGAAAGACAACCAGCATTAGAACAAATTATTAAGTCTCCCATGCAAACATAACCTTTCTGTAAAGGGAGTGCTGAGCAGGAAAACAGTTACTGTGCTTTTACACCATCATGCACAGCATGTTCTCCCTTACAGACAAGCACTTGAACTGAAAAAAAAATCTCCGCACCCAAATGAACTAACTTAAAAGCCATCTGTGTCCTGAAAAGGATTTTGTCTACAAGATATGAACTTTATGAGAGCTGACTACTCTTCTTGCTCAATCTGACAATGTTTAAATTTTCTATGACCTCCTTTCACTTCATCTTGGAAATGTACCTCTAAATTAACACACAGTTATTCCACTGCAAGTTTAGGAACCCATACCCAAAAATTTCCAGCTGTAAAACAACATATTTGGGTATTTTGACAAACTCCACAAGGTAGTTATCTATGCCTTTACAAACAGGCCCAGAATGATGACAAACCAGTAAGAGCTTTCCATTTTCACAGCTTATTTAACCAGAGAGATACCCTGGCTCATATTGGGTATGCTCCTGAATGTACAACTGCATAAAGGTTCTATGTGCACAGGTTTAAGAGAGAAGAGGCTAAAGGAGGAAGCGTACAGCTTGAGAAGATCCAGATGGGACTTCCTTTTAGAAATAGACCTCTTCTTGGATTCTGACTCAGAAGAGCAGGGCCCTGCCAAATCACAAAGCTGACGAGGACTGCCAAGTATCTGAAAGGAAAGGAAACAGAAGTAAGTAGAGGATTATCCAAGCATTATTTGAATACAGTAAGTCATAATTCTATCAAGCCTTGAAACCCAAGGCAGCAGTATGTAACTTCTCACAGCAAAGGAAAACAGCACACTGATGTTCTATTTATTAAAGCTGCCTTTCCTGTTTTTAAAGTCAGAAAAGTAAATAGAGAAGAGCAGGATATTCAGCAAGAATCACATATAGAATGCTTTCCATTTAAATGCTTTACATTTTTGACTGAATATGTTTCAACTGATACTGTACACAAGAGATTTTTAATGCCTAAACAAGTATTTTGCACTATAGTTTGTATTGAAGAGAGCCTTTCTCTTCAGTCACCTAGTTACCAAATGATACAGTCATGCAAAGATAGGCAAAGTGATTCCTTCAGACTCAGCCTCCAGGGAGGAACCTTGTAATGCCTACCAGGAAATACAAGGAGAAGGCTTTACAAACAAGCATGTGTTAATAAGCCCAAAGAGGCAACAGATAAGTCCCACAGGAAAACTTAGGGTAAGCTTTTACTAAAACTTCAATTATTGTCTTGCTATTATTTAAAATTAGAGAAAGACAAAGAACAGGATGACTGCTAGTGCAGACAACCAAGTAGGTGGCTGTGTGGTATTAAGAGAGATCTTCAGAAACAGAACAGTCTAGGTATGCACAAGCTAGAAGAAAAATTCTTCAAGAGATACCACTGTTCCTACAAATTACATAAGTTGCTTTGTATTCCATGACATGAGAAAAAAGCTCCCATGTCGAATGGAGAAGTCCATGACTTCATATGGTGGTCAAAGAAGACTCACAGTGCTCCAGTTCTAGTGCTCCCAGAGGTACTAAGCATGAGTCCAGAATGGACTGGTCTTGAAATGGCCTCTTAAGCCATTGGCAGCTTCCTTGTGGCTATTCAAAAAACACTCAAAGAAACCGCAGTTCAAAAACCTGGCATGTAACCAAAGCACATATATTCACTTTAACGCCTGGAAACTACACTGTGAGGATGAACGCTTCCTTCTAGCAAGAGCAGAGAGTGGGGAAAGATGCCAAAGAAGTTGTGAACTGGATCATTATACTCTATCTCACCCAAAAGAGCTGTCATAACTCAGTGATAGGATCTGCCCAATGCAGTACTGCAGTGCGAACACTGATGGAGTTGCTATAGTAGCTTATGTTATGGAGACAAATACAGCTATTACGACTTCATAAAACTAAAGATATTTGTTGGAGTGGTGTTGATGTAACAACTGTACTCAGAAAGGACAATTTCAACATCCCTAGGTGGGAAGTTGAAATGGATTGGTTTGCACATATCAGCAACATTTGCTGTTAAAGAAACATTTTGCTTTGCATGCCTGGATTTACACAAGTGACTATCCTACCTCTTTCATAATTTTGATGGCTTCTACTCGATGTTGAGGTGGGGGGTAAAGCAATATCCGGTGATACAAAGATTGTAGCACAGGCTTCATGGATTCCACTGACCCCACGAGTCGAACCAGTTCTGCTGCAATATAATATATGGTCCGTGCAACAGGCCCACTAAGGGCAGGTGCTGTGGAGGAGCAACCTGAACCTCGGCCATGATCAGAGATCCCTGACGAAGGCGAATCAGTCTCAAGACATATGCTGCTATGGGCAGAGGTGATAGTTTTGTCATGGATTGGATTTCCCAGGATTACTACTAGGGCTGGACACAGTTGCTTCCTGAGAAAGAGAAAAGCAGCAGATGGTAAATGAAAAAAAATAATCTCACATGAACAGATTGAAATAGCCCATAGTTAAATGAGATACCCACTCTTGTTTTAATGATCGGTCAACAGCAGCGTTTAGATAGAATAGCAAATTATGCCAGGCTTTTTTCACCTCCCAAGTATCAGCATGCCAGTACATCTGGAAATAGCTTTGGGTGCTTCACAAACATGATCACAAGGTAGAAATTCTAGGTTTGTTTTGCTAAGTGTCTCTTCTTCAGTCCAACTTGTGAGCTTTAAAAAAACCTGACCAAACAAGTACTAATATATGTTAACTAGAAGACCTAACGTTCCATCACTAAACTGCATATCCATGTATTTTAGTAAGCACCCTTAGTTGTGAGCCTCTGTTTTGCTGGCTTTTGAAAACATAATTCAAGCCCTCTACAATAACTCAAAGCATGAACTATAACTACTCATATGCCAGTATACACTAAATAACGATCCTTTCCCAACTGCCTTTGTGCATGAGCACTCATGTTAAGTGCTTCAACAGCAGCAGATCACTCTTCTTTGGCAGAGCCAAAGCCAACTCAGCACTTTGCTCCATTAGCTGTTATTTCAGCTTTACACTCATGCACTTGACATTTTACTTCAGCCTGCAAGAACTTAATTTATGAAGTCAAGTGCTGCATGAAAATGAGTCCCAAACCTGGTTTTCACCCATGTCTCAGAGGTTCAAGCTAGTGCTTAGAGCAAGCACCCAAAGACAAATAACGACTTCTAAAATACATCCTCGCAGGTAAGCACATTTTATTTTCTCAAGATTTTAACGCAGTCCAGAATTTTCATTGTTTCTCTTAACATGACTGCTGAAATGCCTCAGTTTCCTGAAGTCACAGAAAGAAAAACAGTTTTTAATTGGAATCAGATAACAACTTTGAGCCTTGTTATTCCATTTATTTTTCCAATTAGGTACATTTCAAAACATATCAATTCACATTCGCTGCTTAAAGAAATGTGCCTGTCTCAAAGCAAGTGTAATCAGACGTTGTAACAGGAGTATATTCTCCAAACATCTTGGTCCTATCAAAGTGCTTCTGTATCAAACTATGGAAACACTGACAGAAGAACACAGAGCTAAATCTCTGTCTGCTCCCTTCTTTATCTTGTGTCTTTACTCTTTAAGGAGCAGCAGCTCCTTGAAGAATAATGATAGCTACCAGTTTGGACCACAGCTTCACCAGACAGGTAATGATTAGTGTGTACTTACACTACAATATATTCAAAATTATGTTTGCAGTTTAAACTGTTTCATGTCTTCCTAGTGTTTTGGGTGTTTTCTCTCCCACTTAAGCAGGTAGCTGAAGGATGCACATTCCTTGGCAGCAATGCAAGTTAAGAAGTCCCTGAAGAAGCCCTGATGGATTGCCCTCATGGTACACAGTTACAGATAAAAACATTTGTAGATTTGCAGCATAAACTGGACCATCAAGGTGACATAAAATAAAACACAAAGTGTTTTCTTTTAATCAAGATCATTTCAATGACCTTGCTTATATGATGGCCCCACAGTCAGTCACATAAGCATACACAGGGTTGGGTGAAATTCAAAGACAGACATGTCTGAAGTGGATTTTTCATGAAAGACAATTTTGCTCTCATATTACAGCTCCACGAGGCTTCAGTGCAACACTGCCAAGTGTTACCAACCTGAAGACCTCCCAGTAATGAAGTCACTGATGTTCCTTGGACACCAAGGGAAGTTTTTAGTGCCTCTGCATGTTCCATTCTTAGAACTGGGCCTAAGTCTAACACTTCAATTCCAAAAATTACAGGGTAAAAGCACAAGAAACACATTTGCATTAACAGTCACATATATCTTTCCTTAATACAATCACCTGACAAGGTCACAAGATGGACATGGACTGCAAGGAACTGCATATTAGTTACATTCTTCCTTTATTAGTAAGATTCAATTTTTCGTAGGCCATAAACCCCCCACTATTTCAACAAGAAGAGGATTCTTTCAGGGGCTCTGAGGTGATGGTTTTGAACAATTCAGAGGTAGATATGAATACTAAAGATGTCAAGCCTTTCTGGTGAAATGCACCAGAAAGAGAATTTTTTGATTAAAGTGGAAGCACCATGAAGACTGTTTAGCCTCAGCCCTTAGACAATGCAGGTCAAAAGCATTTCTGGCCACCAGCACACCATTTGACATTAATTTGGCTTATCTTCCTGTATTACTGCATCAGACCAAAAGAATCTCTACAGTACCCAGCTATGACAAGTGAAACAACTCTGTGTTTAATGCCACACATGAATCCAAACTCATGCAGAAAGCATAATATATTTTCAGTCCTGCCTAAATACATTAGACTTCATTACAGTGATGATTCACTACCAGGATTTAATGGGCTAGCTGAGCAGGAGGTCCTACCCAATCTTATATGAAGCACAGAAAGAACTGATAGTAGGTTAACATCAAGCTCTGCTCACATCCAGAGATTTATTACATTTTTGTTTGCATGGCTGGGGGAGAAGTCCTTTTATATTTATGAACTGAGTATTTGCATTAGTCTCCAGATGTACTCACCATATTAGATCAGTGAATCCTTTGTGCTGGTGCATGCTGGGAGAGGAGCTGTTTAACATGGAGAGGATGCACTCCAAGTAAAGAAGCTGAAGTTGCCGATTGTCACTGGCAAAAAGAAAAGATGCCATTCCCATCATATTAAAACAAAAAAATTATAGTTTTCTAAAATAACTATTAGTTCACTTGAAAATTATACCATACTTTACAGCAGTGATTTATTTTGCCCCTTTTATCCATTTACAACAGTACAATAACCTTCATAATCCCATTTATTTTGTACTGACCACATGACCTTCTGCTACTTTAAAAAAACCTCAGTGAAAAACAGAGGAAGAACAAAATAGAAATAATTATTCAAATTCAATCTAAACATGAGACAGAAGGAAGCCTTAAGAGAGGAAAAAGAGATAACAGAAGATTTTGGACTATTGGATAGTTTCTTCACATTTAGGTTGCTCTCTTCTGGTTATTTTCCCCTCTTTTCCTGGTGACAGTCACAATTGTCAGAAGTCAATGTCTACAGACAGAAAGTTGCATGATAACTTGACTACGTTTCAGGACCTTTGCTCTGTCAGAACAATAAACATAAAGGAAGCCTCATGAGAAACAATACTAAAGAACCTATGGACACCTGGAACTGATACACATCTTACGAGGTATCTTAATGCAGATCATCATTATCCTGCAGTTGACACTTGCATGGTCACGCACAGGGAATCCCTGCACTCTTGATTTTATTTTCCCAAATGTTGATACTACTTAAATAATGCTAAATAAGGCTCTCTTCCCTTTCAAATCGTGCTGTAATTATAGACACTCATGGGAGAAAAGTCTATAGAAGAACTGCATACAGATGTCTGTGCTGTTTTTGGGTCTGTTAGTTCCTGAAAGTTATAGAGCATATAACACTATTACTGCTCATAACAACCACATTTTAAAGCTATACTCATGCATTTCCAAGTAAGCAGAGTTTATGATATTCCTAAATTTAAGGAATTCTTTCATAATGCAAATTACTTCAATTGGATAAATGTTGCCTTTCTAAGAAGGACATATGAATTTATTCTGAATATAGTTTTTGCTAAGTCTTTCCATGGCTCCTGTAACTATTTTCTCTCTATGATGGTTGCCTCCTGTCTTGGTTTGAGGGGAAAGAACCAAGGTGTTTACTCACAAGAGGGGAGGGGACCTCCTCCTCAAATAATCACGCCACTCTTTATCAAATTTAAGAAAAGGAACTT
>JAWWEV010000115.1:51195036-51221910 GCA_035583235.1 Hafferia zeledoni | reverse complement strand
GGAGGGCCCGGGAGTGCCGGCAGGCTGGAGGGCCCGGGAGTGCCGGCAGGCTGGAGGGCCCGGGAGTGCCGGCAGGCTGGAGGGCCCGGGAGTGCCGGCAGGCAAGCTGTAAGGGGCGAGGAGTCCCGGCTCCCAACCGCAGTCAAGGGACAGCTTCTTCTATCCCCAGCACCTACACACACCCAGCTCTCTCCTGCTTTCTGCCCAGCTAAAAAGAATCGAAAGAATGTCCCCAAAAACAAAAGAACCAACCTGTCTACACCCTGGCAATTCACAGTCAACGACCTTCTTTGTTAACTGTTAAGAGTGGCAGGGGAGAGAATTTACATAATAATTCCAACCTACAACACCTCCAGACAGAAAAGAAAACTTCTCCTCTGTTAAGTATTTTGTTGCTGTATGGAAGTTACTTACAGGTTAGACTTACTGGAAGCTCTTTAAAGCTGAACAGTACACAAAGAATGCAAATTAGCTTCTCATTTCAAGTGAAGACTAAATTAATGCATTATGCACAATATTTCCTCTAGCAAACACTTCATTTAAGCACAGCTTTGCTCCATAATTCCAAAACTACACCAGTACAATCACAAGTATCAATGAAATTCTCAAACTCCAGGTAATAAATTGAAATTATAAACTGAAATAACTCACTTTATGACAGCCTGGAGCTTCTCACAGAGTACAGTGAGGACAGATACGACATCATCACAAAGAGACTCCACTGAAGTACCTCCAAAAAGGACAAAGATCAGAGGTATTACATATGAACAGGATTACAACCTCAATTCACAGTATGGACTTTCAGAGCTGGTCAGAGCTTTTAAAACAAGGAGCAAGGCTACCAAAATTCATAGAGAAGATGCAGTAGGAAAAGTCCTAGTTTAGAAAGTGATCTCCACACAAAGCAAAAGCAGCAGTATTAAACCTGGAGTGAGCATTGATTGCTTATGTGCACTTAGAGAAGATTAGCTGAAATCCAATTCAGATAATAAAATAAGTATACAATTAAATAATAAAAAGGACTGGCTCCAGTATTTCTACATGGCAGCCAATTTCTGTATCTCTCCCTGCAGTTTGTCTCTCCTACACAGCTTCTGATTTCTGACCAGGTTCTGATCTTAAAAGAGGATGGTTATGCTCTTCAAAGGTTTTAGCCTCTATTCACACAAGTTCTGCAGAAATCCTGTGATAAGGTCACAAGCAGGGATTATTTTTACATATTAGAGAAGATGCTTAAAGTTAAATCTGAATGGGAGTAGAAAAACATGCTCATGTGAAATAATCATTTGGCAAGTGTAAACACACATTCAATAGTGATGCGCTTTCAAAAGTGGCCATTATATAAACAAGGTCTTTGGCCTGAAATATAGTAACACTTATCATTTTCAGATTCCACATCCTACTCCATGAATCTGTTTCAATTTAGAAAGTAAAGCCACTTACTAAAACTGTCTGAAACTCCTTAATTATGGAAATTAGCATCTTGAAATAATAATTTTTTTACTATGTTGAGTGCAATGTTGTTATGATAGTCCAAATGAAGACACAACTGAAAATACCAGAAGCTAACAGGGCTGTCTCAGTTCTTACCATGGGTAACAGACAGAATATCAAGCTATGGAGAAGGTATGAAAACCTGAAGGTTCAATTACAATGACATCAAATAATAGTGTGTTGACAAAAGGAAAGTTAAAAATAAAAAAGCTGGAGTGGAAGGAGTCACTAAAAAGTGTTACAAATACCTTGACTCTTGAATTTCTGCAAGGTGTCATGGTTTTCAATTGTCTGTTGAGAAAAGATAGAGGTGATGTAATTGGTGCAAGGGGCAGAAAAAAACTACAGAAGCAATACTTCAACAGAAGAGCTTTCTTAAAAAAAATCATACCCTTTATCTGTTTTGGGTTTTTTGTTTGTTAGGTTTTTTTAAGTGAAGCTGTTGCAAAATGTTTTTTAAAAAAATCTTTAACATCTGTTTTAATAGTCAATTAGATTTAAGGAACTCTTATCTCACTAAGCTGAACCAGAATTTGTAAGTCCTTAAGAGACTTCCTACAGCTAAAACAACTCACTAAAAACTAGGCATGAAAGTTACATTGAAAATAACTGAGAGGAAAGCATAGTTTAGGCTTCACAAAGTACTTAGAAATCAAAATCAATTGAGTATTAGGGAGTTTAGAACGTTGACATTGCTAATGTTACAGTACCAACAAAATTAATGGCAGTCAGGAAATGGAAATTAGTTCTTGCATCATTTGGTTCTGCTGTGGTATAGGATTCTTCCTGTTAGTGCACAAAGGCATCAAGTCAAATTGCTCTCTCAAACATCAATAACAAACTGCCAGGAATTAAATGCAGCTCTCATATGCTTTTACCTACTCCTCAGCTAGGAAAAGAAACACAAAATTCAACTTGCAGACCCAAACTGAAATTTCAAAACTAACGGTTGTGCTTGTTTGTTTGTTTGTTTTGGAGGTTTTGGTAAATATTTTGGCTAGTAAAATGAACCTACTTAGCGCAAACAGAGGACAAGTTTACTTAAATTGATTGATTCTGTTTTGCAGTTGCTCAGTAGGATAAAAGCAATCCAGTCTACTAATCTGAAATAGAAGGGATCATCTTAACCCAAAACAGATGTAAGGAAAATAATCTGTACAATTACAGTCCTCAAAATTTTCTAATAAATAGAAACTGACTTTTACAAGTAGTATTTTTTTGACAATATGATATTATACAAAGCAGCACAAATGAATGTAAGAAGTCAATGTATTTCCACGTGCACCCAGAACATTTACAGTTTCACTGAAAATGTGCTGGGATTTTATTCAAAGAGTGCTTATGGATTTTAATAATACAATAAATGTAAGTTGTGGGGTATTTTGCTAACAACCAAGCAAAGAATGTCACAAGCTTTAAAATTATCTTCTATAAAAACAGTAGAAGAAAAACTTCAATTACACTTTCCTTAGTCGAGAATTTGTTTGCTTTATGTAAATATTTGTCATGCAAAAATTTTGGCAGAAGGATTTCAATGAACCTTAGGAAAACTAGGAAACCAAACAAAAGAATGGAAAACAAAAAGGCCAAGGTAGTCTGACATCAGAACGAAGCCTCATTTGTTTAATGGAAGGGGAAAAAAATAATGGGAAAAAAAAAATCAGCCAACCAGAGCTGACAACATGAAAGCTGATTTTCCGATAGTCTGCTCTGAGACAGGCATAGTCAGAGCCCAAAAAAGCTTTTAAACAGGATTTATTGCAGAAGTGTCAAATAAAAGCCACAAGGCACAACAAGCCAGTACAATACACTGCATTCAGAGAAACAAAAAGGTATGCAGCCATGGACATGGAACCATTTGTTGATGCCAGAAGGCTCACCATGTTTTCTTGCTTTTGTCGTAACTGTAAAGTCAAGTCACTCAACATTTGGCTGAGGGTTGCCCGCACAGCGGTGTTAATGCTCCGCTGGTGACAGCTAGATACATAAGTCTCAATGCAAACCTGATGAGGAAACAAGACAGTAGTACAAAGATATGAACGGTAACTTACCAGTAACACATTTTAGGAGGATACCAAGGTGTCTCACATGCAGATAGTCAGCCTTCTTTACTTTTTCTTATTGCTATATGAGTACATTTAGAAGATTTCAGCAGTATGGAAAATGAAAAAAGTAGTATCTAGAAGCAGCATGCAATTCATCAGTCTCACAGCTGCAAGAATGGTAGGGCAAAATGGCAAAGTCTCCTTCTGTCAAACCCAAGAGATTTTGGCACTTGCCTTGCTCTGTAGATAATTCACTAAATGTGGATTTGATTGTTCATTTCTTGATACTTATTTGTAACTACCCTTCTGCAAGTTTATGTTGCAATGTATACACCCTCCAGTTTTTCAATTTTTCTTGAATATGAGCTATATCTTGAGTGATTCAAGACAACACACATGGAAGCTAATTAATTATGGCTCTTGTCTTGTTTTCCTTTTCTCAACTAGACAGAGAGAGTGCATTCCAGAGCTTTTCAAGTGTATGTATATTGCTCATTATCTCACGCAAGAAACACTATGCAAATGACAAACTGAGACTGATTATCTTCTTTGACAACACAGTAGAAACAAGTTAGTTGTAAGCACGGGCAGGATATAAGGGACCGAACTGACAGCATGTCTCATTCTTGCTGCCCTTGTTCAAGATTCTAAGATTCCCCCAAATACATAAAGGATTTTATTTAGTTTAAGTTCCATCAGTCAGTGATGAAGATGGTCTTCTAAGTTAAAAGAAAGCCTGGACCAACTCTGTTCATCATTTAGCTATCACCTGAACTCCTGTGGACCAAAAAACCCCCCTAAAAGCCTGTTAACCCTTTACAGCCAACCATAGGCCAATAGGCCAACCATTCCAGTGCTGCTGAAATCATTCTTTCAAGCTGTAAGTCTTCTTCTAAAGTACCTGAATTAATTGATGAAATACCATTCTTGGAGGCAGGCTGACTTTCTGGAAAGAGCATGGTTGATATCTCCTTCTTCTTTCCCCTCCCCATAAGAGCTAGAAAGGCCTGTGTTCTAAATGGCTGGACAAGATACCTTTTGAAAAGCCATTGAAGAAGCATCACTAAAAATGCGAGGAGAGCTCAGGGCTCCAAAGAGGTGTGCAATGGACATTTTGATCATTTCATGCATTCGGGGACTTCCAGCTCTATGGCATGCAAGACACAACTAAGAGCAAAACACAGAAGGGTTAGCTAATGAAACACAACAGGCAAATAAAACAAGCCTCCAAAAGGTACATGGGAGTAACAAATACACACATAAAACCAAGAAACAGCATGAACTAAATTTTTTTGCAGGTCTCTAGGCAAGCATGGGAAGGTGCATAGGGAAGATTTAGTCTATTTTTAATACTAGTAATCTCTTTTCAATACTATTAATACTTAAGCCACAAATTATAGTACTCTTCATGTTGGATGCTTCCTTAACTTGAAGCTGATAATGTTCAGAAAGATTTAGAATGCCATTATTTTGTGCACATGAATTGTGAATGATCAGGTGGTGCAAAATGACCAGACTGTAGCTTTGTTTGTCAGAGATAGTCCTCGGAGAGTTCTACTTGTAACAAAGGCACTGTCCTTTCAATTCTGCAGTGGCTCCACTTTGCTAGAGTGCAGGCTAGGAAAAGGGACTAAGGGACTGACTTGGAAAGAAATATCAAATAGCACGGGCACTGAAACAGAAAGCTCCTCTCTGCCACCTTTCCCTTAGAGCAAGTCAGAAGGTTAACCAAATGCTGAACTGAAAATTACTTTGTTTCCTACTGCTTACGCATTGCAGAATTCAGATACAAAGGCAGAGTGATTCCAGTTGTTGAAGTCTCTGCCTTACCTAAAATCTAGGCAGGAGGAAATCCTGGTAGGATTTGTTCTTTAGAAATATCTAGGCATTTGCCGAGGCAGTATTTTCTCAAGGCCTGTAAGGAAACTAACTCTACCTCCAAACACTCCAAATAGAAACATGCACACTCTGTATTGCGTCTTGTTCCAATTCACTGAGGAAAATGAATTTTGTTTGCTTTGCTGGCACATCTCATCAGCCTGCAATAGAGTTCCTGTACACAGGAACAGAAAAGGAAAGAACTATCACTGTGCTAATTTGTATTGCTACACTACCTACAATTTTAAGAGCCAGGAGAGCCTTTTGGGAATGAAAATGAAGTGTAACCACCAAGAACAGCAGAGTTTTATGCCTGTCTATGAGAGACAACTGCCATTTTTCAGGATGTTTTGATGCATAAGCCCTGTTATTACCCAAGTTTACACAGAGAGCAGAAAATAGGATTTCGGATAAGATTTTTAGCACACAGAACAAGACTGATTGACCATTTAGCCCCTGTCTTAGGCAGTGCTTTCAAAAAAATCTGAAGGGTTTAGAGTCATTAAATACTTTTCCCAGCAAGAACTTAGTTTAAGCTAGACCTCTTTACCTACAGCAAAGAGATGCACTAAGCTGAATTCATCAACTTTTGCCTTGCATGTTAGAAAGCCTTCTGAGAAAAAGTGGAGTAGGGGACACAATCTGTTTTCTTCAGTTTGGGATGCTGATATGAAGAGGACTTAGTAGAACTTAAAAAACTGTCACTTTAAACACCAATTCAGCTCATCCTTGCTGCATCATGTATGGGTGGGGCTTATAAAGACCTCATAAAATAGCCATACCTGATGGCCTCACGTAGCTCAACAGAGATGAAAGTCTGAGTTGTGCTGATCTGGAACAATTATTACTTTTTTTATCCTGCATATGTTACATACATGAACTGTTTCTGTTGTATCCTTGCCTTTTAAGGCCCATTTGTTAAAAAATGGAAGCTGTTTTCTTCAGTTCCCTGTTACCCTTATAACCACATTCTCAGCTTCCAATAAGATAATGCAAGGTCAATTTTATTCTTAAACTTGGAAAATACCATAACTTCCAAGTAAAGTGAGATATTTTCACATGGGATTTTTCTTTTTTTACAAAAAATCCCACCCAAAATACCAAAAACCTGAGAAGGAACAAGTCTCTAAATGTCAACAGATACCTTGAGTATAGGACATGTATACAACCTTGACATTTTTTCATAGACATCACCTCTGCCCAAACCATCTTAATAATATAATTTTATAATACGTTGTGCACACAACAGCGTGTGCTACACAGGTGGATTAAGTGTTCTTGTGCATCTTCTCTAACCTGAACAAACAAACTCGTGGCTTGCTACACACTGTACTAAAAATATCACCCACCTACAAAGGCATACTTAATATAGCTGCAGGTATACAACCAAAGATCCAGTTTAATTCAGACAAAAATCTAATACAATAAAGGGAGTAGAGTGACTAATAGCACCATATATCTAGAGGCATACTAAATCTTTTACTTGGATGTATTAGGCAAAGGTACACACAAGGCTAACAAGGCACAATGAGGCACTTCTGCCAACATGACACATGGCTTATACACCTCTCTTGGGGAAACTTCATTACGTTTAGACTTGCAGTAGGTAAGAAATCAGTACAGTGCTGTTTTATGAAGAAAAAAAGCACAGTAAAGTAAATATGGGTAGTAAATGCACAACGCTGCAATATCCAATTACCAGTCAGTTTCCAAAAGTGCCTTCCCATGCAAGCCCATCAAACCTGCCCAAGTTGCAACTATTTCTTCACACTAGACATAAGGTAATACCAGCCCTTAAGATGGTAGTTATGTTTTGGACTGGTTCAATTCCATGTTATGTATGGGAGTCATGCTTTAGGTAGTGGGGAAAAGTTAAGTGACACGAGCTGTGGTATGACAGAGGCACTTACCTCAGCAATCTTCAACACTGAACTCCCATTCAGCTCAAATGTGGAGGTATATGTTATACAGAGTAAGACCTTGCAACAAAAGAAAGGGAAGGAGTAAGGAAAAAAATTAAGCTTCATCAGTTATCACCTCTCTTTCTCACCCATGTGCTTTCAGCCACAGCTCCTTCCAATTTTTAGAGCAGACATCAGAAGCTTCTTAGCACCATGTGTTACCAGGACAGAGGAGGTCCACCTGAGAAGTTGCACCTTTTGGCCTCAGATATACCACCCAGTGGACTACTTATTGATGTCTCCTACATATGATCACCAAAGAAAGACAATCCAGTGATCAACTCCAACCTGGGACTCCATAGCCAGAATTCATTCATATTTTATCCACAAGCTTAGCATGATTTATAATCAGTCCTTTCATTTATTGCTATCAGTATAACAAAGGAGGAAGAAAAAATGCATACAACATGAGTTATTACTTAAGAGGCACAGATAGATATGTATTGTGTGAGAGAAGCCATTAAATGTTGCCTGACATGAGTATTTCCCAGCACAGGATATTTCTAGTAAGTGTATTATAGTCATTTTATAATTACTAAAAAAACAATTCATAAGTCCCAATTAATGATGGAAGCAGGAGACTTGACCTGTCTTGAACTCAGCAGGAGGAATAAGAACTAAAAGCCCTATCCAACACCTAACTTGGAAGAGAAGGAGAGCGAGAGTGTGATATCATCTACCACATGCAGTGAGGAAATGTGGTGAGAGCTGTGGTGTGACACCTTTAGTGTCTGGAGATGTCCTCCCTGTCTCCCTTCCTCCTTTCCAATCCCTCTTGCCTCACAGAAGACAGAGTCTGAGCTACTGTTCTCTCTCCTTAAAGCATAAAATTCCATGAATTTATGTTTCACTTGGTCTGAAATAGTGAGAGTTTCCTGGGATAAGTGTACCAGCAAATATCAATCACATTAACACTAATGTTTTGGTCCCTACAACTTCTCAGCCCCTAAGAACTACTATTGTCTGCTTCACAAGGACATTAGGGGCATCAGATAAGTTAGCATTGCTGGTTGTTAACTAGAAACAAAGTACAGAAGAGCCTGTTCATGGATGAGTGTGATATTTTCTCAGAGAAGGACATAAATGACCTTCTTTGCATTTGGAGAGTCAGACTGAAAAGCTTCTTCACACTCAAATGCCCAACACCTTTACAAATATTTTTCTCAGCAGAAACAATGTATTTCGCTACAGGACGTCACACCTTACTCAAAGGTTGTCGGGGGTTTTTGTTTGATTGTTTGCTTGTTTTGTAAATAAAATACCAATCATGAGCTTGATCCTATTCTTACACAAGATGATTTTACTATAAAAAGCGTTCCAAGAAAACCATTGCATAATGGCAATTTTACAGCTGTCTGTATATGTTATCTTGCCTTGACTCTCGATCCTCCATAAAAAGAAGCTAAATAATGTGGATAAATACTAGAGGTAATGGCAACAAAAGGCATACTACTCTCCTGAAGTACAATAGTCCTGCACCAGGAACTTTTTTTTTAGATATTTAGCATTTACCTTTAAAGAAAAGCACTTTTTGAGCCAAGTTTCTTCTTCATGGTTTCTCCTTTCTTTGAAATGAGCAAAACGGATTTTCTCATCTTGAAAGTGTTACACAGCCTATCTCAGTATTACAAGGAGAGAGACAAGTTATAGAGCACTTGAACTTGCCAGTAAATCTAATTCTAAATACAAATGATCAAGAATGCTGTACTTTCTATTTCTTGATATGAACTCCACAAATTTCTCTGCAATTCATAACATTTACTGGTACATGAACAAATGCCAGTGACAAGGAACTGTGACACCTCTCTTCCTGTCCACAGAGCAAATGCTACAGAATAAAGTAAACAGTCAGTTATAAAAACTTTCAATAATTTCATTTGGGTAATATGCACATAAATTATAAGGGCTGTTATTTTCATCTGCAACTCATTTCATACCTGCAAAATTTAAGACTTCAAAGCCAAACAGTTCTGTTTAGCATGAACTGGATTCTACGCTACTGACCAGCCTCACAGTCAGCTGTTGGGCCTGACTTTCTCAAATGTTAATTACCTTGAAATTTTATTGACATTTCTGATAGCTGCAAGAGCTCAACAGCTAAAAACTATATTCAGTACTTAAGGAAAAAATGTGATTTGTACTCTCCAAACACTGCTGTGTAAAACACAGGTGTAGAACACAGTTCATAAACCCAGAGATAGACAACTGTCACCTCCCACTGACAAATCTCTTCTTATCATGCTAAGAGCCAAGACAGACAGCCAGACCCATGACTAATCTTGTCCAGTGGTTTGTATGTCCTGATTTTCCCTACTTGTAAAACCTCATTTGCTTAATGTGATTTTCTGCCTTCTTGTCCGATCTTGGCTTTGTGTATTATTATCTAATGCTTTCCTGACCAAAACATGGAAGCCAATACACTACAATACATGAAAGCACACCAGTATAGGCAATTCTTTTAAGTCCTTGCTATTCAAAATCTCTTCTTCACCTCTTTTTTTTTTTAATTTCCTTTCTTTATAGAGCTGAACTATGAAAAGTTAGCATGCGCATATATATATATATGTGTGTAGATATATATGTATGTAGATATATATGTATGCATATGTGTATATATATATGTAGATAGATATATATATATGTATGTAGAGATATATATATATATATATATGTATGTATGTATGTACATGTATATATATGCCTAATCTTTTCTGTCACAAAAGCCAAAAACCTGCATGTAACAGATAAATAATAGAAAGGTCAGATACCAAGGGCAGTGAGGATCACAACCTTGCTATGAAGCAATAGGGAATTTCAGCAAAAAGACTGCTAAGTTTTGACTGCTACTCTCTGTAAAACATAAGATCTGGGAAACCTACTAGCTAGAGAAAGGGCCTATGAACTGATGTAATCAAGTGACAGCAGCACAGGTTATCAGCCAGTATATTCTTGGCTTACTCCACTGCTACCATCTTTCCTCGCAAATAATTTGTGAGTTCTGAAACACAGTCTCTGACCAACACACAAAACTGCTCTCAGCTGTGATTTCCATCAGCACTGCTGCAGGGCTCATTTACAGTCTTGGCAATGATCCAGACACTTAACTTGCATGTTTTCCCATTTATGTGGAACAAACAGGAAGACAGCAGGCTTCTATTTCAAATTACTAGATGAAAAATGGGATTAAAACCAACAAAACAAATCACTCAAATCCACTAAAAATATTGAGTCTCCAAACAGTATATCCCATAGGCTGCTTAACTACTCATGACACTAACTCAAAACACTCTGTATTTAAAAAAACAAAACCAAAAAAACCCCAAAACCCCAAAACCAAACCAAACCAACAAAAAAATTAACAAATAAAAGAAAGATAGGCTTTCTTGAGCAATGACATTTTGGTTTTGCAACCACTGGTAGGGAAAGCAAAAACAAAACTACAGAGCAATTCCTAGTAACTACAAAGCAATTCTGGTACAAAGCAAAATTGAAAATCAGCTTCCATGGATTGGTATGAAGTCTAAACCATTTTTTGTTTATTTTTCTTTTTTTTTTTTTTTTTTTTTAAGAAGGAACTTATATGAGTGTAGAAATAGTTTCAAAGTCACACAACCTCTAGGATTTTTTAATTGGCTTGCATTATCTTGCCAATGCCCAGATGAGATCACATTTCCATAAATGGCTTATCCATAAAGAAAGTATTTATTTTAATTACTTTTGAAGCACTGACTGTCATGGAACATGAAATACAATTCCTACTCCCTGGAGTCCTAGGATACCAACTGTAATGTAAAAGCACATGCATGGGTAATCTTCACAACAAATAGAAATAAAACCAGAAAATCCTGCTTCTGATGCCACAATGAAGGTCAAATGACACAAAACATACAGGATTTGAACTACAATATAATTAAACTGACATTACAGTGTCTATCCATCCTGTGCCACATGCTCTAGCATGACCCTGCTTGAGCAGGGAGGTTGGACCAGATGACTCGCTGTGGTCTCTTCCAACCTGAACGATTCTGTGATTCTGTGTGATCCCCAATTTTAAAAGAGATTAAGTGTTCAGGGACAGGTTGGATGGGGCTTGGAGCAACCTGGTCTAGTAGAGGATGTCCCTGCCCATGGCAGGGCATTGGAACCAGATAAGCTTTAAAGTCCCTTCCAACCTAAACCATTCTATGATCTCTTGAAGAGGTGAAAAGGAGGGAATATTTTTAGATTGTAAGGATGCCAAGCATTGCTAGCCAAGTTCCCCAAGTCCTTAGCACATACCTGTAGTACAAAGAAATTCTCACATGGAAGACCTTATGGTGGAGTTGTCAAATAAACACCCTTCATAAGAAAGCAAGTAGTATCCCCAAGAAAGAGAAAAGATATAAAACTTTACAATTTACAAACAAAACAATTTTGCAGCCACCTCTAATCCCTTTGTGGGATTCATAAAAGAAGCCTTTCCTACTTTACTTTACTTGCACACATATAAACTTGGATGCAGTGTGCTTGGATGATTGTCAAATCCTGCCCCTTGGAGGAAAAACCCTGACGAAGACAAGGCAGGACAACCTTTTATCTCATTCAGTAGTCTGACATTTAAAGCAGTCATACAGTATTTCTGCAAAATACCTGGGACAGGAAGTGTCCTATTTGTCAGAATAACTGGAAACTTGTTCATGTGGTACTCTTTGGCGTCGAAAGAAAACAAGGGCAAGAGAAACTAAGTGCATTAATGAAGTCATCTACACTGTCACCATGTATCCCTGTACAAAACAGTAGATTTTAATTATGGAGAGAAAGGACAGTGTCTCCTATGAATTAGTAAGCCCATAGATGCTGTACAGCATTATGAATGCACCAGTGCTTCAGACATAAGGACTGTATTTGGTACAGAAGAACCTCACACATCATCAGTGGTGACAAGCTGAATGCTCCAAGAAGACAATACCCATTTATTTCACTGGACCAAAACAGAACTGCTGCTGAACACTTTTTATGGCGGTATGAAACCAAGTGAAACTACTGCCAAGTACAGTTGTAGAAGGGAAATAAATTATTTAAGGCTTAATGGATGCTTAACAGTTTTTCACAACACTCTGACAGGGTCTTTTATCTTTATAATTACAGCAATTAAAGGCAGGGAAAATTAAAGAAAAAGATTGACTAGTGGCACTAGGAAGGCACTTCCTCCTTCACACCTTATTTAGGTATACTGCATTACTTTATGAATTAGAATATACAAATCTGAGTAAAATAAAACCAAAAAAGGACAAATACCAAAATGAAAAATACCTACAAAAAGTTTAAAGAGTTTTCAAATAAAAACAAAGTCATAATAGTAAAATCATGCATAAGGCATATAATAATAATAATAATAATAAAAATCATAAAAATGCAGTGATTATCAAAATTATTCAAAAGGATGTCAACACATGGATGTAAGTAAACACAGAGCTGTCAAGGCAAAAAAGAAGCAGTACATCCCCTGGGTGAAAATTCTGACATTCTTGACAAGAGAATTTTTTGGGCAGGGGAGAGGGAAAACAACTCCCTTGCCCTCACATACATGGAAGGTTCCACCAAAACTGTATCAGGGAAATGTTCTGCATGGCAATGCACTTTACAACAGCTGATTTAAATTTACTCTTTCAAGTCACTAGATTTATTGGCAAGAAGTTAGCCTGAAAACAAGGTAAGAATTGGGGTCACACAGGCTGTCTGGCCTGCAAGGGGATTTCACCCTATCCCAGCCCATATCCTGACCTGATCCAGGAAAGTGATATTAAAAAGCTAGATAAACTGGTTTGGTGGTTGCAACACCAACCACTATGCCACATGAAGTTTCCTCATCTTCTTCCTCTGTCACAAAAGACACACATGAGGAGCTCAGGGGAAGAAGACACAAGGAGCTGCCTGGCCACATCAGAAGACCTTATTAGAGACAAGTTCTCTCCTCAGCTGCCCCCTAGGACCAGACGGTACTAACAGCTTTAGTAGCAGTGGCCTGTATAACGGGAAGCTCGTAAGTAGAGGAGGTCTAATCTGGGTGCATCTGCGCACAGCTGTGGCACATCTGGAGTACGTGTATAATTGCACACAAAAGCTATGGCAAGTGACAACAGTTGTGTGGTCAATTCAGCTGGCATAAGTTGACACCATTGCCACCACATTAATGTCTGGCAGCATAGAAAAGATCAAAAGGCAATATATAAGTTAAAGGGTTCCTGTATTTGGGTTTGTGAACATACAATGACTTTCCAATTTACTTTCTTAATGGTTGTGATCTCCAGATTCCTATGTCTAAGACTAGAGAAAGTCTAAGAACTTGTATTTACACCCTGGACAGGTGTGAAATTACACTTTTCAGAGCTTGTTACTTTTTGTGCTAATGCTAACGATTTTGACTATGTCTCTCCAGTTCCAATGTGACAGAATGAGCATGTTCTGAAAACACCTTCCATCACCCCACAGCTCTGAGACAGCTAAAATTTTTGCCTTGGAATTACTTGAGGCAAGAAACTAAGCCTATTTTCTATCCTGTAAATCTTTTAAGAGACATGACCATTAGATTTTTAAAGTTACACATCTGCACAAACACACAGAGGTGGTTCAGAGATGTGATTTCAAGCACAGAGGAGTACTGAGGAAAAGCCAGGGATCCTGGAAAGAGGCTTGATTTTTGAGACACCACATTCACAACAGACTGGCTTAGACAGTTCCCGTCCAGTATTTACTTGGCCACGTTCAGGCCACTACCATTGTTATTCTTTTGTACTCCTTAAGGAGAAAGCTCAGCTATTTAATTCAAGAATAATTTCTGCTACAATGACCAGGCACCTAAGAACCAAGGGAGTTCTTTAATCACAGCACTAGGCATTTACCATAGTTCTAATTAACTTGGGAAAATATGAACTTATCTTGAAGCACACAAGGTAGGTCACCCAATCCATTGGAATTAACCTGGTTACTTATAACTAAGAACATGAATCAAATAACTATTAAAAATAACCAGAAAAAAATAAAGTGAGAGAAGCAAACCCAAGAGACTCTGGCTTTGTAGTTGACCTAGATTACAATAATTTAATTTATGAAAAGGCTAAACACTAAGAATTTTATCTAGCATCCCCCGGCAGGACAGATCTTAGGAAAGAATCTTATCTGCATGACATTGTGCAAGTCTTTACAGAATCCCTTCTTTAACAGAGCAGTTGCTAACACATCTCTGAATCATGGACTGGACAAGAATCATTTATTGCTTACAATAGCTCATACCAGGCACCACTGTTACAAGAACTAATGCACATTCAGGCGAAACTTTGTTCTACAAATTTCCAGCATTTTTAATTTTTTTTCTTATTCATATAAATTTAAAACCAGTTTGGGATTAGAACACGCAACTAAAATTGAATAGTGGTTTTTATTTTTTACTTTCTTTAAAACATAGTCCATTTCTGCTTAGAAGATGACTGGACTGAAATTTATATTGCAAGTAATGCTGAAAAATGTTTGCAATAATGCAGTGCATAAAATACACTGAGGGGAAAAAATGGTCTCTTATTCCAAAATTCTATATTAACTTAAGCACATAGATTTACAGCAAGTTATCAGCAATTGGGTTGCTGATTCCCATCCTGATGACAATCTCTTCTCCATCTCCATTTACCAGTTATATTTTTACTGTTGCACTAATGAATTTTTGTTTTCAATGGGCAGAGAAATCATTGTCTTTACTCCTATACAAAACGATTATACACGCCGTGCTTCAAAGAGGCTGCACAAGGAACAATGTGGTTTATGTATACCTTTAAATAGAAGTTGTTTCAGTCCAGTTTTCTCCTGCGTTTGCTTTTACAGTTCAAGACAAAGCAGAACAGCTGCAAAGTATATTCTACTAAGCATAACCAAGTTGTATGTGGAAAGATACATTTCATAAATAGCAACCTTCAAACAACGAAGATACGTATCTGTGAGAGTTTATCACAGTGATCAGCTTGTTTACTACTATTCAAGAAGAAGGTGCAGAATATAATCGTCCACAGAGGCTGGGATTTTACAGTGGTGTTCTGTCAACATTTTGGATCAAACAGTTTGGAACAGCTTTTCAAATACATAGTGGAAGTTGTTCTCTGTGATAAAAGGCCAACAACTACCTCAACAGCAACAAGGTTCCTGAGAAGTTTCTGGAAAAGTTAACCATAAATTTTGTCTGGTTGCTCATGCTCAATCCAGCTTAATTAGTATTTGTATAGAGCAGGACTACCTCCCTGAACCTCTCTCAGTTGGGCAGAACAGGTCAACTACAATCGTTAAAAAAACTAATAACCCCAAAAAAGGAAAAAAAATAGTTCCCAAAATTCATACAACTCCTTGCAGATCTTCAATAGTGGCCTTCTCAAGTGACTAATTTGACACCATCACTGGGGCCCTATCAACTAAATTAGTTACTACATGAAATAAATTAATAAAAACTAGGATATGACTCTTAGCACTCAAAGAATCACTTTGCATCTTTAAAGCTTTGTGGCAGCAATCTTAGAAAGAACAGTTGCTAATACCCAACCTGAAGACAGTCTGTCCTTACATAAATTAAGTTCTACCTCAGAACTCTAATTCAGATTTCAGTTCTTAATATATCTGAAATGAAAACTGAAATTGCAAAAAGAGCTGTCTACTATTATTACTGGAGAGTTTCCAAGTTCTGTATTAATGAATCAGAGACAAAAATAAAACATTGCCTTGAGATAGCAGATTTAACAAGGGTTCATTAAACCTCATTCATAGATTAAAAAGACTTCTGGCTGACTGCTCACTGAAATCCTACAGAAGAAAAATCATTTAAATTTTGCCCGTCAGCAAGAAGCACACCTAATCCACTAACAAATGCAAATTGGAGTCACTGGGAATAAGCTAATTTTTCCTGAATGAAATTGCTGTTCACCGTGGACAATGAGTAAATAATAGGAACTAGAAGTGTCTTTTCTCTCTCAAGCCACTTTGGAAGATTTTTGTTTTTGTTTCAAAACGATCCTAAAGTCTATTCAAAACCCACACGAGTAGCCACAACTCAACTGTGTGAAGTCTTCTCAGAGATAATAAGAAACAAAGCTTGCAAGCTCCACTGGCAGAAACCTAGTGTATGTTCCTAACACTCCCAGCATATCATAACACCATTAACTAGAATAGTGAAATAAAGACCAAATATTTGAAAACCCATCAAGTCAGAAAACTGAGTTTCTTTCACAAAAGGTCATTATTCTCTTTCATGCTTGAAAGTGTCCATCTTGCAAGAGGTAAATTTCTTGGGAAATCTGGACAAACAGAACTGACATGCACTGAATTACATGACAAGGCTTTATCTGGGAATGTAGAGAACAAAAAGTTGCAGTAGAAAGGGAAATTTTAAACAATCAATCACACCTTTTTCTTAAAAGCAACTTGTTTCCTGTTAGTTTCCATTACGTTACAGTGTATCTGGTTTATCTGGAGAACTTATTTCTGTGTGAGAACTCATCTACTAATTTTTAATTATTCATTAAACTATTTTTGTTGTTATTTGAGAATAATGTTATCACAGCCAGATGGAAAGGTATGGCATTATTAAAAAGGCTGACAACATATAAATGAAAGGGACCATAACGTTAGTGAGAATAAAGGAAAAATTAAAAAAGAGGAAAAAAATCCTTCAAAACCACACAATCCCTGTTGTTTTGGATTCCTTTCATACTGTCTACTTTCTTCATATCTGGTTTCACCTGCTTTGCTGCAACAGTTATGTTCAGAGATGAATTACAGTTTTTCCAGGAGCCTTTTCTGAAAGAAATGTGTTTTAAGGTCAGAGTTACTGAAGAAAAATTACCAAAAAATCAACATGAGAAAGTAAAAATCACAGAACTGTTGAGGTTGGAAGGGATTGTAATCCAGAGACTCAGCTATACATTAGTTTCCTAGTTTCCTTTTCTACTGATCCGACAATATCTGATAGTGCTTTTCCCAATGTGTTCCTGCAAGTAAAGGTCTAATTGCACAGAGCAGAAGTACTTCAGCCATTAAAAAAGAATCCGAAACCAGAATTTCAAAGCATCAAGATGGGGGGTGGGGGTGGGGGGAATCAGTATCCCCTGAATCCACAGCCAAACACAAATGTATGATATTAATCTTCAAACCAGAAATTGTTCCCTTTCTTCTGCAGACTATTTGCTTATTAGCCTAGTGCTTAAGGTCAACAAAATGTCCCCACTCCTCAACATGAAATACAGCCGTGCATTTCACTCAGTTGTAACATGGCACCATGTCACACAACAAAATTCTTCCTATTTCTGTGCCACCATATTGCATGACTGTGCTTATCTAAGGAAAGTGCTAAATTACTGCCTCTCTAATTTTTTCTATACATCTGCAACTGTATCAGTAGAGCAGAGAGTCACTTTAGTATCTCACTGAAAAAACACTGAATTTGATCAGTGATCAATATATCTCTTCCTTCCCCCATGAATATTGACAAGAAAACATACAAGTATCAATATTTAGATTATTCTGTTTGAAACTGCAGTTAGGCTATTGATATATTACAAGAAGGTATCAGCAAGGTACTGTATGATTGTGTGATTTTTCCCTTCCATTGATACAGCCAGTTGAGCATAGCAAAAACACAAATTGCTAATATATATATCAGAAAGCTTTTTAGACTGATAGCAAAGGATCATGGCAACAGCAAAGCAGAACACTAAAGCAGCCTTGTGTCATGCACTATTCCCTCTGGTCATACCTTCTGGATTTTCTGGTTTCTCAGTATCTTTTAATACAAATTGAAGCACCTATATAACCTCAGTTTAGTCCCCAGGGTGGAAACACTAATAAATCTCTGCCATAAAACACAACAAAGGTACAGAGAACACACATGCCACCTAGAATACACACACCACATTGTCACTGAGATATTCTACAGAAATATTTGGCTCAGCAGTTAAATAACATGCCAGTCAATGCAAAATATGCAAAATTCTGGTATGTGGGAAATCAAATCCAGTTAGTACATCTGTGTTTCTATAAGTGCCTATTTATGTCAAAGAGAAACCATAGCCTTTGCCTCTCCCTGACTGAATAGATCATTGCCTTCTTTTGGGCATAAAAGTGCTATTGACATAAGAATGACACAGTGCTGAGTAACAAGAGTGTCCTGCAATAAAAAAAAATAAACAAGGACGTCAGAGTATCACTTCTACTTGGAAATTCAAGGGCAAAATTTCCTCACATAACCATTCTATACAAAACACCAAGGTGCAATCCACAAACGGTATTTAGAAGAACTAGAGACACTGACAGCAGTTCCTGGAGTTTAGTTTAATATCTGCTTATTGCAAAAAGTAACCACTTCAAATCAAAGTTTATAAAAATTGTAAAGTTATCTCACCTAGCACAGTGGAGATATTGTGAGAGGGGAAGGCTGTAAGTTCTTGATAGCTGCATTTGGGCAGTATAAATCTTCCCTGGTTGCCCAGGATGCACTCTAGCACAGGCCCCAGCCCTGGCCCTTAAATCTGAACACTGTCAGTGTGCTGGTTTTGTGATCCTCCAATCTGTGAATCTGCAGAGCATGCCATGACAACTCACCCTTAAAGAGAAATTGGTACCTAGCCATAAAGTCAGTCCTCTTCTACTTTTACAACAGCAGCCTAAAATGTTTGGTTTTTTCAGTGTCAGAAGTAGTCCAGCTAGCAATCCTCTCCATTTATATACAGCAACCCTTATAACTGCTTGATTCCTTTCTGTCTAATGCTGGTCCTATACAATAATATTGGACAGCTTCCAAAAGCATGTGAAGCAAGGCAACTAACTGCACTTACAACTCTCTCCTGGGTTCTTCCTTTCACTGCCAATTCTAACTTGCAGTAATCTGAATGTCAAAAGCTTTACAGAATGCTCTCCTCAGCCAGTCAAATCCCTTCACACTTCCATCTGTAATGCAGGTGGGTGACAACAAACCATTAAAATAAATATTCAAAACATTTATTTTGGATACTATGTGAAGTGGGAATTTCTGCTGTGTGAATTTCTCGTAGTGGGAACAAGAGAAGATACTCTGCATAGCATTTAAAAAAAACCGAACACATTTAAGTGACTTAGGAGCTTATATACCAGAAACTTACAGTGAAGGACTCCTGCATGCCTACTTTCACACTGATTTTACATGACTAAAATCCTTTGTGTAATCTTTGATGGTTGCATTTCTAATACCCGTGAGAATGGTGCAACTGTGCAGCAAGTCTCAAAGAACTAGGCCAGTAACACAGCTGATCCAGTTTCATGCAAACCTGCTCACACTCAGGAGCATCTACTATCTATCTGCACTACATAAAGATACATTTAATCTCCTCCAGATGGAATAACTCAGTCCAGTGCACAATCCTATGCTGCCTTGAGGACACATTTTAGCAGACCCAGAGAAATAAACACATTGCTGAGATCAGCTGCTAGAAAACTCCCCAAAGGCTTTAGCCATTCATCAGGCCCAGGTTAGCTACAATATTTTCAAGTGTTGCAACAACATCTGTGACCTTCAGGTTACAAGATAAAGAGATGTCTGCTTGATTTGACTTCCAGGCAAGGCTCAGATTCAAGGCCTGAGTTTTAACTGTCCTGATTACAAGGTTTTGGCCCTCTGGTCCCTTGAAATATTTAAGACAATAGAATTTTGCTTTGTTCTTAGGATGTAAAGTTTTAGCCTGATTTTACCATACATGCATTTCATTGTGCTTTTAGCCAGAAAATATTTGTTTATCAAGATTTCACTCAGTGAAATTAACACTATACTCCCTTTTCTCTTTTGCACCTGAACAGAAACCCAATGAGTTTTTCTAATTAAAAATAAATAAACCCCCCAGCAAGCAAAAAAAACCCCACAAAACCCCAAAAGTGTATATAAACACAATGTTTTGGTGTGGGTTTTCCATGGTTTGAAGTTTTGAGGGTTTTTTGAGGTTTTGGGTCTGGGTTGGGTTTCTTGGGATTTGGGGTTTTTTTTGTTGTTCGTTTCTTTGTTTTGTTTTTTTTTGGCTCCTCACATATCAAGACAACATAAGAAGATATTTACTCATAAGTGTAGCAAAATACAGTGCTCCTATTCTTAGCATGGGGGCAATGCCTCACAGATGTACATCACAGCTTTCAAACCGTGTGCATGCAGATGCTGAATCTAACATTCAAGAATGTAAAAAAAGCAACTTGCAAGAAATTACTGCACATGAGGAGGGACCTGTTGGTTCAGTACTGCTAATTCTTAACTCTTCTGCTTTCCCACCGTAGATACAAGAGAGGCAGGAAAGAGGCATGCTGGGTTAGGAATGTGGATCTGGGTGTCATCAGTTAAAGCTGTACATGGGAAGAAGCCTGCCTCCTTAAAACAGGTAACAGTCCACTCAAATACTACTCCCTTTTTTCTGTTGCTGAGCTCACCCTTCTGTGTGTTCTGACACTATGGCTGTATTCGACCCAGGTAACCATCTTCAGTGGTAAGAATACATCTAGCACACAGCAGTTTCAGAGTGGATACGATGTTCATTAGAACAAAAACATCACATGCAAGAAAGAAAATAACTAATCTATGCATCACTTAGAAGTAAAGGATGGTCAAGGAGTAGATCTAAATAAATCAATCAGTACTAAGTATAATGAACATGCAAAAAGGGTCACTAGGTTTGTTCCAAAATGGTTTCAACTGAAGACCATCTACAGCACCACAAACCCTGTAGTACACAATTTACACCCAAACATCTGAGAACTGTCCACCATCATCTTGCTTCACACAAATAACACAGGTATTGGAAGTCAATTTTTTATAGCAGTACTGGCAAGTCGTACCAACCCTGTGACAGGGCAAGAAAATTTGACATCACCTCCAATCCACAACAGTAGCCCCCTGGCAGCCGAGCTTCCTAACACACAAACAGGAGAATGTTTCTGGAAATGGTTTAGCAAAGTTTTCTCTAAGTATACAAAACAATGATTCTCCTTATGCTCTAGTCCAGGGACATTTTGGTGCTTAAACAAATCACGCTTTATCATCAGCATTTTACAAAGAGAAAATACAGCTAACAAGTTACAAATTACCTACGCACACACAATACAAAGTTACAAGCCTGCAGCCCACCCCATGACCACTAAAGCTCAGTAACAAACAGAAACTTCCAATGTACAAGTCATTTCTCTGTGCACTACCCTGGAGTAAATGGATTGTTCTGTTTCAGTTTGCTAAAAGTAGGGCCACCAGTGTACTGACTCTTAATATAAACTAGTGTCCTATTTAATCCAGGGAAACACAAATGGAGTAGAAACAAAAACAACCAACATCTGCCACCAGGAAGAAGGGAATCAAATACTGTCCTAAAATGAAGATTTCGAAGGCAACAGCTAATTTATTTGCTAACACCAGCATTCAGTCATGCAGCCTCTGCTGCAAGCACTGACGTGTGTGAAACACTAACCTTCATCACTTCAACTTGCAGGTCTTCGTTGAGCGAAGGAGTCACTTTGACAGCATTTAGCATCTGATTAAGCAACTGTTTCTCATCTGAGTCTGTTTCCACGGATACAAACCTCTCATCAGTCAGCAGCTTCTGCAGAGAGAAAATGGCAATGTACAGGTTGAGACAAAACTGCCTCTGCTCAATTCTTCTGTAAACTACTGCAACTAACCTATTAGAGCTTGGTACTACAGTGGTTAGGTTTTCTGTGTAAAAATTTCAAATGGAACCAATAATATAAAATGCAAAAATACAACAAAACTAGGAGACGTGTCATGAAGCAGGGGGGAGGCAGTCAACATATTTTGAATCAGCTGCCATTCCGGTATCATCTTTCCTAATCCTACCAGTATCCTGAAGAAAGCAGACATCAGTAACTGATAAATCACTGCAAGTAATGCCCTCAGCAAAACATCTCAACATTTCAGAAGTGGGGAGAGAGTAGAACCTTTGCAGCCCCCCAAACACAACAAGTTCCACACATGCTAGTATCCTGACATCAAACTAGTGCTATCAGATCCCCTGGCCAGCAGGAGAGTCACCTATAGTCCCAATCACTCCAATAGGGTACAGAACAGAGCCCTGTGAAGGTGTCACTCCTGATCATGCACAAGATGTGGTTTGCACCATTCAGAAATTGATTAATAATGGATATAATCAAGTACTCAGAAGGAAGAGTACTGTGAGCAAGTGACTAACACATACATAGAAGTGTGTTCAGTACAGATTAACTGATCTTCAGACTGAATATTTTAGATCGATCAGATTTGCTTTGCCTGGAAAAAGGCAGTACACCTCAGTAACTATCTCCCACACAGTCAGTGGCACGATTTCCTTGGAGTTCTAGAAACACCTCTGCTATTTAGTTTACAGCCACTTTCACGGGTGCCTCTACTAGTGGCAGGCATGCTGCAATAGACATACCCACTCAAGTTTTTTGTCCAGCTCCCATTTGCTTAGAAAATCCCATGACAAAGTAAAACTACCTTGTCTTAGATCCCAGGAACACAACCTTACTCTGTCCCAGTGCAGACTTTGAGCAGCCCACTTCACCCCCTACATTCTGCATTACTTTTGTACTGATGCTCCTTCTCAGCTTCAACTCTATAGCACGTTTCACAGGTTAATTCCTTCTTATTTTCCACGGTTGTACTGGTTTTGGCTGGAACAGAGTTAGTTTTCCTCATAGGAGCTCACAAATTGCTATGTTTTGGATATGTGACCAAAACAACATTGGTAACACACCCATGTTTTGCTATTGCTGAGCAGAGCTAACACAGTATCAAGGCCTTCTGTTTCTCAGAATGGCTGCCCAGTAAGTAGGCTGGATGTGCAGAAGAGTTTGGCAGGGGACACAGCTGGGTCAGCTGACCCCAGTGTGACCAAATGGATATCCCATACCATATGACATTGTGCTGAGCAACAGCAGCTGGGGAAAGGAGGAAGTGGAGAGGACAGGGACATTCAGAGTCATGGCATTTGTCTTCCAAAGGAACTGTGATGTGTAATGGAGTCCTGCTTGCCTGGAGATGGCTGAACATCTGCTGGTCCATGAGAAGTGGTGAATGAATTCCATGTATTCTTTTGTTTGTGCATACAGCTTTGCTTTACCTATTAAACTCCATCTTAGCCCACAAGTTCTCTCACTTTTAGCCTTTCAGTTCTCTCTCCCATTCCCCTGAGAGGGAGGGAGTGGATAGGGCAACAACACTGTTCTTTAAAACAACAGTGTTTTAAACAATTTCCCACATATCAGTGAATCAAGTGTTTTAGCACTGTACAGCCTGATGAGATTTAACTCACACTGCAATGAAAATAATGGGGGTTTCTATATAAAGGAGAATGTTTAGTTCAGTATGGTAGATATGGAGCTATTGGAGAGAGTCCAGGGAAGGGCTGCTAAGATGACAAAGGAACTGGAGCATCTCTCTTATGAGGAAAAGCTGAGAGCTGTGACAGTTTAGCCTGCCAAAGAGAAGGCTCAGAAAGGATGTCATCACCACATAAAAAATATTTGAAGGGAAGTTGCAAAGCGAACAGAACAGGTTCTAATTTCAGTGGTGCTCAGTGACAGGACAAGAAGCTATGGGCACAAACTGAAAGGCACAAACTGAAACACAGACTGTTTCCTCTGAACATCAGAAACAATTTACTGTAAGGGTGACCAAGCTCAGGTTGCCCAGGGAGGTTGTGGAGTCTCCATGCCTGGAGACATTCAAAAGTCATCTGGACACAAACTTGGGCCACAGCTCTAGGTGCCCCTATTTGAATAGGGGAGTTGGACCAGATGACTTCCAGAGGTCCCTGCTAACTTCCACCATCCTGTGACCTACTTCGGGTAAATTTAAGTTGCATTTCACCTCATTTTTGTTTTTTATCCTACTTTTTAACATATCACACCAGCATCAGTTGTGTGGTTTGCTTTTTTGCCCTTCATTAAACTTCACATATCATAAAAGCAGATAAAGGACTGCATTGTTGCCAGGCTCACCTTTTTAGGCTTCTAGATAGGACATAGCACTCTTATTTAACTATTACCATACTGCAAATTTGCAACTTGCAATTTCAGTTCTTACAGAACTCAAGTGTTATGTGTAGCAAGTTAGAAGGGTAAAAAGATAAAATTTATCCTCACTGAGTGCTCCCAAGGAAGTTACACACAGCAGACAGTGGGTCACCCATAATTCTTCCACTGTCCTTGGCTGATCATCACTCTGTAATGCTCTTCTAACAGGGATATCCATACCAGTACAAGAACAGACATAACTGTGTTCAAGTTCTACCATTCTATGGTTGCTTTCACTTTAAAAGCAATCTCCATTCCCAACTTTTCATATAGCTGAAACACAGGGCTCAGGATGTGAGAGTGGGACCAGAGAACTATGCTGCAAGAAAGTGATACATGTCTTCTGTAAGAGCCAATAATTACAGAAACCCTTCAAAAAACACCTTTTTTTCCTTAGCCAGAGCCTTCTACAACCATATTGTGCCCCAGTATGGGGCACTCTCTAAGCAAATATTCAACACCTTCTATGCTTCATTACATAAATTTGAACAATCCACTTATATCCTTATACTCCCAAAAAAACTTCATGCTTGCCCTTTAAAGGAGGAATTTCTTTTTGGAAAATAGTGGCATGAATTTTATGTCCCAGCAGTGTACCAGACTTTTCCACAACTAGCATCCTCCTAGTAATAAGTATTTACTGACACATACTCATTTGTCCAATTAAAATAAGGGTAAACTGCTTTAGTTTTCATACTGTCAAACCCAATAGAGTATTTTTTGTTGCTTGTGCTGCATTGCTGTTTTCTTACACAATTTTCACAGACTTTCAAATCAGATGCTATTCCTACTGTTTTCAGTGTACAAAAACCCCTGGAAAGTGATCTCACAAAGAATGCAGCTCCCAGATTCTCTATGAACCTCTCTATCTTCTAAGCGCTGCAGTCTTCACTTCTAATCAAAGAAAACAGCAAGTCTTGGCTCAGCTTAGTTTCTAGGATGCTTAGCAGTGGCCGGCGCTTACTGAGACTAGGATAGGGTCACACAAGGAAGAGTACATCTACATTTCAATGCTGAAGTCCAGGAACTCACACCTATCTTCAAAACATTTTTGAGCTTCTACAGAATCACCAGCCTTTACTTGCGTCCTAAACTCTGAACATTGATACAAACCCACAAATATTATTGTTAGGTCCACATTAGGACAGACACTTTTTCTGAACTATTTTTCAAAAGAAAAGCCTAGCTTTCTGTGACACCCACTGCCTGCCAACACATCCCCACTCTAAAGCCGTACCTGCATCCCTGCTAGAGCCTGTTGGGCCAGCTTCATGCTCTTGGATTCCAGTGCCAGTTGAAGAGGAAGAAGACACTTCTCCCTGAGGAAAAACAAATAAAAAATAAAAAAAAGGTAAGAGATAATAATGGAACTTCCAATTGGTATTCAAGTAACATTCTACAAAGGCTGTATCACTTTCAGTAACATCACACTTGCATACAGTATATGAAGATAATTTCACAACTCTGTGAAGCACTTTCACCCTCTAAAGAAAGCTGGCATATTTCTTCACACACTGTTAAGAATGGTCTTTTAATTGAAATTTCACAAAACACAACTGTTACCCCTCTGTATGCATGCATGAATGCTCAAAGCATAAAGAAGAGATTCATTCACAACTCCCCAGTGGTCTTTCAACTCAGTGTGTTGCGCATTACACTTCAGTCACTTACCTTCTGTTTAATATTCAAGTTTCCAGAAGAGGGGTTTCATAATCCACTTTCTATTAGTTGAGTTCTACAGTACGGTGTTCCCTATTGTGTTAGCTACCTTCAACTATAAATGGTATAGACAAAAGCAAATGGACACTATGAGTTTGGTTTACACCTGAATTAGCACATGCTGTAATTATGACTTAGCTGCACTTTGATAACAGAATAACAAAGTTTTCATATTAAAATAAACTATTAATTAGGGTATTATTTTAGATGGTTTTGACTCAGTATTTAGATACTGAATTTATTTAATTTGGTGACCAAATCAAACACTGCCTGGACCTGTGAATTCCCTCTGTACTCCTTGCTCCTTAATAGATGAAGGGCTGTAGCATCTGATGAACACCTTGTAATCACAAGCCCTTGAAGCAAATCCTGCTAGTTGGCAGGAAACTCGTTCCTGATCAGAGATACCCAGCCTATGTCCAACTGCAGCTCCCTGAAGATTTGCACTTCATTAGGTTGCATATCATAACAGGCACTTACCTGTACATAGAGTCTATTCTTCACATTTGTGTAGACATATTTGCTTATGGCAAACCAGTTGTGCCAGCCCTTAAGAGTCTCGATACTCCAAGTGTCTGCATTGAAATTGTCTTGGGGAGGTTTAGGTTTGATATTAGGTGTCATAGGTTTAGCTAGGGGGCCTAAATTTAGGCTTTAAAGTTCAGGCCAGGCCTGAAATTGTCAGGTGACTT
>JAWWEV010000115.1:51184196-51194936 GCA_035583235.1 Hafferia zeledoni | reverse complement strand
CTCTTTCTTGCTGAATGTCTTTTAGAGTGCTTATAGATTTTAAAGTAATAGACTTTGTATTAATTGGGGAGTGGGAGCTATTTCTTGTTATACATAACTTGTATAAGTGTGTGTCATATTGTAGTTTTAATTTTCTCTTTTCTGTATAATACATATAGTCAGTTTTCAGCATAAACCTGGTTTTAGAGGGTTTTTTTTTTCCCTTTCCCCCTTTTCACTCTGTCTTGGACAGTTGGCGTTTTGCCAGCTCAACCCAAGACATTAGGAAAGGTTCTTCACACAGAGGGTGGTTGGGCACTCCCCAGGGAAGCTGTCACAGCACCAAGCCTGACAGAGTTCAAGAAGCATTCAGACAATACTCTTAGGCATATGGTATGACTCTTGGGGATAGTCCTGTGCAGGGTCAGGAGGTGGACTCAATTATCCTTGTGGGTCCTTTCCAACTCAGCATATGCCATGATTCTGTGATTGCACCCCAAGAAGCCCTTTTGGAATCACATTAGTTTCCTCCTGATGGAAACAAACGTGTGCAAGGGAAGAAGAAAACAACTAACTGAGTCTCACTCAACTAGAAATTATTCCTTCATAACTAGCTAAGGAGAAGCCCTAGGTTAGTGATTATGGGAGTTTCAGAGACATCGTCAAAGCTGCTTAAAGTCATGCAGTCTGTCCAAAAGCTACTAAACTCACTCCAAAACAGGAAATGTACAATCTGAACTTTATTTTTAAAAACATTCAAATGAAGATTACCAAACACTGGCCATTTTCCCTTTGAGGAACTCATCTTGTAACTCATGCAGTGGATCCTGGTTGCAGAGGAGACTTGAGTTTCCATTCAGAAAAATCAACTCTGTTTTCAATTTGTTCAGTTGTTATTCCTTTCTCTCCACCTTTCTCAAAAAAAAACACAAGCTACCCCAAGGGGCATCAATCTGCCATGAAATGCAACCCCTTCCTTTAATGATAAATTAAAGACTTGAAAGTCAAAAGCATGGCTCAGTTAAACAATACAGTAAGCTTCTGTGCTTGGGAAAGATTCTTGAGAATCTGCAGGTCTTTTGACTTTTGCCTTCTTCACAAGTTATGGGAACTTGTAAAAGGCCATTTGGCATAACACTATGGGAAGTTTTTTAAAAGAATCATGAATTCTAAAGAACTTGAAGCAGACTAGATGTATATCTTAAAACAGGTTTCTAACTAAAAGCTAACCATTTTCTCCATGAGATATTCTGAGAAACAGGCAGGCACAAAGCCAAATTTTTGCATAAGCTCCTTTCTTGCATGTTTCTGGAACGAATTTAACTGTAAGGACTCTTGAAACTTGTGAGTTTAGCATAAAACACAGCTTGAACTACAGAGTATCTAGGAAATATTTCCTGTAAGAGTGTCATACGATCCAGATCTACAGAAGCTGCCAAAACATCTACTCCTGGGTTCAGACAGCAATCCTCTATCCAGTACAGAGCTGGCTACTGTCTACGTATCTAATGCCAACTTTGCTTGGACCTGGGAACATATATAGCATGCAGATAAACTGTGATAATGAGGTGCCACAGCAATACATCTCTAATCCACAAAGCACCTTTAAGTGCTAACTTTTACATTATGACTTCGATATATTGCCTCTTTCAAAAAAGTTTTCACTATCACCCCCTGGGGGAGAACTCACATTTGAAATTAGTAGATCAACAGATGCCAAAACAAGGTACCTTTGCATTAATCAGTACTCAATCATCCAGATACAGACAGGAAAAAAAAAATCACAAGAGTATATAGTACTAACTGCAGGGGTGCTAGAAACTGATGATTATTTAGGCCGGCATCTCTTCAGGGCAGACCACCGCGTTTCTTTTAGACTTTTTACAGACTGGTGCAACAGCATATAAGAATTTTGGGCATTATTAATACAGAACAAACTTACTCTCATATTAAAGTGGATGGAGACGAGAAGAGGGGAAAAGAACGGCATAAGCCACTGGAGCGGATCCAGTTCAGTTTCATTATAATGAAGACAGGTGGGAGCTCCTACAGCTGATGTGTAGCTACCCCGCACCTCAGCATGTTGCCTTACCATCTGCCATCACATACTGCAATGAGCAGAGAACAATGAGAGCCTTGAGATATGTCCCAAAATGAAGAGCAAAAAATGACAAACAGGAGGATGGAAATTAGAACAGATTCAATTAGCTGAACTTCCCATCTTTGCTAAAAATGTTTAACTGAAAATCTAATTAAGGTTGCTGCAGACTGTGTTCCCACTGTATTCTTGGAGAAAATGAATTACCATTGTGTCATGTGTAATTTCCTGTTCTTGTTACACACTCAATCAATTAAATCTTTAGTATTTCCATGCCACAGTTATAAAACACCTGCAGAGATACCTTGTAATGTTTGATTAGCTTGAGCACCTTCCACACTTCAGTTCAACCTGCCATTAAAATGCATTATCTGATAGCATGAGAACACAGACGGACATGGTAGGTAATCCTCAGGCAGAACAGGAGAGAATAATGTAAATTAACAGTCCCTTCTAAGGTCTACCACTCAAGAACTGGGTTGAATAAGGATGCACAAGACAGAATGCAGACCAGAATTTGGTCTCAGAGTGCAATGAAGTAAGGGACTGAGGTTTCCTCTTACACCTTACAGATCTTTTATAATTCCACCCTGTTTTGAGTGGTCCCACACCATGGGATCTCATTGCTTACTGCACTGTCTGCAGTTCTGTACTGTTAAGTGACAATTCATTCAGGTTTTGTAGTGCTACACATGTAAGACATTATATATGAGTGAAGTTCTCAAATTAAGCTGAGGCACAATATACTTCAAAACATGTTTAAGAATGTTTCCATTTATGTAATGTACAGAAATTAGTTGCACACTGCAATTCTTGAGTTTCCATACTACTGCATGCAGGTATGGACATATACACACATACAATTTTAAGCAAAAATACCAATTAACTGTGAATGAGAGGAGTTGAGTACAATATAGAGGGAGCATAAAAGAAAGGAGGCACCTTTGACTCAGAGAAGCACCAGGTACCTGCCCAGGGTCAAGCAAAGACCTCAGAGACAGAACCAAATGTCTAATACAGGACCGCTATCTCCAGGAGCACAGGCTGTTCTTTCTGAGCTAACTCATTCCATGACTATCAACTTTGCAAACTGCAGAATGAGTCATGAGAACTTAAACAGCCTTTATATTCAGCACACCAGGTTACAATGACCTTTCCAGTTGCCTGAGTTTGCCGTGGTTTATCAAGCTACCTCTTTCCCTGCAGGTCTGGAACAAGAGGTGTTATGACATGTCAGTAAAACAGACTGCCAAAAAGGTCAGAGCAAGACGGCTTACTATTACAAGCAGAGATCATAAAAATCTTTCTATTCTCATTGTGGTGAAAAAAGCCTTTAGTGAGAAGAGAATAATGGCTCATTAATTCATTCTCATGATAAAAACTGTAATGAAAATAGGAAATGGCCCAATCTTAACTCCTCCTTGTTAGTGCCTGTAACACAGTCTCACAACTTAAAAATTCCCCTTCTTGACTTAGGGAAGAGGGCACTGCAAATGAAGTGTTTTTCCTTTTATGCAAATGGTGATAACCGTATTATTTTTAATCCCATTCTGAAAATGAAAGATTAACTATAAGACATCTCTCGGCATTATCTTCCCCCTGGAAAGTACATAGGAGAAGCAAAATTCAGAACCTCAGGGACTTACCAGCACGCAGCTTGCATTCCATAGAGAAATTCACTACCCAGACAAAGAACAGATAAGAATTTGATTCACTGCTGTTGCCATTTTCTGATACAGTGTCTGTTAAGCAGGATACCAGTCATTGCCAGACTCTTACCAATTTTTTAGTCAGAGTAACACTGACAATTGAAAAGAGCTTCTCCATCTTGGCTGCTTAAAATGAACAGAGTAGCACAGTGTAACACTATTAGCCTCACTTATTCAAGAAAACAGTTGGCCCACAATAGAAAACAAATGGTAGAGAGGAATTCTCAGAATTCTGATGGTACTCATAGCTGTTACCCTTAAATACCCAAACAGAGGCACTCTCCTTACGCAAAAGGAGATGATTTAATTTACATAAACTAAACCCCAGTGCTGTACATATGAACACATGTAAATATAAAAGTAGAAACAAAACTCTGCTCTCCTGTGCTGCCTTAGAGAACACTGTCAAAAGAGTCCACCAACAACTTTATGGTTTATAATGGAAGTACTTAAAACCTGGAGTAGGAACAGGGAATAAATGTATCTTTTTTCAAGCCATAACTCTTCAAGAAAAAGGGAGACTTTAAGTCCTTGCTCATGTTGAAGAGAAATTTTGATTTTATCTACTACAGAAGTATAACTGTCCCACTTACAAAGAGAGAGGTTTGGAGTCCACAGTGTATAAATACTGGGTAAGTTCTCCTGCCTTCACAAAGCAGCAAGTCAGACCAGATAACTACAACAGACCCCCTCAGCACTAAAATTTGTACCTCTACGGAAGTACAAGTTTGTCAGTAGGGCTTATGCTGTTGCTCTAAAAGACAACATTTGAAGACTTCCAGTTAGAATCCTCCTTCTCAAGAAAAAAAAAAACAAACAAAACAGCAGCAACAATTTATTTATGACAATGTACCATCACAAGATGATCACACACGTCAGACAACTTGTTACAGTGTGACAGAGGAACGAACAAACACTCAGTGTTGCAGTTTACAGGTCCTGAAAAAAAACCAGTTGGGAGACTGTTGCCATACTGTGCCGATATAAATGCTGACTTGCTTCAGCAGAGTCAGGATTTTACTCCAGTTACTCACAAGCATAGAGACACTTGCGTACATGTTTCCATGTCAAGAGATTTGCCTCTCACATAATCAGGTGAAGTTCCACCTTTACTAATAACTAAAATCATAAGTTCTGGCTGAAAGCATTTTCATTTTTCCATCTCTCCACTTGCATCTTCTTTTTAAATCTCATTCTTTTCCTCCCCACAGAGTACAAAACTCTTCACTTTTATCCAGTTACAGTAAAAGGCTTCTTTTCATCTGACTTCAGGTTAACACTCCGTTTCTTTCCATATCCAATCCTCTCACTTCAGCTCTCTCTTGGAGTTCCCTCCAACTCAGGATTTAATTTTTCCTTTCTCTTTGTTTTATGTATTCCCTCTTCTTTTCAATCCTTCTGCTTTTCAAAAAAAGACACAAAGTAAGCACTTCATTTGATACTTGAATGAACCTGCCTTTGGAGGGAAGTATATGAATTGCTTATCAGAAGATGCTTAATGACACAGGGAAAAGGAAGTGAAGAATAATGCCTGTGTGTAATTTCATACAGTTTCTTAGCCAGAACTTTAATAATTTTTTTCAACCTGGAATATTGAGTGAGACTGTAAATCTGTTTGGTATTAAAAAGTGATATAATGGTATTTCTGATCCATTTTATTTACATACTTTCTATACTTTCCAAGATAATGGATTTGCCATTACAGACAAAACAGAGCTCTACTTCTGGAAAGGCAAACATGAACAATTTCATCTTCCAGCCAATCTAATATAGCCAAGACCACAAAATTCATACAATCGTAATTAAGTAGCTCAGCACAGTCACTCAGCTGGAGAGCGCCTCTAAGGTCATTTTTTTCCTTGCTATACTTGCTTATAACATCTTGATTTCAACAGAAACACAAAGTTCCTAGATAGGAGTCTGACACAGTTGTCAAGATGAAAACAAAACAGAACGAAACAAAAATATAAGCACAATGTGTACCTGTACTTGAGAGGAAAGGAAGAGAGAAGGCAAAAGATTCTACACAATATTAAATGAACAAGGCAAAAGTAATAATCAGATGCTGTCAGTCTCTGAAGCCCTAGTGCAATCTCTCTCTGATATGTTATCATCACTCTCCCTAGAACATCCACCCCCACAGACTTTTGTGCACAAGGTATCACAGCCACTTACTAATTGTGCTTAAGGAACTTGATGACACATGTAAACTTTACAAGGTCTTAATTATAAAGCAATCAGTATCCTTTAGGTGATTTTATTAATTATAATATGAAGTACAGCATGAAGATGAGGTGAGAAGCAGAGTATCCATCCTTAGAGTACACCTCCTGTCCCTAAGTAGAGGGCATGCTGGACTTGCTCAGCCTACAATTTTAAAAGCTTATCAAACTATTCCATGAATCCTCTCTTCCCTATATTTCATAAGCCTGAAAAGGCAGCTAAGGATTTTCCTCTGAAAATAACAGAGTCTTACGAGAATTGTACTTCCACTAGGAGAAGTCTTACAATGCTGGGACTAAGTAGAACTGAGGGGATAGAAAAGAGATATAGAGGTACGAGAGCACAGACATCTTGCAAATGACCTTATTTTCTCCATTACAGTTGGATGGCCTACAGTGAGTTACAGAAGTTTGACAAAGAAATGGGAGAATGAGGTGTATTTCTGGTCATTACTAGTTACATTTTGAAGATCAGTGCTGCAATCTGCAACACATTCAACTTTCACAGCAGTTCAACGCTAAATCTTGACAGACCTAAGGCATGGTTGTTAAAAATATTCCCACATTTGCAATGTATTATGTAATTTTATACTTACTGCACTTTAGCATATTCAATTTCTTAAGCAAACAAACATTCAAGGAAATTAAAGGTAGTGAATTTCCTGCAGCTTTGTTACTTTTCATGGAATGTAAACAAAAGAAATGTCAGAAAATACTTACTCCCACTAACCCTCTTGTTTTCAAAACAAAGAAAAGTCATGACTTGCACAGCATCACACAAAGACCACAGGAGAGTAAAGCATCATTTAGTATGAAAACAGTTGTTTCAGTTTCAGTGCCACTTTTCTTCTATCCCCTGGTTCCTGCCCTCCCCCCACCCTGCCCCCAGCAATATTTCATTCTCTAAGGCAATTACCAACAGCCTCATGATGTTCTCATTTTCCTCTCCTCTGCAAGCACTAAAAGTGATCAAGTGTTTAAGGCAAACACACACACTGCTATCCCCATTATCATCCTTAGACCCTTAGGGCCATATTTCAGTTGAATGTGTTGTCAGAAGTCAGACAAACAGCTAAAACCATGGCTGCTCTCATCCTCAACGCCCCCCAGATGCTCCCCACCCCCACCCTACCAGCTCCAGCGAGAAAAATCTACTCAGGTCCAGCCAAGACCAGTACACTGTGGACTTTTGTCACAAATGTAGAAACAATTTTTAGAAGAATCTATAAAAGGAACAAAGACTCAAGGCAGTGGTGAATATTAAGGTTCACTACCACAAAGAACTTCAGGAAGGGCAGAAAGTTAGTTTCAGAAACAACAAAAAGAAAACCAAATAAATAAAAACCCAATCAAACAAAATCAACAACCTCCCCCCAACAAAACCAAACAAAAACCCCTCACAACAAACAAAAGTAGCAGAAACCATGCAGAATCACAGCCCTTTTTCCATGACAACATCAAACCTTGCCTTGCTTGATACATTCTGGAGTCAATAACCCTGGCTAACAGGTTTTTAGGGACTTCTGTATCTAGAGGCCTTCCAGCTTTGGAATCTTGCCTTGATAGCAAGAGTTTAGACCCGCACTATAGAAACTGAGCCTACATATTTCTTTCCTCCTCAACACTGCTGTCTTTTGGGGTCCCAGAACAGATGCAAAGTTTTGCTGAGATAAAAGGACCTGACCATCAGACTAGAAATAGGGCTACTTACATATCCCAGATTAAACATGCAGGTTGATCCAAATACTATATTAGAAAGTGCCACATTGCCTTTCTAAACGCTAATCTCCGCCCATCACCTACTCCTCAACATTAGAACTGGGAATGCAACATTTTAAATAAAGACCAGTGCATATACACCATTCAAAACACCAAAAGGACTACATAAATTCCCCCCAAAAGTCTGGATCAAGGCTGTGAACTGCCAACACAAAGGATGAAACTCAATAATTCATGCTGCTGCTAGAATCTCTTCTTGGCCACATGCCAGGGAACTCATAATCCACTTGCTGAATGCCAGACAGCGACTGCGTAATGGTTGAGTAGCATGAGTCACACATCCAGCAGTCAATCCAGGAGGAAAGCATAGGAGCACTTAATGCCAGGTGGTTGTGGCAGCAAGAGCAGGAAACAAAATGTTTTTAAAAAAGCGAAAGAGTAAAATAGAGATATGCTAAAAATCACCCTCAAGAAAAAAATCCCTCAGACAGCCATTCCTTCCCCTCAACTCATTACTTTTGGTCAGGAAGCTGATAAATATTTGAGCTTTCCTACCTACTCTCTTCCAGAAGAAAGAAACTAACAGAAAATCTGAACAAAATTGAGATGGAAGAAAACAAAAAATTATGAAATCACAAATTTTTCTTCACAATGGAGAAGAGAAAACACATCCCAAGACTCAAGATTCTTTATGTGGATGAATGACCTTGCAAAGCTAAGTGGATTGAAAGTCTCTGTAGCATTGGCTGTTTGGTGATGATCACACCATACTTCCTGCTTTTATTTGTTGAGCACATGTAATGCAAAATGAGTGAGCATGTTGTTTTACTTGAGTTCTTAAGTTACACATTTCTCAAGAAGTATGTCAGATGCAAAGCAAGAGAAGCAAAAATAAATAGCAGATTAGAACTACCACTTTCATCCGCAAACAGCCAAGACTACAGGAAAAAAATGCAAGGATAATAGATATTTCAGAGTTCAGCTAAGTTTAAGACATACTTCTGTTCCTAACAGCTCTTCATTGCATTGGCTTACCAAAGTTCACAAACTGCCCCCAAAAACTGGTGCCAAGATGATGACTACTAGAACACAAACAGGAGAGACAGAACTGGATGTAAGCTAGTTATGACAGAGGACTCTGCTCATCACTGGCTTCTGACTTTCCAGCTGTAATCTCCAGAAATACTACCATTTTTGAAATGCCAATGTGAAATACACGAGGAATTCAAGTGAGCCTTTCTGACATAGTATATGATGTAATTTGCATTCCTTCTAAAAAGAAGCTCCCTCAGAAGTCCCAACTAACTACATAAAGCATTCCAAGAAACTCTGGTAAACCCAAGTTTTTTCAAAGTGGTATGTGACTGGCAAGTGCTATCTAGCCTTTTATTTTATTCTCTGATATGCAGATAATCCTCATGAGTATCAAACTGCTCTGATCAAACATTCTTTTTCAAGGCTTATTTTCTTGTGTCTGTTCAGTTACCTTTTACAGATCATACTTCAGCCTCTAAACTGGCCAGGGATTAGCCATGAAGAGAGACTTATTCAGTGTATACTGTTGGCCTTAGGGGAGAATTCGTCATCTTGAAAATACTAACGTGAACATAGCCCAACTTAGTAGCAGACAACTGTTTGCTAGCAGGCAACATTAAGGTCTCTTAAGCTTTTTTTCATGTGATCAATTCATCAATTAAAACATAAGCACACCAATTTCTTTTATCTAATTCATTATTTAAGTCATCCAGCCAGCCTCCTTAAGTACTTAGCATATACTGAATCTTTACAACTCCTGTTCAGAGAAAAATATCATCATACAAGACAGGTAACAAGCCACCAGTTACCAATGGGTTATGTGACTCTCCCTTCTCAAGAATTCACACATCTACAGCAAAGCCTTGAACAGACTTCAGGTAATTTCCATCTTGATCCACTTTAATCTTCATTACTGTCTCACACCTTGCCCAGTGCTCTGATCATAACCTAAAAGTACTGAAAAGTCACACATATTTCTATCTCAAGGCAGAGCTGACAAGACTCTCTGGGAAACCCCAGATTTGTCGGAGATTTGTATTTCTTTAAGAAGTGAGACATTTAAATTATGCCCCTCACTAGAATTAATATGCAAGGTCATTAAGTGAAATTTGGATTCATAAGTCAAATTAACATCAAAGGAAGTGGAACAGCAAAGTAGTCTCATTTAGCTCCCTAAAGAGATACCCAACAGATTTCTATTAAACTAATTAAAGAATTACATTCCAGGCTGAGTGTCCAGTCACTGGGACTCCCTTGGGGCTAAAGTACTCCAGGTGCTCCCAAAACATAGCAGGCATGTGCTACCTAAACTGCTACCAGACAAGTGCTAGAAACGGCTCCCATACAAACGCTACAGCTGAATCCCCTAATTAATTTCACAATCATTAGAGAACTATAATGTGGTCTGCCTGCTGTTCAGTAGCAAAGGTCCAACACAAGAGAGGAAACTATGGATAGGTTAGGAGCAAGCCAAAACACATAAGTAATCTGCCCCAACTCTATTGTGGAGACAAGCATTTAACTGATATAATACATGTAAAAACACCTTGAACTCAAATTGGTCTTAGTCTGAGAAAATGCAAAAAGGTACCTTGTCCTCCCCATTCTCATACTAGGATCACGATCTTACAAGAAAGCATTATGAAGAACCTCTACCCATCTGGAACTGGGGTGTCAAAAGCAGCAAATGGCTTTTCATTTTATAAGTTAAAAAAAGTTGAGCATACAGTTTACACATTCTCATTCCTGTGAGCGGTCTTCATTGTTCAGTTCTAGAAGAAAAAGAACTTAGGGAAGGTCACAGTCAACCTGTTAAATGGTAATAACATCAGCACAACTCGCTAGTGGAAACCAGACACTGCTCTCTGGAGAAGCAGAACAATACTGACTAGAGTACTTACTTGTTGGAATTTTATTTGGTATTTGGCTTAAAAAGCAAGCTGTGTGCTGAACTGCATATGTTAATTAGGTGATGTAA
>JAWWEV010000115.1:51119313-51178398 GCA_035583235.1 Hafferia zeledoni | reverse complement strand
CCTCTTTATTCTGTGTTGTGCTTAGTGCAAATGAGCATGAGGGTCAGTTTCTTTTTTCAAGGCTTTGTTTTATTTATCCTTGGGGGGAAAAAACAAAAAGAACTGTGAAGGTGTTTGAGGTATTTTTAATGTAGAAACAATGTACCACAGGTCATTTAGACCTTTGCAACACTAAAAGACAAATATGTATCTGTAAATAGTAAATAATTAATTGCTTATTTTCAGGGAACCACTGATGAAACTCAATTAGTTTTTAATTTCAGATTATTTTCTAGCTGTATGAATCATCAACTCACTGGTTAATTTCTCAGTGGTCTCTACAGGAAAGCCTTTGCAGCTGGAATCTTCATCAGAGCTACAGTGTTCTTATAGATGCTCGATGTCACTGAACCAAGATTTGCGTTTGTGTTTCTGTCACTGTCCAATGTGTTCGATCAAAATGGATTCTGTACTACTAAACTCTTTTTCTCCATAGTTATGCCATTGGATTGGGAGAAACAAAGGTTATGTTCTGGCTCTCTAGAGCACCTTAATGTCTGACAGTAAGATTATGCAGATGAAGAAACACACCATGGTAACTCTTCCTGAGCGTGTCAGAGTACCGTGAGTAAGTTTGTTGACACTTTTAATGTGAGTACTTCCATTCTGATATGAACAGGAGTCCATGAGCTCTTGAGTCCATTGTCTATAAAAAACAAAAAAATACACAGTAACCATGTCCTGATGGAAGTCAGTCACTGAATAGGTTTTGCTTAGTGAGAGGGTCATGTTTAATCAGTGCTTTGGACTCCCCATCAAGGTAAGTGGCCTATAATGTCTTCAGCCATGAAGAAACAACTGGGTTTTCTATGGTCACTCTTACAGCTCATAAGTCCTCCTTGCCTTATTCTGGCTATTGAAAGCCGGCAGCCTTCTACAGTGGTAGAGGCTACCTAGAAGTCAGTTCTTATGGTTCCCTGCACAGCTGAAGCCTTTTCCAGCTGAAGTCAGAAGGCTCCTATGTGGATCTGGTATCTGCAGGATGCAGTGATCATATATCACTAAGAGGCAGTGGCACATAAGCAGTGTGCTCTTGTAACTCTCACATGGCAGTGCCACTGATCTTTTGCATTATGTGAATGATGAGGATATCCTGGAATATACCCAGAGCCCTGAACACAGCCAAGAAGTGTGTAAGCAAAGCCAAGCTACTCAAAATACCCAGAGTAATAGAGTGGCATTAGTACAATTCTCTGTCTAGGCTAGTAAATAGCATTCACTTGACTTCAGATATCTCCATGCTACTATGTGTCTGCTCCTTCCAGTAGCCACAGAAGGCAGTGTGGCCCTAGTTTAAATCTCTTCTGGTTGCATATAGCCATATTGCACGCACCTGCCTGTCATTCCAGTCTTTGAGGTCCTAAGAAAGAACTAAAATGTACAGTGGCAAAGTGTGATACAAGGCCATGTGAGATAATCACATATATTTTCTGTCAGTCATTATCATTCATGTATTTCCTGTGCTTTGGCCATATGCTTGGTCAAGATCTCATTGTATGCTGCAGATGCTGGAAGGCATGCGTCAAAGAGATGGGCTGTGTATCTGAGAACTTCCTTCAAATTTAATCACAAAATACTAAGAAATTCCCTCTAATGACAGGAAAAACACTTGGTTCCATGGTTCCAAAATGATGCTTAGTCAGATTTTTCAGAATTAGTCTTCCCTTGTGACTGGACTGACCTGATTTTCAAAAGAAGCTTGGGCTCAATTTTGCTCGGGAAGCTCTGTACCTGTGATTCCCTTCATGTAGGACAAACTGCTGGGAAAATTTGAAGTGATGGGAGTGTAGCTGGAACATGGGGTCATCAGTACCTTTGTGACACTGCTTACCAGATGGAGGTACCCTTCCTTCCCTCTCCCAGACAGCAGCAAGACTCAGACAAGCAAGACCCTTGTTAGGCTTTGTTTTCAGTTTTGGTTGTCTAGACTGTAACCACACTGTTGATGATAGGGTGGCATCTGCCATTGTTTGTCTGACTACACAGTGAATTACCAGAGGCCATCTGAGGGCTCAGTGAATTCCTTCCTGAGCTGGTGCTGCTTTCTACACTCTCCACAGCATGACGTTTCTGAGCAAAGACACTGCAAAGCACATTGAGCAAGAGTGCAGAGAGAAAAGCCCTCTGGAGTGGAAGCTGTAAATAAAGCTAGCATATATTCATAACCATCTTTTCAACACAGCCTCACATCATTTATTCTGTAAAGAACAGTTGAAGCAAATGTAAAGTCTTGAGATCCATGCTAGGGGAGAAATATGAGACAAGACTTTCTGGCCTTGTTGAGATGTACTTTGTGCTAAGACAGTTGAAGAGCACAAATCTCCATAACTGCCTTCAATTTACCATAATCTTCTCAGGTCCCTGCAGAGTTGCAAAAGGCAGTTCAAGAAGGTATCAGGAACACAGAACAGCTATTCTGGGTCATATCAAAGTCCTTTTTACCCAGTGGCATATTTCTTCCAGAAGTTATGTGGACATTCTTAAAGAAAGTGTAGAAAGACTATACTACCCGTTCCTCTGGTAAACTCTCCATGTTTCTATTAATTCGCAGACTAGGTACTTCCAGAGACAGTGGTTTTATCTTCATGTGTTCAGTAATATCTGACAGATTTTTCTTCTGGGAATGTCTCTAATTCCTTTTGAATCTTTTTATGCTTTTGACCTGCACAACTATCCTGTGGCAGTAAGTTCCACAGCTGAGCTGCACGCAAACAAAAGAAAATACTTTTTTGTACAGTTTTAGCTTCTTTTTGCTTAGGTTTTTGACTGCCTTTTATGCTGTGAGAAGCACTGCATAAGCGTTCTCTATTTTCTCCCCACAATTCATGATTCTTTATACATTGTGTCCTCCCTCAGCTGTTTTTATTCCGGTCTACAGTGGATTATTATATTTAATCTTTCTTCCTAAATGATCTCAGGTCATACTGATTGCCCTACTCTGTATTAATTCCAGTTCTTCTCTACCCTGAAATAAATACAAGAGTTTGGAAAGAAGAGTGAGTACATAGGAGAAGATGGAATGAAGATATGAACTATAAAAGCTCTCTTTCTTTCATCAGACTCTACTGAAAAGGCTTCAAGGGGCAAGGAAATTATAAGTAACTGTGGAGTAAAGCTTAATATCACAAGAATTCTAAGTCAGCCAGAAAACTAAACTTCAGAGAACTCCTTCTGTCCCACTATTCTTCCTGTAATCCAGAGGATTTCCTTAGTCTTAATCTATGGAAAGAAAGCTCGAAAGTGTAACAGCAGTCCGTTCAAAAGCTGAACACAAAAGTCAGGATTGTACCATCTGGCCATCATATATTTGGAATACGCAAAACAGACAAACCCAAACTCTGTGAAGCTGTCTCCGAAAAGTGACTGAACTAGTAACTCATCATGTAGCTGTAGGAAATGTAGGTCACTGAAAGTTACAAATGCATCATATATATTTGTGTCCATAACCTGCTCTGAAATCTGCAGTGGCCTTTGACCGAGGAAAAGATGGCTCTCATTAGGAGGAAAAAATGACATCATGACATCTACATTTGTCAGAGACTTGTGTTGCAAAGTTAAGAAAGGTCGGAAAGGTCTAACTAAGTACACCTCTACTGGCCAGGAAATGGATTATGTTTAGCATTAAGCATATAAATACGTGGGTTGAAGTACAAGAAATACTCCTGGAAAAGCTAAGAACTGTGTAAGTTTTCAAACTACTATTCTCCTTTTGAAATAGATAAACAGATTTTCATGCATTATTACAAAGTTTAATATATGACTGCTCTCTGACAAATCCCTGAATTTGTTAAATATAGTACAAAGTAAAGAGAAACACAAAGGGACAGGCTGAATAGAAGTTTAATAGTGTTAATTTGTAGATTCTGTTCTGCCACAGATAGATAAATCAAATTAATTCCCTGGTTTCAGGGGAATACTCTTGGTTTTACAATACAATAATGGTAACATTCAATTCATAGCCTTGTTCTAATGCATTCATACAAAGAGTAAACACAAGGAAAAAAATCTTTTTATTCTCCATGCTGTCCACAAACTCTCTGAGATGTGGTTTGACTCTGTTAGTCAATGGTGCTTACTTTGACAACATTAAAGACCAACTTAGAAGAGTTAAACAATAAAATTAGGAGAGCTAGTTAGCTTCAGAACATAGATTGGTTCCTATTAAGTATGCCTTTTCCTCACAATAAGTGGGAACTTATTTCAAGGAAAAAAAGTCCTGATTTCCAAAAGCTCTTCTAAAGGTAGTAATCTGTTACTTCTCATCTGCTCTTATCTTTGCACGACACTGCTTTTCATCCCAAAGGTATCACAGAATCAATTACATTGGAAAACATTATCAATTACTTACACATCTCCCTCTGTCATCTTACTGGCCACAGGACTGGGTTCCTGAATTTGAAACTTAAATTGCAAATTAACAGTAAATTTGACCTGTAAGCAGACCTATGGTATAGTCACACTCTCAGAAGCTTTCTTGGAATGTTCTTTGAGAGACCAGTTTGCTATAAACTGACTGATGAACTTGCGCATTGAGTGATGTCCCCTTTATATTTCACTAATAGTACTAAGCAACACTCAATCAATGCTCAGATTGTTATTGCCATATACTTTCTGGGCATATAATCAGAGGGAGTATAGCATTCAGACTCTAACTTGCTAGGAGCAGACAGTAATTGCCTCTAAATCAGGATCTGAAAATCCAGTGCTAAGTGGATATTGAACCACACAAAAGCTTATTGCAGCAGTAGTCACAGAAGCATATAGCTTTGTAGGCCTGAGGGAGAGCATTGCTACCCAAATGCACTGCTTTTAAGTCTTTTGAAAATTGCTCATGCATTAAATGGAAAGTCTAGCAGAAAGACAGTCTTTCCCAACATGTATATTGTACAGAGATTTTAAAGAATGGCATTGCAGAATTCTGTGTTTAGATTTCAGCAGCTTCCAGATCAAAAAAACTTGGTCTATAAATGAAAAACCTCTGGGGAAAAGCAATCTAATAACCAAGGCTATAGATTGGTCTCTTTTCTAGTAGTCAAACTGGACTTCTTGCTATCATCAGTGTACTATAGGGAAAGCAGACAGAAAAAAATAAATATTGACATTTTTGTGAGATTATTAAAAGATGGTCCTTTAAAGAAGAGTAACTATTTTTAGGGACAGAGTGTGAATGTATTTTGTTGACTTGATGTTAAATATGCCTATTAGTGCTCTTGCTTTCTGTACAACTCCAAATCTCACTGATTTCAGCAGTATATGATTAGTCCTATGCAACTCCTTCCCCTCATGTTTTATTGACACAATTACAACCAGCAGAATGGTGTGGTTTCAGGTCTCACTGATACGAAAAGAGAGCAGCTTTTCTACCATAGCCCTTCACTTTTGCAATGTGCTCCCTCACATCTAATCTGTAAGAACTCATAAAAACTAATCAACTTATTGAACATGTGTGAGCTGAAATGTGTACAGACTTGGACAAGTTTTCAAAAATGCACCCAAAAGCATAACTCTGATACATAAGTCACTCTTACATTTTGTTTTAATTTTTCATGACAACAAACAGGAGCAACACACATTCTCAAAGGTTATCAGATTGTATTAATTTTTGCAAAACATTACTTCCTCTCTTTTGTCTAGAAATAGTGAAACTAATCTGATTGAAATGCAAAGCAATCACCCCTGCTCCCATCCAGATGGAAAATTTCAGCCCTAGTTAGTATTTGGCACAGTGAGTGAAAATGAGATTGTACTGTGGCAGTTGCCAGGTCACCTTGAGGTAGTCCCACATATAGTGCCAGCCAACTTTATAAGCAACACATATATTACAGATACAATATTGATTTCATGTAGCCACATGTCATTAGTAATGAGAAAATTGCTAATCTAATTTACTGTGCCTTTTCTGATCTTTGCGGAAATTGAAAACATTATATTCTTAAATACCAAGGGTCTAACTTGAATAATTTCTTCATTTGGGAACAAATCAGTTCGATAGTTGCTCATGCCAAGGGTAAGTTGATCTTTCTGGTGCAAAAGAACAGAGCATCACTGACTCATTAATGAGGAGTGATGCAGATATCAGAATAAGAGGATTTATTCATGTTGCCTAAGGATTTATAAATATGAAGTATATTAAATAAAAATTATTGTCCTTTTTTAAATTAAATTCTGAAGTTCCATTTATTTCCATTCAGTCTTGTGCAAAATGTTTTAAGCTAATTTATTGTTACTGGCCACAGATTAAGACACACCTTCCTCCCAGCACTGGTACAGGCTTTCCCTTCAGAAGTGGAAGCAATTTCTAGAGTTACCAGAAGCCTTCCCAAAACACGAGTTAACATCCTCACATATTCCATGCAGTTGTTGGATACTTCAGTGTATACATGTGCACTCGATCCTCTGAGGAGGGCAGCAGCAATTCCTGTATTCTCTTCCTTCCTTCTTAAAGGCTGGTCCAGTAAACTGAAGTTAGCCACTGCAGGTATTTGCAAGACTGTGACCTGATCCACATCCTTCAGTGTCACAGAAGATGGTCCCATAGAGTTAAATCAGCCGAAGAGGTAGGCCTAATTTTTTATGCTAAAGTACATATATACACTTCAATTCAGAATTTCTTTTTTCATAATCCAAGGAGAAAATCAAATGCCTGGATGCTAATTAAATTTTATTAAAGAGAAATTCAAGGAATAGATATACTCCTTGTTAATTTTCTCATTAAAGATCTTTCCCCATTATGTTAACAATGGATCCGTTTCTACAGGAATGTGCATTCCATGGATGAATGTAACACATTAGATTATAGTTTAATTTCTTTTGGGAAAACCCTTAAATATGCATTACAGTGATTTATGATATGTTGTATCAATGGTTCATGTATTTTGTCTTTGTGCTTAACAATGCAGCAAGAATTCCATATAACAAGCTGCATGTCAATACAAGGATTTATCACTGGGTGCAAAATATATGCTTTCCAGGGACAATGCGTCTTTATTGACACCTGTGTGTGCTGAATCTCATCACTTTTTTCCTCTACCTAGTAATTTTCCCCACTAATCTATTCATCTCAATGCTTTCTGATGGTGGTTCTCTAGAAAACTAGCTGCATAGATTTCCCAAATTTTCACAGGGCCAAAAATCCACAATCTTCACAGTTGTGTTAGTTTAACTTTTTCCTTATTAAACATGGCACTGGGATATATTTTCAATTAATGCTTCTGTGCTTCTCAGGTATCTCACAGCCTTGCTGTCATGTTCAGTTACCTACAAAAGCCATGTATGGTCTACACTTTCCTCCACCATGGGCATTATTCCTTCAGTGATTCACACTCCATCGTACCTTACTGCCTGAGATGCAAGCATTATAAAAAAACTACTTAGCACAGTCTTTACATAAAGCTCACATAATGCAAGTACTGCTGAACATTCTTGTGGAGTCAGGTCTGCTTCAGGAAAACTCCAGCTCAGCAGGAAATTTACCATGTTGTGTGTCAACTGTTTTCCTTGTGATTTGTGTCTGAATCATGAGAAAGAACATCTTCAGTGCAAGCTGAATGTTGGTGGAGCATATATAGGCAGTTAAATCAGTTTTATCTCCTTGATGCTCTTGTGATTTGTTCTTTTTGTTTGGTTGGTGTGAGGTTTATTCTGTTTACAATTACGGACAGACCAGATGGCAAAGGCTTAGCCTGATGTAACACGTCCATAAAATAAGCAAAGCTGTCTGTGAGCCTTCTCTCCAGCAGGCCTACTTTACTTTGAGAAGGATTTTTCTTCCACTGGAATGAACCTCAAAGAATATAATTTTAGGAAGAAACCAGTAGCTCTATGAACAGCAAAATTAACAGTTCTGAGGTTCTCTCTTACCTCACTGTAGAGCTTCTCCTTTAGGGGAGGAAGATGATACTTTAGAATTCTCTCCACAAGACGGTGTGTTTCAGTGAAACTTGTAGGAATTCCTCAGTTTTGCTGTGTCTGCTCTTCTGTCATTAAAAGGTGTTTTGGGCAGGTGGGGAGTGGCAGGAAGGTGGCAGTCGTAGAGACATCAGCACTGCATGAGTTCATGACTTGACAAAACAAATCACATAATTGAGTGCAGTCTCATTAAGTTCTTCTCATCAAGATCCAGAAGAAAAAACCCCAAATATTAGATTTTTGCTCTGATTGTATTTGACCTAGTTCCTGTAACTTCAGAAGCTATTTCTGCTCTTATTTCTGCTGCCAAGAATGCCCAGTGTGTGCCAACACAAACAATCCTCCACAGACAGACAGTAAAGTCAGGCTTTATCCCAGAACTTTATCTGAACAGAAAATACATGTAAACCAAACTTTAATGTTGCTTATTTCTTAACTAAAGAAATGATGCCATGGACTGCTTAAAAGATTTGCCAAAGGCCACGCACAACGTCTGAGGAAGAGCTATGTCTGAGGCAGAGCTGTAAGCAGAAAACTCCAGAGCCACAGTTCATTGCATTCACCACAGTTCATCCTTCCTTTTCAGAGTACTGCCATGTAGGAACATATTATTCAAAGCTGCTGACAAGTTTGACTAGCTGTTTTTCTAACAAATGAAGGAGAGGCAGTTGGCAAAAGGTGATAATAGCACTGGGCAGCAAAGATTGTAATTGCCTGTGTCATGCATTGTATTATACATTTTATCTTTAAATGCTCCCTTAGAGAAGAACGAACAAGAATACAAAAGAAACTGAAATCTGGCAATTGCTCATAATTTATAATACTCATTATATTTTTGGGACAGACATCTCTTGGCAAGGTAAGTTCTTTTATTTATAGGCAGGGACTGTTCATGCTTTGCATATTAATGCATTCACATCTGCAAAACCCATAAATTAGCCTCTAGCTCATTATGGCAATGCCATTGTCCTACTTGCCAGTATGTAATCTGATCCCAAATGTTTCAGATGTCCACAAATACAACCAGCCTGAGGGAAGAGCTTCACTGTTGCAGTACTAGCACACCAAAAAATATCTTCTTCCCTTGCAAAAAAAGCAAATAACATAAAACAACTGGATGGGAAGAAACTGCTAAGTGTTTAAAAAAGATGGGCCCCAAAGCCTAATATTCAAGATGATGTTGCCTTGTTTTAAGGTTCTTATGCCAGTTCAGCAAAAAGAATGAATTTATAGCAGCTTTTTAAAGGGTTCCAAATAAAATTATCTTCGTAGAAGATTAAGTCACTTGGCTGTGGATTCTGATTTTATCCCAATGTGTCATACAGGAGCACTCATGTTATTATTGCTGTTTCAATTCTGGTTGTACATAGCTACCTGAAAAAGATGGATTGGTCCTTTTTTTTTTTTTTTTGGTGAATCTTATAATGACAGTCCCTACTTTCAGGTAGTCCACAGTTAACAATTATGCCAAGATTTTGCCTGTGATGGCAAAATATCAAATGCAGAGTAGACAAGACAGGCTCATAGAGCAAATACTCCCTCCCATCCAGACATGTGGGTGCCTCCTATGTTAAGTCACTTTGTCAAAGGTCACTGGATGGTAAAAGTTTGCTAGTCTCACAAGTTCAGGTTCTGAAATGTCTCAGACTCAATTTTGCTACCATGAGTAGGAGGAAGAGTGCTCTCCACCAGCCTTGGATAAGCTGGCTTCCATGTGGTTGCCTTTAACTGTGTTAAGGCACACAAACATACCCATCCTTAAAAAAGGCAAAAATGAAACCCTAACACAACCCCAAACCCTACCTGCATTGTTGGGAAGATCTTAAACAAGGTAAAAAGGTGCTGTCAGCAAGCTCTCACCCACTGCCCAGACTTGCTTCTGCATTACCCTACTGCTTGCCTCCTCTGGCCTTTTCATCTCTTGCTCTCAACCTTTCCACCTACTCTTCCCTGGCTATAGAGTCCTCAGAAACCTCTCTTCTTTGCTGGCCTCATATCATCATCATCATGGCTAGGCTTTGTGAACAAAGACTTTGGGAAGGGGTCTACCCACTGCTATAGGTAAATGACTGTAAATGAGAAGAAGGCCTGAAACAGGAGAGCTTCAATTGAGGCTTCAGAGTGAGAGGGGGAAGGCACAGGTCATTGTGCAAGGGTGCTATTGGATTCAGGATCCCGATGCACCTGCATGCAGGACATGCAGCAATACATTACATTTCTTTATTGAATTTTGGTTGATAATAGTGGCCAGTTATTTATTTATTTGCCTGGAACTCTCATTTGTCACAGTAGGTGGGAGAGGAGCAGAACAACAGGGATCTGCATGAGTCATAACCCAGAAAAAGCTTTGCTGAGAATACAGCTCACATGGCTCTGCAGCATAGACGGATGCATGATGCAGGTGATAAGCATCAGTGTTGCTGTTGTCTCCACGTTGTCCTTCTCATATTATCAAGAATGACAGTATTGGCTATGATGCATTCAAATGGGGCTGTAGGTAGGGATAGGTAAGGACTTCTCCATTTCATTTTATTGTCTTTTCCATACTACCATGAGAAAGAGGAAATGCAGCATAAAGAAAAACAAATACTTGCTTAGAACAAGCATAGAAATATAGAAAAAAAGGTGTTGCTTCTAAATCCAGGGGCTTTATCTCACTTCTATTCAATTGTATTTTTGACCTGGAAAAGAATTGCACAAGGCTAGATCCAGCTAGGGGGACAGGGGAGTGTTTATATGTCTCTGTTGCATATCCTGCTACACGAGTGGACAGTGGCCACCTGTGAGCCACAGTCCTGCCACCCTCTGCCACCTCTGCAGATAGCTGGCAGGTCTTTCTTTTAAATATAGGACAGTCCCAGTGAATTCTGTGGAACTTTCCTAGCTAGGAGCTGGGCACAGAATGAGGGAACAAGAGGGACTGTTGTTCTCCCTGAAATCTGCAGTTCCAGCACATGTTTAAAGGAAACCTTCCTGCTCTCACTCAGAGTGAAGCAGCTCAGTGTTGAGTGTGTGATGAACTTCTCACAGACGTATCCTGGAGTGGTCATTGCTGGATGAGGACCATTGCCCACATCCAGGCTGCTCTGAACACTCCAAGCTGGGGATGGCAGCAAGCGCTCATCTGGGCAACTTTCCTCCTCCCATCTCTCTCACCCAGAAACTGAAGACCATTCAAGGCTGCTGAGGTGCCAGCCATATGAAGCCCTGCCTGTTCCACAGAGAGCAAGTAAGCTCTGGCTCTGCTTAGAGTTAACCTTTTAGGCTGAATCTCTTCACAGGCTCTTCTTCATATCACCTGCTGGGCTTCTCCTGCCCTTCATTAGACTGTACTAACAGACTCTGAGTGGTTGAAAGAAATTCCAGTATTTGAGTAGTTTATCAATGCTTCCCCCGTTTAATGTTCTTCTTCTATTCCCAGCAAAATGGACTACAGGTTACACTGGGTGTTGCTGTTTAGATACTGCACTGAAAAGTATCATGTCAATGGCTAGACAGGGCTGATTCCTATCCAATTTCTAATTCCATTCACTTTCTGAATATGGCATAATCTCCCTTACAAGAATATGTGTGGGAAAAATAATTTTGGTATAATTTTTGTTCAGATCATCTGTGATAAAGCCTCCTTTTCTCTTTCCTCTGCCTATTGTGCTTTTCTTTGAACTTTTGCTGAACCTATATTTTGTACCTAGCTTCTTCATGCTTTCTACTACTAAGATCCAAGGAATTATTTCTTCACAAATGGTAGCAAAAAAACCCAAACAGGCATGCTATAAAGACAGTTAAAAAACATACATTTTCCTCCGTGTGTATTTAACAGTTTCCATCTTTGCCATATGTTCTTTTCCTCATCAATTTGCCTTTTAGATTGTTCTTTACCACTTGGCTGTTTTCTAGCTTCTACAACAGAAGGGGAATTGATCTTTCATTTGTTCCACAAATATTCCTTATTGTCCCACGTTTTATTACCCCATCTGTTATTGTGTGATCAATTAAAGTCTCTTGTGGTCTCATTTTTCCAACTGATCACATTATACCACAGACTATATTTCAATTTAATTGCTATCTACTGTATGATGTGTAAACTACAAAGAGAGGAGCAAAAAGAGGAGGATATTTTTCCCCTGCCTGCCATTCCTCTCTTTCTATGTAAGCACATATCTTCAGTGCTTACTTCTTACTGATGACAGCATTTAAACTAAATCCCTCATTTCCACTCTTTTCTACATGAATCCAATGTTTCTATTTCAGTTTACTACTATGAAGCACAAAAGTATATACTAAATAAGCTCACCAACACTTGTGGGAAACAGGTAGCTACTGTCCCACTTTATGAGCTAAAAGGCTTCCCTGCTGCACCCTTGCCAAATGGAAACTTCTCCCCTCAAGCAGTGTTTTCCTGCTTTCCCTCCTCCATCTCCCAGTCCTTTCTTACTGCTCTCAACACTTAATCTTGGTCATGCATGGTTGTATTAGCTGTATTTCTGTGTGTAGTTTTAAAATTACTTTTTCTTCCATGTTTTAGACATTTACAATGATGCCTTCTGCGAAGTCCTGTTTTGTCTTCCTGCACTCAACTCTGTCTCTCACAGCAAGGTGTTCAAGAATGACATGCTTTCAAAATTAAGAGGTACAGCACTATTTCTGCAAGGGGAAGCTAACCCTGCAAATGTGATCAAGCTGATGTGAAGAAAGTGAGTTGTCTACATCAGGAAAAATAGATGGCAATTTCTTCTATCTGTCCAGCACAATGGGAGAGAAGACTCAGAATTATAACTTTTATAACTATTGCTTTTCATAATAATGGAGCAAAGTGGGTCATTGCCAGGGAGAGAAATGGAGACAGCTCCTGGTATAACAAGGCTTGGGAGAGTTTGCGTCAGAAGCAGCACCCCCAGTTTGCCCCTGAAAATAATGACTCAAAGTGCTGACGTTCATGCATGCTGTGTTAATCCAGTGTCATGTCCACATGTGCTGCTAATACAGAGCTGTGATCCCTCATTCGAGCATGTGCCTAAAGACCAGACTGTCTCTTAGAAATCAGGCCTCAGTGGAACTGAGTTATTGGTGAGTCATTCAGAAAAGCTAAATAGAGGCTTTAATGTAGAGCTGTGCAATGAAATGTACCCTGTCAGTTTATGGATGTGCAGTTGGAGATCAAGTTTTTCTCAGAAGTTCCTGATGTCACTGATGGAAACTGAGATACCATTTTACAAGACACCTGTGCTGAGGCTGGAAACAACAAAAATGGTAATGATCTACAATGCTGTGTGGGCAGCTCTGAGATACACATAGCTTTTACAGAGAGGAAGGAAGAATCGAGACAGGAAATACACATTGATGCAAGCAAATGCAAATATTGGCAGAAAGAAAAACTCATTTAAAAAATGTATCAAAATATCTATCAAGCCAGTTTTCCCATGAGATATTTGAATTAAAATCTCTCAATTTGACTCCTTCCTCAAAAATACTAAGTAATGCATATATCACCACAGTGCTAAGAACAGACAGCAGTACAGGAGCTTCCAGCTCCCTAAATGAAATCAAATGCATGGATAGAAGGCAGTACCAAAATCCCACTGGAAGGCATACAGGCCTTAAAGTCTATCTTGCACACACCTGTAGTATAGGTGTCTGGGTGACTCTCCATCATCAGTGAGGAGACCGTCAGCCACTCCTCTCCACTTCAGCCTCAGTCTAAAACATCTGAGTGAAAGAAATTCCTCTTTAGGTCCCTGGCCTGCAGTTTCAGGGGAATAAGCATATAAATGACATAGACTCATAGAAGCATTTAGGTTGGAAAGGACCTGTAAGATCATCAAGTCCAACCATTGACTTAGCACTGCTGAGTCCACCAGTAAACCATGTCCCCAAGTGCCACATCTACAGGTCTTTTAAACACTGCCAAGGACAGTGACTAAACTACTTCCCGGGACAGCCAGTTCCAGTGTTTGACAACTCTTCTGGTGAAGACATTTTTTTTCTAATATCCAATCTAAACCTCCTCTCATGCAACCTGAGGCTATTTCCTCTTATCAGTTGTTACCTGGAAGAAGAGGCTGATCCCCACCTGGCTATAACCTCCTTTCAGGTGGTTGTACAGAGTGAAAAGGTCTTTCCTGAGCCTCCTTTTCTCCAGGCTAAACATCCGCAGATCCCTCAGCTGCTCCTCATAAGACTTCAGCTCCAGACACTTCACCAGCCCCATTGCCTTTTCTCTGAATGTAATCAAGGACCTCAATGTCCTTCTTGCAATGAGGACCTCAAAACTAAACACAGGATTTGAGATTTGGCCTCGTCAGTGCCAAGCACAGGGGGACGATCACTTCCCTAGTCCTGCTGGCCAACACTTTTGCTGACACCAGCCAGGATGCCATTGCCCTTCTTGACCACCTGTCTCGTTGCTACAGGAGCAGAAATAAGGACGCTGACAGGACCGAGCCGGGCCAAGCAGCTCGGGAGGCTCCGCGGTGCCGGGCGGAGGGTCCCGGAGCACGATAAGCCTCTCGTCGCGGTGAGGATTTTGGGGGGATGCCGCCTCTGCCCCCAGATCGCATCCTCTCCGTTCCAAGCGTTCCCGAGGTGTCTCCTGCCCTCTGGCGGCGGAGGCACCGCCGGCCCCGGCCGCGCCGCCCCCGGACACCTGCGGCGCTTTTAGAAACAGTGTCATGCGAGTAGAACTCTCAGGTCTCAAGGAGAGTTTCAGACTTGACACACGGACTGAAAAAGGTGTGAAAAACCAATTCCGGCTTTGTATCTGATATTGCACGAATATATTTTCCAAGACACATCTCTTGATTTATCAGATGTGAATACACAAGTCAGAGTAAATATAAGCATCCTCTCCAAGATTAAGTAAGTCTTTCCTATTCTTCTGAATAAACAGAAGTTTATCTTAAAGTAAAACCACAGTGAAACGCCCCAGCCCTTTGTGCATAAGTATACGTTGTGCCTTGGGTTTTCTTGGAGGGGTGTTTCCAAAAGAAGTAATAGTAACTCTGGGAAATAATGTTCACATGCTGCAGGAGTAGGTCCAGTGTTAGCCAGGCAATTGCTAGCACATGAAGATGGTCAATTTGCAACCTTGAAAAATGACTTATGGACAAAACCAGAATCAATAAGGAGGTTAAGGATGACACAGTTCTTTATTTGATGCTCTCTTTTTTTACATTTTGGAAATGCAAATGAGAGGATGAGGTAAAGGAGGAAAAGTTGCAGGAACTGGTCCATAGACCTTAGTTGTTTGAAGACCCTGGATTCTGTGTGGGCATGATCTAAGTGAGTCTGAGGCCCCTAGAGAGCTATGGGGTAAACTCCCTGCCACTGGGATTCTGACATTTCCTTTAATATAAATACAATTTCACACAGTGCAACTCCAGGACAATAGAGTGTCCTCTGCACAATCTAAGTGTAGAAAACTGGAGTTAGTGAGCACGTATGCAGCTTTAAGATTGTCTGTATGGGAACAATAAGGCACCTTGTGCACAGAAGGAGGACTCTATATTCTCCTTTTTCCCCTAAGATTTTGGTTGTCTCAGGCTGATGGAGTCACACAAGGTATCTCTTGCTAGAATGAGAAAGGGTTAGTCACACTGTTAGTCACACAGGCCAAACTGTTGCCCTAGTATTTTCACAAGGCTTTTGAAGCAGGCTCAACAGCACATCAGTTGCAGAGAGCCAGCTTATTTTATCTCTGATGAGCCCCAGCCCCAGATGAGTTTCTAACATAAACTGAGTTCAACCAAGGGCTACTGACAAGAGTTGGTCAGAAAAATTGCTCTCTTATAAATTCAGATAATGGCAGCTTTTGAGCACACACAAGAAAATTCAAATTTGATCTAGAAATACCGATGGAGTGGTTGTTGTGGGTTATACCAAGTATGTGCCATCCCTATCCTGTTTTATGGGTTGAATGACTACCCTGTCTAGGTGATGTTAATTAGGTATCACGGCTGTGATGCCTGAAGAGAGATTAAGTAGAATTGGGGCACTTGGGCATGAAGGAAAGTGAGCATAAGACGCTGCTGAAGGACAACACCCATGAATTACAAAATAATTGGATTTACAGGTATTCAGTCTGTGGAGATTATTTTTTTCCCTAATGGTTTTAGCTGAGAGGTAAACAGGCTAGAAAATGTAGTCAGGTAAAATGGATAAAGGAAAGGCATCCCAGCCCTGAGGTGACAGAGGGATGCCTTTGGCACTGTGCTACCCACCATGTGTCCCATTTCTTCCTCCCTCCCCAAAATGCACTCTTGGCAACCAGCCTGCAGATTCCCACTGGCACATTTCAAAGCCTGTGAGAGCTCAGCCATACCCATCTGGGATGGAGCTGATCCCTGACCTTCACTCAACCCTGCTTGGTTTTCTCTGATAGCTGGGTGAATGATTGCCAGCAGTGGTAAATGATTTACTCCACCACCTACTACAGAGGCATATCCCTCATTACACTGCAGAGAAAAATATTTCTATAAAGCAACAAAGATTATTAAATTATTTTATTATTCATGTAATAAATAAATAAGGGTGAGGGTAGTGATGGTGAAATAAGCTTATGATTCTTCTTTTCATGGTTAAAGAAAGAAATTTGGGAAAATATCTAAATTTTCATAACTAGAGAACACATAGCTGTGTTCATGGCTGAAAATAATGTATGTTTGGCAAAGCAGCTTGATCCAGAAAGCTCAGATAGATTCAGTCAGGTTTGGTGTTTGGTAAAACAAAACTCCTGTTGGTTTTGTTGTGTATTAGGCCATCTTTTCCTCATGATCATAGCACTACATGTTTTGCATGCATATATCATTGCAGCCCCACAGAGCTGACTCCAGCTGGTCTCTGTGAAGATGTGGGTTATATAGCCCAGAGGTGAGAAAAAATACATATGCTGCTGGAGCTGCCTATTTTGCTGCAAGAGGCACTGGTTTATTGGTTTGCTAGATTACCTCACTACTAAATCCAAGTATCATTGGGATTGAAGGCAGATAACTTAATTGACTGTGTTGTAGGCCCACAGTCATACAGAATGGAATGGTTGGTACATATTACATTTTAACTTCAGCTAGGTTTCACAATTGTTTAAAAGCTGAGTATTCAAGAAGAAAGGAGAAGGTGGTATTTCTCTCTTCATGGGGTCACTGGGAGAAGCAGGGTAGGCTACGCAAGCCACTAATGCCAGAGGTGGTCTTGGAGACTGCTCTCAGAGCTTCTGAAATGTCTGGGCACTGAGGCACTCCAGGTGCAGGCACAGCCTTGGGAAACCAAGTAATGCAATTGCTAAAAACAGGAGCCAGTTCTACATTCCTTTCTGAACTGGGGGAAATCTCTAACTATTGACCTTGTAATGAAGAGAACACTTTCCTGAACAGTGCATCCCTACTTTATTTCTTGCAAAATGGATGAAATTTAACCTCACTTCTCTTCCAATGCCTCTCACTTTTTGTGCTGATGAAAGTATTTTCTGCATCTCCTTCTGGGCCCTAATAGTAAGACTGCTGGAAAGTCACTGCTCGGCACTGTATAAATGAAATTCTGCTGTAGTGCCCAGTCCTGCCATTACCTCTCTGTGCAAAAACTGTGTGCTGATGACTTAGGCTTGCAAGTAGGTATGGCAAAATTTATTTACAGCTCTATTTTATTATGAATTTGGAATTAAATCTGAATGTGAGAATGACCATAAGGATGTTGAGAGGGCTGATGAAACTCTCCACAGTTTAAGATAACCTGCCTAAAATTTTTGCAAATTGTCTATAGTGATATCATCTTATTCTGACTTTAGCATCACAACCTGTTCTAATATTTGCCAGCAATCACTACTCAGATGAGGTTGACCATCCCTCCTCACAGGACACCTCCCATGGATATGTTTTGAGGAATTGACATTGGACACAGTTTGTTCATATGTGACACAGTTGTGAAAAATCCCAGTTGATGCAGTCCAGTAAGAACTCATATGCCACCATCCTCAATTAAACCCTTATAATCCCCCTTACCCACTATTCATTTTCAGCCCTTCAGATCTCAGAGTATTGTCTTTTTATTGACCTCTTTGCTGAGGCCTAGAAGCTGCTTCAAGACTAAATCAAAGGTGTGAGTTGTGTACCCAATCTAATCACCCCTGATCCTGTGATGGGCTAAGTTTGCTTTGGTGCTGAGAAATGGGTAGACATGATGGGATGTTAAGAGATCTTATTATAGAGAAGTGCTTCTCCCATGAGCAAAAGTTTGGTGTTCATTCATGCCATGTGATGGGAAAACCTTCCTTTTGGTCATCTTGCATCTTGGAGTGCATTTCCAGACATGGAATGGAAAAAGATCGGGGTGCATGGGTCCTGAGTACCACTGTTGGGCTGTGCCCAGCAGAGCCTGCTTAGAAGCTGGAGCACAACTGCAATTAAACACGCATTAGGTGACCATTAGGAAACACACTTTTCTTTAATGCTGACCCTGATGTGAGACAAGTTATGGTTTCCTTGTTAAAAACGTTACATTCCCATCCTCATATGACACCTTTCTTTAAGGTGTTTTTTTTCAACTGCACAGCAACTTATTGCAAGCTTTTGGTGCCTGAAGTGGCTCGTTATTATCAATGCTGGGTAATGCTGGTCGGTCTGTCCAGTGAGCAGAGAGGGGGAAGATCAGCTCCAGCCCCCATGAGGACGGCAAGGCTCGTGGAACCCCGAGAACCGAAAGTTTTTTCGCCGTGGTTGCGTTTTGCGGTGGCGGGGCCACGACGGAGGAGCGGGTGCGGGAGGGTAGCAGACAGCAGGAGGGCAAGCGCAAGGGTGAGCCCGGACGGAGCGAGAGAAGGGCCAGCGGGCTGTCGAGAGGGGAGCAGGCTTGTCCGGCGCTCCCTTCCCTCCCTTCCCCTCCGCTCGGCTCCTCTCTGCCGGCCCCACGGGTCGGGGCCGCCGCCGGCGGCAGGCTTAGTCAGAGGAATGTGGGTGGGACTCCCTCCTCCACCCCGGCGCCTTAAAACGCCGCTCGGACCGGGGCGTACGCAGTCTCCCGTCCCGCCGGAGCGTTTTTACCGCACCCGACCCGCGACGCCCGGGCTCGCTGGGAGCCCCGTCGGCCGGGCAGGATGGTGGTGTGTGGCCTCGCCTGCTGGAGATGCAGGTGGCTCCTGCCCCTGCTGCTGGGTCTGGCCATTATCATGGGCATCATCGCCCTGGCTGGCCGGGGATGGCTGGAGTCCGAGTCGGAGCCCTACGTGCAGCAAGCATCGCTGTGGGAGAGCTGCACGCGGGGCGAGGAGGACCTCAACTGGAGCTGTGAATCCCTCATGGACTACGGTGAGTGAGAAGCCCTCCGAAGGACCCAGGGTGGTGGGTGCCATGGCCATGGACCCTCCCTACCCTTGTTGTGGAGCAGCCTCTTTCTGGGATGGAGTTTCCCTCCCAGAACCAGTACTTGTTGTGTTTTGGGGCTTAAACCAGCAAGGAAACACAATTCTAGACTGCTTCCGAGAGACCTCTTTTTATCAGTACAACACTGAGCAGCTGGGGTGTTGATATTTTGGTTTTTTCGAAAGTTATTTTACAGCCAAAGTAAGATAGCCAATTGGCTACAAGTCCGTCAGTTTGCTGTCCCTCAACTCTCAGCAGGCTGTAGTCCCAGCAGCCTTACCTGGCACCGGTGAACTCCTTCCTGTGCTGGTCACCTCCGTGGTCTGATGTTGAGCATGGAAACCTTCATGCAGAGTGTCCTATGCAGAACCACACCTGGACAGTAGTAAAATGGTCTTCCCTGACCCTTAGGAGGTAGACAGCACTCTGCCTGGCCAAGGGAGTGCAGTTATTAAAATGCCTTCTAAGCTGAAGTTTAAAATGGCCTAATGTGGGTTTGCAGGCAGAAAAAAAAAAAAAGCTCTTTCCTTTGTATACCTCTCTGTTGCACTGGGGCCTAAATCAGGGATAATTGTGCCTCTGTTTTAACTTGCTGAGCCGCTTCTGTATCTGGCATCACCAGTGTAGTATTCTTGCTGCACACTCTTGGTTTCTGGGTCTTTGGGGGACTTTTTGTTTTATTGCTAGAACACATGGGTCTGATTATATCTGCTTTTCCCTAAACCAAAATATTTCTGGACAAATAAGCAGATCCGCCTTAAGATCCTGGATGAAGGTTCTTTAGGGACTGGGAAGCTGGAAGGGTGTGTTTCTGCTGGGAGAGCTGGGACTGCTTCCCTGCGCAGATCCCTTGCTGCCTGAGCACGGCAGACTGGCTTCCAGAAGCTTTTCATTGCAACACTCATGCATAAGCTACATTGTGAATATATGGTAAGAGAAGTGGCTTCATTTCTCAGCCCGGTGGTGACTTCGGGCCTTACTGTAGGTGGAAGAAATCTGGCTAGTGAGATAAAAATACCGATCTCTCCCATTAGACAGAGAAGAAAAGGTAGTAGAGTTGCTGAAATTTGCATTGCAAAGGGGAAAAGTGCTAATACAGTACAGCTGCTGAAATTTGTTTTCTCCTGCAGTGAAACTGTTTCTCACGTCTCTGAGTACTGATGGGTGTGCCCTTTGCGTCAGCCCTCAGCGTTGTGGGGCACAAGTACTTTTCTGCTGTTTTTTCTAGTCAACAGGCTGACAGAGAACAGTATCCTTGACTTCGAGTATTTAAGCCCTCGCTTATTTAAATCAAAACTTATTTAAATCCTTGTCTTATTTATACCAATTTCCCCCTTTTCAAATTTTCATAACATCAATGCCACTGTCTACTAAAAGGGTATTTACATCTATGGACAGGATGTAACACATGAGTTCAGGTTTGATTTATTTTGTTTCCTTTTTTTCTATGCTAATGCAATTAGTCTCAAAATAGGTGAGGACATTTTCAAAGGAAAAAATGCCTTGGAGGCATTTACAGCAATGCCGCAGGAAAATAAAAGTTAACTAATTGAGATGCACAGCTTTTGTTTTGCATACAATAACTGCCATGCACTAACCATCCTCCACCTCTCCTGATGAAATGAAGACTTCAGAGTGGATCTCCATGAAGAGAAAGTTCTACTAGACAACTTCTTAATCAAGGAGGCATGTGTACCAAGAAAAGGAAGAGAAAAAGTAGTCAAGTTGCTTATTTTAAATGAGGGGAAAGGCAAAGGAACAGACAATTAAAGATTTGCAAATGGGAGTGTCTCCTAAACTGCATTGCTTCTTACTGCACATTTGCAAATGCTACATGAGAGGGAAGAAGTGAAAGGGAAAAAGATGAGTAGTCTGTCGTTTGGTATGGAGGCAGGGAAGAGATTTTGTTTAGAGTAATGTACTGGTTTGTGTCTGGGAAATACCCTGGCTGGCAGGGTCTGTGTATTATCAAACTGCAACAACATAGAGGTGCTTCGCTGCACTGGAATATGATTCAGGATGATTTAATCTGGACTATTGCAGGATTAAACTGTTGACTGTGTCTTTAAAACATATCAGTAAATCATCAGCTAGGACAAAGATTATTTGCAGTATGTTACTTGGAGAGGGTGATTGTCTTCCTACTGATGAGGCTGTAAGTTTAGGAACAGTATTTGTGGGTGGCTGTATCCTCCTGGTTCTGAATAGCTGGTCCCAGTGACTTTGCTTTGAATTAACACTATGAAAGATGGGCGTGAATGTGTGCAGTAAAGGTAACCCCATTAATTTAAGTCTTTATACTCCTAACAGCCAGTTGGTATTCATTAAGTACACAACAGCCAATGAACAAAAAGGGAAACATTCATAGTAAGTGCCAAAAAAAAAAAAAAAAGGAAAGGGAAAGAGGGAGTGGGGAGAAAAGAACTTAAAAGTAGGAGCCCAGCCTTTGTGAATCATATTTCACTGCAGCTGTGACACTGTACCTGTGTCCCTAGAGGTATGGACTTTGATACCACAGACTATTGGTGAAGCTGAGTGCATGTGTCGACTTCACTGAGGGGCCAGGTAAATAAAGGAGGAGTGTTAAAGGTGTGCTTATCTTTTCAGTACACCTCTTTTCAGGCATGCTTTTGTCTGATCTACAATGCCAGGATGTATTCGAGTGTATTCAATTTCACGTGGAATATGCTGAAGTAAAGGTGTAGCTGTTGGTGTCCCTACCTACACCCAGAAAACATTTACTGCAACTCCTTTGTAAAAGAGCCCAGTGAACAGGTGAGGTTTGAGCCTCTGCCAGTGTGCTTTGCTGGCTCCTGGGCAGGTGCACTTCCACAGAGGCTTTAAAAGTTGTAAATGTATTAGATTGGGCCTCTCCTCAGCTCCCGACAGAGCCAACTGATTTATGCCAAGTTTGTACTAGAGGGCTGGTTTTTAATAATTTGGTAGTATAGCAATTGCTTTTCCTGCACTCCAAAAGCCAAATCAGAGTTGTGATTCCCAATATTAATTTCCAACCAGCCTTCCTAGCAAAGCTTTGATTCTGGGCTCTTCTGTGGGTGTGGTGGGTATGCACACAGGTTCTCTTCACCAGTCATGCTACCATGGAATTTTGCACATTATCTGAGCAAGAAAATAGACTGACAGTGCTCTTTTGCCCACAGTCCACTACTTCTTTATTACATCAACAAAGGCACATTTTTTGGACATTCTATGTAATGGGCTCTCAAGGCCAAACAAGAATTGCTACTGCCATTTAGATACAGAAAAATACTGTAGCTACAGGGTAAAACGTTCCCCCTCTATGCATGTCATGATAAAAACTTCTACCCTAAGATTCCAGTTATTTATAAGCTAACAAACTAGCTTTTGCTTTTGAAAGTAAGTGAATGAAGATGAGAAAGTTCTGTTACTTCAAATCCTGTAGAAGTTCATATTCCTGCTAGACTCTTTTCCCAGCTCTTTTATTAATTTCTAAAGGGAAAACTAGATTTAAATATTTTAGCCAGTAGAAATTTCATCTTCTCCCTGATAAGGCTGAGGCGTGGTCACATGAAATCAGGAAATACACCTAACACTAAGGCTCTGTTGCTTGCTTTCTTTTAATTTCATCATATTACTGATGCTCATCATTAACATTACCTAATCCTGACCCCTCCTAGTTATTTGCATGGTAACATTTGCAGCTGAGTTCTTTTCTGTAGTAATCATTAATGTAATGTAGTGCTATGTAATAAAACTCTTAATCCTTTCTAATAATTATAGACCTTCAGCTCTTGAACAGTTGTTTTTTAATGTTCTTTCAACACCACCTAATTGATAAATACTTTTCTGCTGATTAGATGCAAAGAACTTGATTATTCTTTGAAGCCAAGCCAACGTGGGAACACTAATACCTCCAGCTGTTTTTCTGCTTTTCTGCTCTTGTATTTTTCTGCATTTCTTTTTACACAGCTTCAAATTACTGTGGAGTTATTGGTTGATTTCATAAACCAACATCATATTATATCTGAAATACTCTCTCTGCCAAATGAATGAACCTGAGAATTTTCTATTTTTATGGAAAACTTAAGTACTGGCTAAATATCTTGTGATTACAAGGTACTTCTGAAGAAGTACCCCAGCTAGAAACAGGGGTTGATCTGATGTTCTCTGAGTGTGAGCAGATCTATCCAGTTCTAAGGCAGCAAATAGTGGGACGGTTAATTTGTACCCGTCTCCGCCTGGGAGCTGTAAAGGGAGGATCTTTCAGACAGACAGGAGACCTGGGTGCCTGTGGGAACTTGACCAGCTCTCAGAAGCCTTTGCAGGGGCAAGGAGCCAGAAAAGCCTGACTGGATGGGTATGGAGATGAGGGGAATCCTGCATGGGGAAACAGCAATTTCAGGCAGAGCCCTGCAGCAGGCCCTCTGCTGAAAGCTCTCTGTGTTGGTGCGGGTAGCAACAGTTCTTATGGATAAGAAACACAACAGGGCTGCACCCTATGCTCAGGAAAGGTGCAGTCTCCCATCTCAATCTCTCTCATCAGTCACTTATTAAAAGACTTATGGCTAATTTTTGAGATTTCTCTTACATTGTATATATAAGTCCAGAGCTTTTTGCTACTTTTCCTGAAATTCCCACAGGGTATCAAGTGGCAGGCTGGTTGTTCAGTGGCTGACTACTAACTACACTAATCCAGCCAAGATCACACCCATCTAGCGCTGTGGCCAGCACCAATGACTCAGGTTGATCAGGTCTTGTCAGTATCAACCTGCTGTCAACTGCTGTTGGAAAAAATAATCCAGCAGGAGAAAGAGGAAGTTAGGGGGTCACCAGCACTGAACTCTGTCATATGTGAACACAAAACTCACTGAATTTCATAATGGTGGTGTCTACTGCTGCCCTGTTTCTGAAGACCCAAAACAACGCTGAGCTTGATATTAATCTTCCTGACAAGGTATCTCCCGCAGCCATATGTGTTGTCATTTTCATATTGCCAGAGACAAGAAAATAAATCACTTAGAGCAGATCTTGGGCTGACCTGTATCCAAAAGCTTGTTACACTTGTAAATTAAGCAGAGATTATATGAAAATGACAGAGAGAGCACTGTGGGCATTCTGGCCTGTATGGCTCTGGTTGTGTTTGTGTTGCACCAAACCTCAAGGTGTCTAACCTGAAGGTGTATTTGAGTTTGTAACCTAAGTTTTATCGAACAAATGCCAGATTTGTCTTCCTACATCCTGTCAGCATATATAATGCCTCTGAAAGGGAATGTGCTATGATAACTAGGTGTTCCTTCTAGGGCAAATATTGATAGCTTTCCTAGATCATTTAGTCTGAATTGGTTTTCCTGGGCTGACTGTGTGTAATAGTTACATATCCCTTTATATACAAACTAAAGAAATCCTATTGTGGAGACAATATTCAATGCCTGCCTTAAGTATGTCTGAGAATATTTTGTATGAAAAGATTTTATCAGGCTGCTGACATAGTTTTAATCTCCAGACATTCATCAGGTGTCCTCCCTCCCTTCTTCTCCCCCAGCATTCCCTTAGGGAAGGTGTATGAAACACACACAACTAGCTGAAGGAGAATTAATTTGAAAAGTTTTTGCTGTTTTGAGTAGCTCCAAGAAGGGAGAGGGGAAATAAAACCCTTTTCCTTACCTTTTCTGTGTCAGCTTTGTCTTCAGTGGCAGCAGTGGTGGTTGGAAGTTTTGGGCAGAGATTTGGCTGACAGATACCTGCTGCATTTCACTTTTGCTGTTGGAATAGGGGGGAAGGAAACCCATTCAAGCTGATCTAATTAAAGTAGCTGTAAAACAATTCTTTGTTTTCAGATAACGAATTGATGTATGTAGTAGGGGTGTCTGAGATAGTTTTACTACATTCTCTGTCTCAGATTACTGTTTTTATTCGTGCAACCAGTAGAGTATATGAGTTAAATGTGGAGGATTATAACTCTTTAGGAAAATTTTATTTTATTGCTTTTTTGCCTTTTTGCACAGAAAGAACAGAGGCCACACTGAGAGCAGGGTATCTCCAAAGTCACTTCAGCTGTGTTGGAATGGACAGCTCTGATGAAAGAGATTTTTTAAAAATGTTTTGATGTAGATCTCACTGCCCTCTTTATTCCTACATTAGAGGGAGCTCAGGATCTGGCCCTGCCTCTTCCTGAGTGTGTGAAAGTAGAAACCCACATTATGTAGATGTGGGAATTGAACTGTGCTGACAGCTGACTGGAAAACAAAGCACTAGCCAGTATGGTTTAGCCTTTCTGGGCAGGTATCCTGCCTCTAGGGCAGGAACACCTTTGCTTGTAGTTGTCTGCACTAGGCTCATCTCAATTACTTGGTTTCTGAAGAGTACAGGGTCTTAGAGGGCCTTTTCACACAGCCATGTTGCTGCAAAAGGTGGAATTGCTGGGGGGTTTTTGGGTGGTTTTCTTACCATTGTTGCCTTGGCCCTGGTGGGTAAGTTCTGGGTACTGATGCTGCTTTGCTGGAATATGGCCACTTGCTTCATGCCCGAGCCTCTCCAGCATGCAGTAGCTTGATCCTAGAATCACCACCACCCTGTTCCATCAAATGTCAAAACAATGATTCAAAGAGGGCTCTTCAGCTTTTAAGTCAGATTTTGCTGTTTCTCTTCCACCTGCTACATTTTAGCTGTGCATAGATATTTACCTTCAATAACTTTCTGTCATTGTTTCAGCTATTCTAAATTTATTTCTTTTTGGTCATGCTAATTTTGCTCCATGTGAACTATTCTTGTCATAAACAAACAGAAAAATGTTGTATGCTGACAGCACTGTTACTTCCCAGCAGTATCTCCTGTGGTGGTACCCTCATCTGCTTTCACACTTCCCTGTGCATGGAAGTGGTATTGTAAACTTGCATAATGAACAGGAGCTGTAACAATAAAGTGCACTGTCAGCAGTCGTGTGACCTATCTGCTCAGATGTCTGTGACTGTCCTAACAGATATGGAGTTTGAAGGTGTTATCTCTGTTCTCTGCTGCACTGTATCCCTCTTTGCAGCAAGACAAGTCAGTGGGCAGGGAGTTCTGTGGTGCTCCAGCAGTGATGGTGCCTCTCTGCTGTGCAGCTGTGTGATTTGGAGGCATTCAGTATTGCTTTGAAATAAGGACGTGCTTCTCAAAGGATTTCAATTAAAAATGATTAAAGCAAACCAATGAATTGCAATGACCAGCAGCAGCACACTGCTATGTGTAACATCTTTCTTGTTTTCTCTTCAAGGATGGGGGAGAGCAGCAGCTGCCACATACCTCGTTGGCTTTGTGATCCTGGTCATCTGTTTCGCTCTTGCAGTCATTGCGTTCTCGATCGATGTTCTCCGCTTCAACTTTGTGCGAGGAATTGGAGGCTTGCTCTTTGTTGTTGGTAAGGCTGGGCACAAAGACAAGGTTATTTGGATGTAAAGCAGGCATCAGCAGAAAAACATGCTAGATGAAGCCTCCCTTGCGAAATTAGCTGTCTTTATCTGGTTTATGACTCACTTTCATGGGGAACAAGGAAAGGTTGATTTGAGAGAATAATGGTTAGGGAAGCTCCAGTGGGCTTTGTCAGTTTGCACTTTCCCAAAAGCACTGTATGGGGACACCCAACACCTTTGACCCTGCATGTCACATGATAAGACAAGCTGAGCGCCCCGGGTGCTTCCCACCTTTCTGATGGGAGGAGGAAAATCGGGGCCATGGGAGGTAACTGGCTCTGCAGGGTTCACAGTGCCTGGCTGTAGGACAGGGCTGGTCATGGCATGCAGGTATGTGCCTTAGCAACCTGGCAGTGTCAGCTGTAGCTGCTGCAATCAGATAGGTGTGGGGATCTGCCTTGGCCAGAAGTAACGTATCTCTGTAAGAATGCAGATTTGATTGCAGGACTGAAGCTAATCCTTATATACCTTAAATGTGCAGTTATGTCCTGGTACCTTTTTTAGTGGGAGGTGTAATACATTCATTGTAATTTACTCCTGCTTTTCTTTTTTTCCCACTCTAGCTGCATTCCAGATCATTGGCTTGGTCATTTACCCAGTGAAATTCACAGAAGATATTCCACTGACTGGAGATAATATGTTCAGCTGGGCCTATGGCTTTGGCTGGGCCAGCACTGTTGTTGTAATAGGTTGTGCCTTCTTCTTCTGCTGCCTCCCCAACTGGGAAGATGAAGTCCTGGGAAACATCAAGCCTACCTATTACTACTCCTCCCCAGAGAGAGCACCATATTTAAATTGAAAGTTTGAGTCCAGTACAGTCAACTGTCAAAACAACAGAGGAGTCCCTCTGATGTACATCTGGTGTGGTCACAGGAGACTGAAAAAACTCACCTTATTTCACCAGAGTATTTCTTACTACCCCTGGCTATAAATTAGATAAAACATTGGCATCTTTAAGCAAATACCTTTTACCTAAAGTATTAGTCAGTTCTATTTGGGTGGTTTACTTGCTTCTTCCCCTCCCAACTAATTGAGTCATCTGTATTTTATTCAAACATTTGCTTGTGAATAAAGATGATAGTGTTTCAAGTGTAGAAAGGAAGAGGATAGAATTTAAACAACCCATCAGTGGGTCCTGCAAGATATCTTTTTTTTTCGCTGACAAAATTGCATTAAATGGAACTGGGAAAAAAGCCTTCCAACCATTGAAGTTCCAAGGAAGGAGCTTCTCTGAGACTATCACAGTCACCTGCTGCCTAAAAAACTTTTTGTATTTCTGTTACTGTAGTGTTGTTGACTAATAGGTATTTGAGTTAAGGAGAAAATAAATTTTATTTTCCACCAATTGATGCTGTTGGACAGAGATCTCCTCTAAATCATAGAGGTGGTGTGTGTAACAGTGGCTAATGTAGTATTGGTGGTTTTGTGGCCACAGCAGGACTTGTGATGGAGTCACATCTATATGTTTAATATACATTGCCATAGAGAGAATCAATAAAATTTCAGATGTTAAAACTACATACATTTTTACATGGTATCTTAGGGATGCTGATTTAGAAAGTACCTTTGAGTAGAAACATAAACTGTTCAATTTGTCTGCCTTTTTAAAACTGCAGTGCTTTAATTATCAGTGTGCTTTGGAGGCAGATCTTAGCATAAGGTATCTGAAAACCTCCAAAAGTTTCTAATGCTATGGGTACCTCAGTTCAGTAAACCTGGGGCTGCTTTATGAGTCACTAGGGATAACAAGTAAAAATAGATAAGCAGTTCTGTGAGCAATTTCTGTATGCAAACTTCATACAGACACCTGTGTCAGAGTAATCTGGCTGGCTCCTTGTTCATGTTTCTGCAGTCAGCAATTCTAAGTAAATATTCCAGCATAGCAGAGCCATGTCTGTGTTGATCATGGACCAGCAGCAGCTTACAGCAGATTTAATTATGGTCTCTAATCTTTGTCAGGGCTTTCTTTAGCTGGGGCAGAAAGAAGCAGCTTATTTTTGGAGCTCCTCCTTCAGCTATGGGAGAAGTAGCTCTAGCAAAGACAGAATGAGGGTGGTACTAGTAGGGTGGAAAGCAAAGGCTGTGTGTTACTCTGTTTACTCTCATGAACTCAGTGCTTAGGAGAGAGTAAGTGTGGGTATGTGTATTCATGCACATGTACAAAATACAACTGAAAAAGCATTAATCAACATACTGTAAAGCAAAAGTAATTTGCAACTAATATTTTGCAATGCCCAATATTTCTTGTATATTTTATAGCTTTCAGTTTTGTAAGACTTTTTTTAATTTGATAATACTGTATGTTGCATGCGATTCTGTTTTGGAAAGGTCATGTGACTCCTGAAGGTCCCTTCAAGGCCTGTATTTTAAAATTTTACAGAGCATAAATGTCTACAGACTTCAGAACTGTGTTACAAGCTTAGTTGGGGCATATACAATCATTTGTATTTGTGATTCTTGCTGAGTAACAGAATTTTGTGACAAATGTGTCCCTCTTTCTTTTTTTTTTGCCTTTTCTGTACAGTACTGGCTTGTGGGGAATATTGTGTAGAATTACCTGTACCATAAGTAATGATAGTAATTACTTCTAGTGAATTCAAAACACAGCAGAGAATCTCAAGTCTGGAAAATCCTTGCTCAGCTAAAGCTGAGAAGGAGGGAAAAAAATAAGAAAATGGACACTTTTCCTAATGAGAGAGAGGATGGTATGGTAACAGGGTTTAGCATATTTTAAGTCTTCTGTATTCTTTCTTATAAGCACTGTCATAACTCATCAAAAAAGCACAGTTGTAAAATAAACTTGGCTCTGAATGTGCTGGGAGGGGTAGAAGCATAACCAGCATGTTACACAATTAAGATGTTCCAGAGAAAACTATTACAAATAGTCATTAATTACTTTCAAGTAATACTAATGTATGTGACACTCCTTTCAAATGTGGTGGCTTAATTAAAAATGTTTTAACTGACAGTTGTAGAAACTTGGTGGTGTTTGTGGTTCATGAGTTAATTTCATAAACTCAGTGTTTCTTTCCTTCTCTTAACATGAATATCAGTATCTATAAAGTGTTGGGTTAATAAAATGAAGTTAAAGACCTCATGTCCAGGAGGCAGCAACCTCATTTTCCAGTCAAATAAGCTTGACTATACACTGCAAAACATGTCTGTGCACTTTCTTTGGCAAAGCCAGCCATAGAATGTTCTTTGCTAAGCCTAAACCTCTTAAGTGCATCACAGCTTAAGGGGGAATTCTAAACTTTTTAAGTACACAACAGTCTACAGGGGGTCATGCATGTGAGAAGCCTGTTCTTTATCAAAACTGTTCCAAGTGCCTTTCCTGTACTGATCAAGAACTTTAAGTAGTGAGAAAAAGATGATATACTGGCCTGCTCTTTTCAGTGGAAGGCTGCAATTCTCCCATGATTAGTAAACTTCCTGTTTTTAACCTCAGATTTATGTGTGGCCCACATTATAGCCCTGTGCTATTGTCATTCTGCTTTCTGAACAACTCCTTTTCCCCCTGCATTTTTACAGAGAGGATATCTGGCAAGTCACTGCTGTCTTACACCAGCCTGTGGCTTCTGATTTCTGGAAAGACAGGTTCATCATCCTCCTGTTTGTTTTTTTTTAATCTGTCCTCTTCCTTAAATGTTTTAATTTTTAAATACACTTACTACCCTGGATTCTGGTGCCTTGCATGCATTTCTTTTTGGTTTGGTTTCTTAACTACTTTTAAATATACAAAAAGGGAAAATATTTTGATTCCTTTTGTATTTTCCTAAATGCTCTGAAGGTAATTGTAGGGTTTCTATAATGCCCTTCTTTTGACAAGAAGAAAATTTGTGCTCATGTTTACCTACCAGTCTTGATTATGCTGCAGCCCAAATCTGTGCTCACTAAAATCCCCTGAACAGCTCCAGCGAGGTTCAGGCTGCAGGGTTGCTCCTTCCAATCCAACCCTGCAGAAGAGAGAGCAGTTCAGGAGAATCTGAGCGCAATTGGCCCTTGTCTCAGGGGGAGTTATGAGCAATCAAAAATGTGCATGACTGAGTGCTAGGGAAGGCTAATTGACCTGAACGGGATGATTAATGCTTAAATCTCATGGATATGGGAAACAGCTGCCACACCCCACTGGATTTTTGTACTTTTAGGTGACGCAACAAGTGACTAATTTTTTAGACAATTCATTGTCAAGGAAGAATTCTAGAAGAGTACTCACCTGACCTTTACATCCTGCACACAAGGGCTTTTGGACCAAGAATATATACATAAATCAAGAGAATGTAGTAACAGATCATTCGGGAGGGGGAGGGGTTGTTATGGTGATAAGCACTCTAGAAACAAAAACACCCACATGCTAGAGCAAAATGTTGCACTCACACAGAGAGTTGCTGAGATCATTGAACATTTATGAATTAATCATGAACTAAGCATATATATCTGGAAACTGATATGTTTTAGGAGATGCACAACAGCTGAGAGAGCTGAGGTATTGATCCCACAACTCAGAGCAGTGGAGGTTATTGGCAATGTGGAACAGCCACCTGAAAAACAAGGTTATTCTGTACCAGTAGGTGAAGTTGGACAGATTTTTAAATGAACTTGGGAGATGACACTCACAACTAGAATAAAGTTTAATCAAATTTGGAGGATGCATTTGTCAAAAACAGGGATGCTGAGTTTCTAAATGTGATTCCTGTAACAGGTGTCTATACAGGAGTAGTGAAATCCGTGTGCAATAAGTTCTCAAAACCTGGTATATGCCTGTGTTACTGCACAGGTGCAGCAGTTTATCTGTGCAGATCCTGTTGACCAAAAATGTGTCGATTTTGTTGTGCATGTGCAGTGCATTTATAAGATGGGTCCACTGAATCCATGGTGCAGGTCTGCACAGGTACAGTAAACAGCCTTTAGTCTGGGACTCCTGCTGTCCAAAGGTGTGAGCAAAGCTGCTCCGGTTATGAAACCCGACATCTAGAAATATCAGGGAAAAATCCAATGCCCTCAAATTTTGCCTCTATAAAATTATATTTAAATTACTTGGAACTTGTCAGAATAACCCAAAGGATTTTTTATTATGATTTTTTAAATAATAAAATTAATAAGGCTGTATTTATAATAAAGACTAGAAAACACACAGACGTGCCTATAGGTTTATAATATTATAGCCATAAGCAAGATAAATAATAATGTAAGAACTATGCATTGTATAATATAATTAATATAAATAAATATCTAATAAATAGAAATGAATTGTATTTCTCATAGGTTCATCTTTGCAGGATTGGATAACACTAGAAGAATTGGTATGACTACTGCTTTGTATTTATTTATGGGAATGTGGACAACACATACTATTTTTCACAGAGGTCTTTGTGAATAGAAAATATTTTGTAAGCAATTTGAAAATTAATTTCTGTTCTGATTTGGAATAGAAAAATAAAACAACTTGCAAAACCAAACTTGAGACAATAATAATTGCCATTTTGTATCAAGACAATAGGTTAAGTTTAAAATGTTGCTAAGACACCACCATTTTCATATCAGTCCATTTGTTAAATCAATTTCATATCAAACATTTAAAACTGAAGAGGTCATTTCCATATACTATATTGGTTTCAGCAAAATCCTGCCTTTGACTGGAGAATCTCAGAGAAAATTCCTGGGTGAAACTCTTAAAAGACAAGCTTCGGGTGCATGCCATATCTGTAAATCTCAGAGTGCTTAAAGTAGTAGCTGTTCCCAACTGACCCATAAGACCTAGCAAATGCAAGCCATTTCTTTGACAGAGAACTGTGAGCAGCAAGGCTGTGGCACCTGGGAATTACTTAAGTAAAGTTGATTTTATTCCTCTCCTAAGGCAACTGCGCTATCTGCTTTACAAGGAGTTATTGTTATGATCTACTACATAGGACAAGTATTTAGTTAGCCTATCTATGCCACAACTGTGGAGACCAAAGCAAGTAGCTTAAATAAAATTATCCCATAGGTAGAACAGGACTGTGTTGTACCAGTCTAACTACTTACACACAATTTCATAAAATCCATGGATGTTACATGCTGTGATTCTTTGATTCTATGATTCTGTGTGCTCACCAGAGAGGCTGTGCTCCTGACAGCCATACAAGAAACACAGATAGAGATCCACTATGGTTAAAATGTCCAGAGGCCATCTCAGCTGTTAACTGTCTAGTGGATTTACAGGATGCCATTGATTTCAACCATTTGCCTGGAGAAGGGGCCATTGACTGAATTCATCAAACTTCTCCAGAGCATCTGTAAGAAATATCTGGGCAGCACACCTTGTTCTAATATTGAGTTTATCATATCCTTTAGCAAAAACTGGCTGACAATTAAATTCATGCTCAGGTACATGGAGACTTCATACTCTCCTAGTCTTGTATTGTCCTTATTTGTGTTTTCCTAATACAGTCTTGAATTGCTCATATAAATGACAATCCTGGATACTGCCCCATGTTTGCGTCTTGGATGCTAAAAGTTATGGTTTGCACATTTAGCCTTGCTAAGGAAAGGAAGAAAGCCCTTTTAAGCCTAAGCATTTGTCCTGTCAAGGCAAACCTGCCTTACTGACAAGAGCCAACCAGCAGTGCGCATAGGTCAGGCTTCCAAGGTTCCACAGCAGGCTGGTCCTGGATGACTCTTGTTAAAATCTTAACAAGTGGGAATTTTCCTCTGAACTCAGCGGTCAGTGAACAGAGGAAGTATCAAACATCTACAGAGTTTTCCTGTGCTCTCTGGGGCAGATAGAGGAAGGCTTTCCAAAATGCACAGCAGCAGGACTGAGCACTGACCACTCCCAGGTCATCAAAAGTGTCATGGAGGAGTCATAGTGTCTGGCCACCACAGGAGAGACCCTCAGAAAGAGCTGGTGTGTGAGAAACTACAGTATCTCAACTGAGTTCATTTTGTTAGGAAAGTGTTCCTACTTTGCAAAGAAGTACAGTCAAGTCCTCTTCAAAATTCATTTCCAGTGTCCTTCTAATTAACGTAAAGAAATTGTATCTTGGATTACCCTGTGAACACTTTTGATGTCTAAAGGTATTTTTCAACACATATTTACTGTGAATGAAACACTAGTCACACTGAGAATATTATTGCCCAGGGGATGTGGTGCATTGACTACAAGGTACGATTTGGCTGACTGAGTTGCATCAGTATATGGCCTGTAGTTGTATCAATAACTGCAGTGCAGCCCTTTCCAAAGGGAAACAGTACATTGGCATTATTAGGAAAAAAAAGGACCTATAATTGTAAATGGATTAATAAAGGTATTAGTAATAATTAGGAGATTTATGATAGCTCACACTGAAAATGTTTCTCAGTTGCCCAGAGTGACTTGTTAGATGTAAGACAGCACACAAGAGAACAGATCATAAAATAAACTTAGCAAAGCTTTTAAAATCCAAACTCTGGAGACTTCTTGTTTATAAGCAGTATGAATGTCTGAGAATGTACATGTGCTTGCCGCAAAAGTCATGAACATGCACCACAGCTGGTCGGCCTACGTCAATCTAGTCATTTATACAGCTTAGCTGACCAGGTCAAAGACAGGGGAATGAAAATGTGCTGCCAATCATTTGTAAGCTTCCTCTTCCACTAAGAAAACCATTTGTGTCTTGGCTGAAAAAGGCATATTTTTGTTTTTAGCTCTAATGCCTCTTAGCTCTAATGGTTACTTTAGGTAATAAAGAAGATTCATTAGCAATATTTTCAGTTGCAGAAAGTGCACTGAAATCTAACAAACAGTTTTAACATTGATAATGCATCATTTTTCAACAAATGATGCTGGTCTTAGCCAGGGGGGACTGTCCACAGATAGCGGAGAAGGAGAACAAGCCTTTGCTTTTATGTAAACACCCAGCTTGTACATTGCAAAAGATGAAGCATGGTAAGGGTAACTCATCACTTCAAATCACTTAAAGTTTCCAATCATTTTCCTGTTTGCCATAGAAGTATCAGAATTACATGAGATGGATACATTATTTCATCCCCTTTGAATGATGAACTCTCTCTGCTCTTCCAGATGTCCCGAATCACCCTTTGACTGAATGTGCAGATTGCTTGTAGTTCTAAGTTACTTTAGGATGACAAAGATGGGCAAGACACAGAAACACCCGTGGTGACTGAACACTACTCACCTTTGTTTCACAGTGTGACAATGTGCTCTGTGGTATCACCTCACAAATGCTAACTTTTGTGACAGTATGCATTCATCCACAGGTAAGCTGGAGCAGAAACTGATTACAAATCCTTCAGTCATAAGTGCCTCCCTGAAACATGGCCAAGCAATCTAAATGCAGGAAAGACCATTATAGTCCTCAACAAACATTGATTCTTAAATGCATGACAGTGCCTGACTTTGTACTAGAATTCCAATACAAAATTACTTTAACTCTATTTGGCTATTTCCTTAGAAAGTTGTAATTTTGTGGAAGGTTGAAACTTGGCAAGAGACTGGATATAGGCAGCTGAGTGAGGGCTTGTCTACACTCTATTGCCACATTCATGAGTGTTTCTGAAACTATCTTTTTAAAACCATTTAATATCCAAATATGTGTTGTCTCAATCTTTTGGAATCTATTGTGCCCATTTCTACCTCAGCTGTGGCAACAGAAAGAACATATGTAAGTAGACTTGGACAGCTTGCATGTGTGAAGGGTGACCTTTAAATGATACTTGCTTTAATGTAAATATTTTTTAAAATCATGCATAAAAATGAATATATTGGAGTGTTATAGACTCGTAAATGACATTTTAAACGTTAAGTAACTGAACTTGTGGATAGCACAAATATAGACTACAATGGAAGATGCCTCCTATACTAAGGAAATGGTTGTTCCCTCAAGCTAACTTTACAAAAAATGTGTAAGATTGTCCCTTACTTGCAACTCAAAATAGCAGCTGAGGTGTCTTCACAGTTGGTTTTACTTTCAGCGACATTAAAATTCAATGGCCAAGACTGTAAAAATGTCTCCTGCTCTCACAGAGACTTGCTGGATGGCCCTGATGGACCTCTCACAGATGCAGGGATATTGGACTGTGTCTGTGCCATGGGGCAGCTGCTGGCAGGATGCTTCAGCTAGCCAGAGTAAGAGATAAAGCAGCCACACCACTGCTAATCTACCACCAGACTAATAGGATGTCTCTGATGAAAGATAAGGCATGGAGTCATATGTGATTAACCTGTTCCAATTGCATTCACAACAGAGCTACTGCTTCTTTACCATGCTGTAGCTCATTGCTGTGGATGTTTCAGTTTGGTTCTGTGCAAGCTCAATGCCTCTTCAGGCACAGTGAATTGATGCAACATAAATTATTAATTTCTTTTATTTAGGCCATTATTTCTGAATAGTAATTCAGAAAAATGCTGTGGAATTTGCAGTTCAGTATGGCTGCTACATTGCACCATGACAGCTGTCATACAATACCAAATTACTGTGAGTAAATGGGGGCAATACTTGAATGGAGCCTCACCTGACAAAATCCACCATGGGAACACGGGATTATTTGCATCCTCTGGGCTTCACTGTGTTTCACACAAACCTTTGATCTGTAAGGGCTGCAGCTGCTTCCAGATGTACATACATTGGTCCCTACCAAAATCCCAGGTTGTAGCAGGTGTTGGTTCAAAGGGAGGGTGCAGGGAACATGGCTCTATCGCTTCTCAGCTAATAGACAGCGAACTGCTCTGCACTTGGTGAGGTGGCCTCCGGGGCACAGAGAAGTGATGGCTCATCTTTGCAATGCTCTCAGCATGCTACAGACAGGCTCTGACAGGTCCCAGGCAGTGCATGCACAGCCAGAGCCCTGCACAGGGAGTGTTTGTAAGGCTCAGTCAAATCAAAACTCCTTATCCCACTTAGACTACATCCAAATCCTACTACTTTTTTAATTATAAACTTTGGAAGTTTTCCCCTGTAGCTGTGCCCCAGAAGGGGAAGGGAGGACGGTCACATGTTCTTTATTGCCTGTGCTTTACAGCGGATAGGGGAAATTTTTTAATTGTCTCAAAAGGGCAGTTTTCAGCCTCCATGTGGCAAGTTTTGGAAGCAATCATCCTCTCATGCAAATAGTTCTGTCTTGTCTCTGTTTTCACCTGCCATAATGCAAATCCCTTAGGAGATAGAAAAGTGTAAGCACATCTGTGAGATTCTTCTGCTGTTGGGGATGTCAGGAAGGAAAGTGTTAAATGCTGAGGGTAAACAGCACCTGATTTGTTACCTTGTCAGCAGGGCAGAGAAGATCCCACAGATAAACCCTGCCTTGGAGCTTCTCCCCAGCTTAACTGGTTTTTGCTCAGTGGCAGCTCTTACTCATCTGAATCTAGGTGGAGCTCCTTCCCTCCCTCCATTCCTCCCTCCCTCTCTGCTGTGTCTCTCCTGACTTTTCTCCAACATCTGCACACACGGCCGTAGGTACCGGCGCTCACTTTGCAGGAGCTTTTGCAGGAGTTTGCAGAAGCGCCCATTGCTTTGCGTCGCTGAGTCCGTGGCAGAGACAGCCGTCCCTGTCCCACCAGCCATCCCAGCCCTGAAAAATGGTGAAGTACGGCCTCGACTACACGCGGTGCAGATGGATCCTACCCCTGCTCCTAGGCATAGGAGTCATCTTCGGTATCATTGCGCTGGCGGGCAGGGGCTGGCTGGAGTCGCAGACCTTGCCCTACGTGCAGCAAGCGTCCTTATGGGAGAACTGCAGGAGGTCTGGGCAGGGTGGGAACTGGAACTGCGAGTCCCTCATGGGTTACGGTAAGTGCCTGCAAGGGTGGCGGGGAGCAGCCTCTTAAGCAGTGGGTCACATCTCCAAGCTCATCTTTCCTCAGCTCTCCTAACCATATGGCCTAATACCTGGCATTTATATTTGGGCAATAGGTTCTGCCATTGAAATACATCAAGGCTTTTGCCTAAAAGGGTGAAGAAATGGAATTCCCTCACTCCTCTGAAATAAAAAAACTGATGGGTTACATTATACAAAAAACCCCTACACATGGTAATGTACCAGTGCAGAAAATATTGCAGCATTTTCTTCCTCTCTTAGAAGAAGGTGGTAAGCTCTCCTCACTGATCACTACTTTTCAAAACTTAATGGCTACTGCTGATCAAATAATCAAACAGAAAGTTGTGTGGGTAAGCCTGGCATTAGTGTGACAAGCAAGTCTGAGTGCCAGCAAGAAATGGTGATGTAAAAATGTATGAGGGTAGGAAGATACTCCTAGGGAGTGTCAGGCTGCAGAGTGCTGCCCTGAAACTGCTCCAGTAGGTGGATTGTGTGAAAGAGTCTCCTCGTGATTATGAAAGAAAGCTTTAAAAGATGAAAGGATTTCTTGTTTGTGCTGAGTTTTGGTTAAGTGTGCTATTAAACAGGTTGACCCAGATGCAATCTTCAGCTTGAAAAGAAATGAACCACCGGGTCTGGGAGAATAACCCAAGAGAAGGGTCACACTAGATGTGCCCTGTATCTTTTTTCCCCCGTTTTTTATCTTTCTTTATATCTAGTATTGGCCATGGTCTGAAACAAGTAATTGTGAATGAGGGGATGTTACCCTCAGCTGGGAAGAAAGTTTAATTTTCTTTCAATTTATGCTAATTCAAATTAAAAGGAAGAGCATTTTTTCTAAAGCTCAGAATCTCAGTGGTTCTTGTTGAAAACAAGTGTAAAAACACTTGCAGTAGCAATCTCAGGGATCATTTATTACAGCTTTTCAAAATTGTTCCTCAAAGTTTATTGTGCATCATCAAACTCTACCTTCTATGCACAAAATTCAGCTGTAATAAGTTAATTGTATAAGGCCTCTGTGAGTGCAGGGCTCCAGGGCAAGACGGGCTCCAGGGCAAGACCAGCTCCATTCAGCATCACACCCAGTCCTGATCCTCGGGCTCCAGCACCATCTGTGTGGCTGGGCATAAGTCAAGCCAGAAAACTGGCCTATGGTACATGGTGCTACAGAGCAGGAGAGAGAGCATGATGCTTAGCAAAGGGCTTCTCCCCTCCTAAGCTTCCTGAAGAGTGAGCCCTCCTCTTGATTTCCAGGTTAGGCCCTAGAGCATGCCATGAATGCCAGCTTTAACTGGATAGAAATTATCAAGACATTTCACCCTGCTTCTCTTGATAATACAAGAGAAATTTCACCTTGCTAACAAGTCCTATATAGTTTGGCATTTCTCTTCCTTCCTTATCCTGCCTCACTCCAATAGTCCTAAATTCTGCACCTGCATGCACGATTTCCCACTGGAGAGCATCTACAGACAAACAAGGGAGGTCATCCTTTATGTGGACTATCCTACAACGTCTGCAGTTACCATGTGTCACATTCACAGTAAGTCCAGCACTTTTAACACAGACATATTGGACTTGCTATGCATATGCAGATTATCTGGAGGGTACACTGGAGAGTCAAGTGATGCTTCTGAAAGCATTAGAAATGTTGTTCATGAGCTGCATGACTGCATTACACTCTCAATGGGCATGCATCTATCATCTGACCTCTACCAAGGAAACCATAAGCAAATCCTCAAAATCCTCCTGAACAACATTTCCAGGTGGAAAAGAAGAATATGTCTGGGACAGTGGAGTCACTTAGTCAGTGGAAGGATATGAAAAACCTGTATGTAAACGATGTGTGTCTAGGCCAGGTGACAGTGGATTACTCTGACAGGCCTCTGCAAGATTATGCCATTAAAATGTGGATCTTGTCCTTGACAGGAGTGAGTTATTCCTGACCCATGAGAGGTCTGTAAACCTGACTGTTAAAGATGCAATCCTATGTCACTGTCTTGGTCATTCCACACCTTTCCGTCAGACATCTTTCCTCCAGTGGTGAGATCTGCTCAGATCCAATCCTGTTCCCCACTTTTCCTTGCTCAATAGTGTGGGATTGGGAAGTTTCTTCTGTGACTCCTGCTTTTTCTTACACAGGGCACAGGTGGCTGATGCTGGTCTTGCATTCCACCCAAAAGACAAGGCCATGAGACTGCATCTCACTCGTGACCATCTAGGTCTTCTATTGAGCCTGATTCTACTTGCCTCAGTGCTTAAACATAGGGTTTTAATAATTCTAGGATCACATTTATCCACAGTACTCCAGAAAGACTATGGAAAACAAGAAGTCAGCATTATGTGGGATGTTTAACTCTGTGCCAAGCTAAACACAGTGCTGGTTAAACAGAGTATAATTACATGCTTCCTGAGTGCAGAGACAAAAGACATGCTGTAAATATAAACGACAGAAGTGTTGTACATCCTTCCTGAGATGAGATCTCTTTCCCCTCTCTATTCCACAATTTCCATCTTATTTCTTCTATCTTTATGCTCAGCTACCCTGCTTAATCTGCCACTAGCTGGGTAGGTTCTGAAATTTGGTCTTCCTGCAGGGATGGTTTCACTGATATATGTGATATGCCTGTGTACCCCAGCAGCTGCCAGGAAATATAGTCAACATGACTTGGACAGTGTAGTTATCTTAATCCACTACAGACATCTTCATCCTATCATAATTAGATATAATTATAACATTCTTGCAAGTTGCTAATTATAATGTGCAAATCCAAATCAAATTCTGCATGTGAAGTGTTTATAATTCCCCTTCAATTTTTGCTGTTTGGCTTAAGATGTGTTTATATACAGCCAGAAGATAAAACCCCAGCATCATTGAGGCTGACAGGCAAGCAGGTTCAGTGTTTCACCTGCTGCATCAGTGGAGTTTGGAAAGCCAGTAGAGTAACTCCACTTGTGCAGTTATCTTCTGTGAAAGGATGTGCTCACCCATGATCTTTTGCAAAGTTTATGAGCTCTGTGGAAAGTGAGAATATGAAGAGTTTATACAGTTATCTTCTCCAAGAGTTCAGATCATCTCTTTTAACCATATAACATTCATGTAGATTTTATCAGAAGTCTTTTGCTTTTCAAGGGTATTTAGTTCAAATAAATAGAACTTTCTAGGAAAAAATGTCTAGTGTGTTAGGACATTTACTCAAAATATGGGGTATTTAGGATGAAGAACTGAGAGATACAAACCATAGCTCTTCATTGTTCTGTCACTTGGAAGAATACAGGGCTTAGTCTTATAACATGCTTGAACCTTTATAAAGAGACTTGAAGACTTTTTGAATAGATAATGAGCACAATATGGAATATACCTGTCTGGGACATGGCTAAGAAAGAAAATACAAAGAAAATGCATCATGAAACTGGCATAGTGTTTTTCTTAATCTTTTGGTATATTAGTTCTCTTGAACAAGGTGTGTCTTGCAGACCTGAAACACTTTTTCAATATGTAATTTTATTCCACTGCAGGCTTTGAAGATGTTTAAACATGTGTAGGTTTGGTTGGGGGAAAATAACCGATTTTATTAGTCTCAATGTGATGCACAGTAGGGTGAAAAACTCATGGCTACACTTGTCCCATCTAATGTTGCATCCAGCTCTGCAACTCTGCCATCAAAACAACTGAGAGTTTAAAGCTCTAAGTTTAGATTGAAGTGATCAGCTCATGTGCATAGTGCAAACAAAGATCTTAGGGGGAAAAAAATCAGGAAAAGGCTTTTCCACATGGCAAGTGGAATCCAGATTTTCAGTTATTTTTACATCATAATATTCAATTATAGCCTTTTCCTAGGATGTGTGAAGGGTTTAGTGGCTGTGGAGATTAGTGGAAGGATGAAAGATTTAGCCATCTGGAAAGGACACTGTCCTGCAACTGTCTTCTAGGTAATTCCATTTTTATTTTGATCTATGAATAATAATGTGGTACTACAAGATATAAAGGCTACTACAGTATGATTATAATGAACAAAAATTACTTCAAATATGACAGTGGATGAGTATGGCTACAGGATAAGTGAAAGAAGGAAATGTTGCATAGGTAATAATCCTCTTGAGGAAAGAAATATTCTGCATCCCCTTTGATGAGTAGATTTTGTTCCATATTTTGCCTATATATCAGGTTCTTGTTTCTGCAGAATCTTTTGCTATGATGAAGCACCATTTATTATTCTGGAGAAAGAAAAAAGTAGAAATTATTTACCAAAGGGGTGGTGATACAACCACAGGTACAGTCCTCAGGGAATGATACAACGGCGAGGTACCAGTGTAGCTGGGATGAGTTTCCAAGCAGCAAAGGCCCTCTCTGGGTACTACACCTATCACCAGCCTTGCACTGCTAGCCACATGGCTATCTCCTTCTGGAAAACTATCATCTCCATCAGACCAGTGACTCCTCACACCTGGGGCACAGAACAGACCAGGCACCAAGTTTCACCATTGCCACACTACCTACGTAAAACTGTTTTGCCTTCCCGCACGTTCCTGTCACATCTGACAGCTGACACCTAATCCCAGGTGTGGGGAAACCCTTACTTGCCTCAAGGTGAAGCAACCATTGTGAGCAGAGTGACACAGGGATATTTCCAGAGGGACAGAATGAGATACAGCAGGGCCTGGGAGAAGAAGCAAACTGTCCCAGTGGCTTTTGGCACCTGAGAGTGTCTGTACATTGGAATAGAAATGAAGCAAACAAGTAACTGCGATTTTGAAGCAGGGACCAGCTCCAGCCACAGTGCCTTTATTGCAGATTTTCTCTGAAGTCAAAGTTCTGCATTTAACAGCTTTCAGAATTTGGTAAAATCCAAGCAGAATTGCAAAAATGTCCTTGCAGCTGGGAAACAAAGGCTGGGGGAGTTTCTGACCAGTCCAAGGAAGCTTGTGGGACACTCCAGGATGGAGTCCAGTTCTATGCCCTGTGGTTGGCTTGAATTACAGGGCAAACCTTGACACTCTGACACACGGTGAACTGAAAATGAAAGCCTGATGCTGTTCCTGCTGTATCGTAGCATGAAATGCTTATATTTATGTAGAGTGATTGCCTGGATTTCAGTGGCAGTGTGCAGAGAAGCACAAAATTTCCTACATCATCAGTCTCCTGAAGTGTAGCATTATCCGGGACTAACCAGTGAGAAGTGAGATTACAAGATTAGTTACTTAATAATGTAAAATATTCAATAATTATTCAAAACTGAGAACGATAGAAAATACAGTCTCAATTAAACATATGGAGTAATGAAAATATCACAACAGTATATTTAAGGAACTCTGCTGCAAGAATGAAAGAAAAAAATTGATTTTTCCCCAGCTTGTAGGAGACACTCCATTGTTTCTAAAAAGGTATGAGAAGGGAATCAAGCCCAGAGTATTTGATTACTGTGGCAATTTTCATTTCTCATCTGCAATTGCTAACATGCTTTCCCTTGTAATTTTAGAGTCTGTCCTTTTATAATTTTAGTGGCAGATTCATTTATTCAGATTCTTTTCTAAATAATAGTTATGCTCTTGAGCAATTAACTCTAGAGGAAGCAATTGCAGATGGCATCCCGCTGTTTATCATCCAACCTCCCTTTAATAATTACAGTTAGATTGGGTGAAAAAATAGCAGTCATGTAGAGGGTTCTTGTCTCCCTATCAGGAAATATGAACTGCTGGTGTTGAGGACTTTGTGAAGATCCTCAACACTTTGTGTTGCTAGGACCTGAAGTCCTTGAGAGAGGATTCCATTTACTCACACACACAGGAGGCATCTCTGCTGAAAGTGTGTGGAAAATTGTGGCCAAACTCTCAGTTGTCTTCACCTCATCTCTTCTTCCAGCTGATTTAGGTAATCTGATGCAGCAGGGCTATAATAACCTCTCCATAGTCTGAATAGTGGAAAGGGCAGCAAGATGCACTTACCATTTTCCTGTAAGGTTTAAACAGTCAGATTGCTTAAGCACAAAGGTGTTATGCAGGAAAAGAAATAAAACTCTCAAAACATTTTCCACATTTCTGTATCTCTTCTCACTGGCAGCTTGTGTTGTTCTGAGCAACTTTAAACACATTGACTCAGTGAGTGTTGTAATACCATGTTTCTTCTTTGTCAAGTACCATTATAAAATATCTCATTGGTCAAAAATTGCCAGGAGCTCAAGGTAGTTTGTGGAGTGATGACAGTAGTTCATGCCACAGAGGTATCTGGCTTCCTTCTACTGGTACTAAATAACACTTCAGATCACTTCAGTTGTGCTGAATTACTAATCTGCAATTTAATGCATCTAATGTCATCTACTATGTTGACATGCACACTGTTCCCAAATCAGGCCCCAAGTATAGGAAGTCTCTGTGCCGTTCATGAACAACCCCCTTAGCAGGAAGGAGCAAGTAATAAAGACTTCTGGGATGCATTGTAAAACTGTTTCATTCATAAGAACAGTGAATAGAATTACTGTATTTTTATGAGCACAAAGCACCATTTCTGCCTATATGTTGGGGGTTTTATTTTGCAAATAGTGAAATTTTGCTTCCAACAGAAAATTAGATCCAGGTTAACAGCTGCTGTTTGTTCGAGGGAAATTCCCTAGTGCAAAAGGCAACTTCCAGCAAGGTTTCAGAACAAAGTTTGCTCATAACATGAAAACTGCAGATCAGGAGTGAGAACAATACTTAGTGCATATGGAAATAAGATGTAAATTGTGTTCTTCTGTCTCAAATGTCTCTGGAAATTTAAAACATAAAAAGAGCTCTTTTGGAAAGGTTCCACTCTGCTGGTTTGATTAAAAGCCTGAGTTTATTGCCTGTGTTATTGTGGAAGTTTATTGTATTTAATTAATATTCAATATTTCAGCCCACCTTTAACTCAGGGGTAGTTAGGGAGCAGGTACATCTTGCTATTCCCACTAATTGAGCTTATGTAAATGAACTGATTAACCAATGCCTTACCTGTTTTATTTACCTGACCCTCCTAACCTCCATATACACATCCAAGTGTAAGTAATCCTGCTTTAATTTGAAATAAATAAGAAAAATAGGAGGGAAAAAAATCTATAGGTTTAAAATGTATAAGACTGAGCTTTAATCCTGGAATATTCTCAATGTGTGCAACTGCTTCTGAAGATAATGTGACATAGGGGTACTCCCTGACTCTCATGAGTAAACCTTTAATTTTGAGTCACTGTATGGGCATTATTTTTAATAGCTAATTTACTCCCTTGGTGCTCACTTTGATGATGGCTCTACACCCTCTGCCACTTCTGCCTTCCTAGCGCTAAGTAAGCATCAGGGAGCAGCCCTCATTAATACATTTGCAGAAGCCAGCTTCTAAGTCAAGCTTGTACATGCCTGAGCTTATTATGAGATGAATTTGAACCACTCCCTCAAGATCTAACTGCTCCTCCCCTCAAATTCAAGTTGGAATAGCTTCTAAATTTAATAGCTTACCTCAGTAAGAGAGGAGTGTTGCAGATTACATGGAGGCTTTGCCTGTGTTTGTGAGTGAAGCCAGTGGTGAGGAATTAATAGGTTTTTGCTTTAAAGGAATTAAAGCCCTCCAAGCCTCACTGAGCTATCACTTTAGCACTCAGCTGTGGTCAAGACACTGCCTTCTGCTAATATCTAGTGTGTTGTATTGATAGATGACATATGCATTAAGGTTCTTAATGTTGTCATTAAATGTTGACATTTAAAATCATTATTATGGAGTAATTGTCATAAAGTCCTAATCCCGTCTCATTCATATGGGACCTGTTATTAATCACCAAGAAACTTTTGCAATGACATTATCTTAGTGTGAACCTAAATAGGTCATTGGCATGGTTGTCCCTTAAATAGTGGCAAGCTGAAAGGTAGTTCTGGTTCATATAAAAATGGCTGCCATGGTATGAGATAATGCTCTGTTATTAAATGAGAAATCTGTAATAACTGCCAATGAATTCTAAAGAAGTAATGCCGGGGGAAAAAGAATGGAGTTACCGAAAAGGATGCCATACAGAAGGACTAAAAATTATATATTCCACTCTAAAAGGTATAAACTTACACAAAAAATAATCCAAAGGATACCATCCAGTATTGACTACTGTGGGAATGATATACAGAGAATGAAGCTGTTTCAGAAGTGATCCAGATATAATGAAGACAGAAACTCAGAAAATAGTAGACATCCAATCATACCTTTGATTTTTTCTCGTTTTATTCTGTTCATGAATTATCCACGACTAACATATGATTTGTCCTCATTTATACAGTTTTCCTTTGAAATTATTTTCAGTCAATAGCTTTCAATCTGCAGTTTATTCATAAGCTGCTTTTCTCATTTATCTTGGCTGTATACAAACATGTGCACCCGGGTATTTCAATGCCAGCTCATGTGATCAGCAAACACTTGCAGATATTTCAATGTACTCTTGTTTTCAGAAAGAGCACAGAAGTTTCCCATAGTTGGCATGTTGCAGAGTTGGGATTTCCAGAAGATGGGATTTTGCACTGTTTAATATTGTACAGGTAACACAGGGAGTCCACAGTCCTGATGACAGTGTCTTGCACATATACCAGTAGCTTGTAAACCTTCAGCTGACAGAGATGTGGGTTGAGGAGTTTGATGGACCATCCTAAGATTCAGAGAACACATGTTCTGCTGCAAACATGTGCACTTTCACATGGACAAATTAAAGGAAAATGGGTAAAACCTGGCCAAAGCAGTTCCTTTTCAGAGTGAAGCATGTGCTCTGCAGTGTTTGCCACACCCTGACAAAGAACGTCAGGTTGAGAAATCCAAGTGAGTTCAGCTTTGTTTCCAAAATAATACTCTCTGCCTTTAATCAGAAAGATGTAAAACAGGTTGAGCTCTGAAAACTCAGCCTACAAACATTTTCATTACGTACAACACAGAGATGAATCGCCACCATTACAGATTTTAGTTCTCATAAGAATTGTTTTGCAAGACTGGAGCTAGAACTGCAGGGCTTGTGTTTCTTTCCCTTGGTGGTATGAAGGGTAACAGAGGAAAATATTAGTCTGTTACATTTTCTTTCCCCCCTCTTTGTTCTTTTGAGTTAAAGCTATCCTTTCTTGAACTGTGGCACAATTCACTGCAGTGTTAAAATGATCAGTCAGCAAGAGCCTCTAAGATAATTGCTGGTGTCTTCAAGGTGGCAACAAAGATCTGTTTTTCTTTCCAGTGCTAGTTGTGTATTTAGCTTCAAGCCAGGAGGAAAATTTGGAGAAGTACGTTCTTTCTTGTTATACAAGGAGCGGTACTTCTGAATTCTCTGGGGTTGCTTTCAGAAAATGTCATCCAAAAAGAGACTCAATAGTTTATGTGGTTTGAGGATACTGGAACAAAGAAAACAGGAGAATGTTATTGTGAGTGTTTTCCCATGTTTTGAAACATATACACCAGAAACACAGGTATTTGCATTTTCCATGGGGGAAATAAACTTCACATGCTACTTTCAAGGCATAACAGCTCTTTTTTGAGGAGCATGAAAGATGGCAGGCTAAGGCAATACTAGGTCTGGTCATTCAGTTTGGCTCAACTTACTGCTGAGCAAGGGTTTGTTTCCTTATGTGTGACAGTGTTTATGCTTTTGCAAACAGTAAAATGTGTCAGGGAGTGAAATCAGAAAGGCAGCAAACAGGTGACACTCTTAGTCCTGGATCTCTAATTAAAGTCCAGCAGCTTCCCTATGGCTGCAGTCACCTATAGGATATTCAGAATGTGTTTATATAGTGCAATACAAGAGGTAGTCATGCTACCTCCAAACTGAGTTAGCTTTAATAGTCGAGTAATAAAGCTGCGTTATTATTGAATTCTGTCTCAGTTAATTATCTTGCTCGTAAGATACTGTGAGCTCTGTCCTGGCATGGGTGTGCTCTTTCTGGTCTCTAAATTAGCTCAGGGGTCTTCTCACACAGTATGGAGTTTTTTAGAAGGCAGGCACTTATTTTCATTTTCCAGTAGTCACGTATTCACTGTGGCTAGCCCAGACTCTCACAAATCATTGCTGATTGACATACAAAGTACTATTATCAGAAGCACTGTTCTTGCTCTGCTTGGGAGAGGCATGAAAACATGGGTTCCTTCTGCCTGCTTGGGGTAGCAAGGTCTTGTTTTAAGACAAAATTGCTCAGAAAATTGCCAGTTAGGAGTTTTGAAGAGTGGATGGTGTGTAGCTGCCTACAAACCATTTCATAGTGTTCATTGGCATTCTTTCAGTTGATAGAGGAACTGAAAAAGGGAGAAATAGGGCTGGCACCAAAGTGTTACAGGATCCTGCTGTTATTCAAGGCCACTTTTTCATGAACACACATTTCTTTTCTAACAAGCACATTTTAACTCTTAAACAGCCAAAACATCACTGCCATTTTGGGGGCTGAAAAAATAGATCTCAAAAATTGCTTAATATTTTCACAGACTCAGCTTGACATCCTGTAACCTGCTGCTACCTCTGTTTGTCTTTTTGATTTGATGACAGACAGACTGGATCCTCTCAGCTTTCAACTGCCCTCTCTCTAGAGCCAAGCATACTTTGAGCTGGTGTTGCACCAGTGGGGATTCTTTGATCTGGAGTACACATTTTTAAGAAAAAGCTTTGCAGTTAGAACAATTTATTTATGATTTTGCTCAATGTTAAAGCAAAAAAACCCCAAACCTACCAAACAAAAACCCACAACATTGGAAGGTAAGAAAATATTTGGGACCAAATTAGCCACTTTTTTGTCAGTGTTTTTTGATCAATTTAATTTTTCTTATTCTGTCATTTTAAAGTAATTTTAAGTCCTAGTGCAACTGGTAAAGACACTGACCTACTCTAGTGCTCCTGGCTGGCACAAGAAAAATAAACATCTTCAATGCAGAAACAGTTGCAATTATTCCTGCACAAAGGTTTTGCTGCCTTTTACTCTAGAAAGATAAGTGTTTACTCACTTTGGTCCTAGACTAGTGATAGCTGCTGATTTTTGTAAAGGACAGATGAAGTCAGGATACCTATTTCTCAAAAAAATCTCCCAAAACATAAAGGCTCCTCTGTGCAATTCTATTGCCTTACTTGGAGTTGTGTATTGTTTTTCTTCCATGTTAAGTTACTTTTTTATCTTTGTAGAGGTGACAGTCACAAAATTGGCTCTTAGAGAATTAAGCAATGCCTCCAAATGATTTAAACATCCTGCAACAAGCATGTCTCTTCTTGCCATAGAGCCAATGCCCAATGGGCTGGGCGTGTGCTCAGTCTGCTTTCTTACAGTCACAGCATTTGTAATACTTCAGGAAAAACACCTGAGTGAGCCTGGCGGAGGAGGGAGGTGCTGGCATGGGCAAGGTGCCACTGTGCGTGGCTGCAGCCACCAGCCATGGCCCAGGGAATGCTCCCACCCCAGGGGTTGGTGCTCTACCATCAGTTGCTCCTGGGAAGCAAGGCTGAGCTTTGGCAGACTGTCTGGCAGCTGGTGAGATGGAACGCCCAGGAGTCCTGGTGTCTCAGAACTGTGCCTATGGGCAGGCAGCTGTGCTCTGAGTCTGCTCTGGGAAAGGACACCCCTTTGCCTGGGAGTTTTGTACCTGACCACAACCAGTTGTGCATCAAAGAAAACCCATCCCCCCTAGATGCCCTTATCATTTCACCCTTCTGACTGAAGTTATAGCTCTTGTATCTAAGAGCAGTGAGGTCACAACTGCTGAGCAACCTCTCTTACAGTCAGGTGCCACTTTTTTTGCCTTTTAGAGGGGTAACAGAGGGGCTGGGAGCAAAAGCCTCTTCAACAGGGTATAGTATATTAATTTCCTCTTCCTGATTGTTTCTGTCCCTTCCAGTCTTCTCAGGCAGCTGCCTGCTCACAAGAAAAAAAATACGGTTGAAAAGCCCTGTAAGCAGACAGAAAATTTTCTGGCATAAGGAAGAAACTGGACATGACATAAAACTGAAAATACAGTGCAGTAGCTAGAATGGAACAGGGATCATAAATTGGGGGATGTTGAAAAGCAAGCAAAAGGGAAGTTGGATTTGATGGATTTATGGGAAGAAAAGGGTATCTGGAAAATCCTGATCGATTTTTCTCATCTAGTAGTAGATGTGTGGTGTGGGGCCTGGGGGAAGAGAGATTGAGCACCAACTTGTCACTCACTGGGAACAGGCCAGTGGCTTTCCTGCCTACCTGACTCTGGTCATGGGAAAGGCAGGACACTTTGCATTTAATTACTTGCATGCTTAAAGCAAACACTTTGGCAGGTTACCAGGTATCAAAAATCTTAACTTATGCAATTTCAGATGGAACTTTTACTGAACAGAGTGCACTGCATTTAAGTAAATATCATCAGGGTTGTTTGGTCAGTGTTAATTTTTTTGCATTACTGCTGTATATACTCAGTTAGAAGTCAAAATCCTGCAAATGCGTAGTAAATAGGTAAGGTGAAGAAGTCTTTGGATGCCAGGCAGACTCTAACTGCTTCCTCAATTAAAAACACAATTTAAAAAGTGTTAAAATGAGTTTTTTGCATTCAGAAGGGAGACACTGTGATCTCTGAGCAGTAGTTGCTCCTCAAATCTTAAAGTATTGAATAAATATTACTTCAGTTGTTATAACAACACAATATGCTTTGCTCTGACATATTATAACATAAAGTTATATAACTTGAAAATTAAAGAGTTAATATCCTGAACAAGCTTTTCAAAAGGAAGCAGTTCTAAATTTGGAACAAAATCTGAGGTCAAATTTCCCTACAAAACAGATTCCAAATCCTTAGCTCCATTTAGAACACAGAGCTAAACAAATGCTAAAAGGCAGAAATCACTGAATTTTGACATTTATGGGCTATTGCCACATGTTTATGTTTGCATGTACTTGTATGAACATTTCATTTTACAGGAAGAATTAAACTCATTTCAGGGAGAGTCTAATTCTCCTTGTCCATGCAAAACAAAGCTGGTTTTATGACTGACATCTGCTGAGGTAAAATTTGTTATTGAAGGAGAGTGTCCACTTTAAAGCCATTTGTGTCTTAATTCTTGATTGTTAAAGCTATGGAACAAGCTTGCATGCAAGCCCTACTGCACTCTGTGTGAGAGGTCAAAGCTGGCGTTTTTATGCGTTCTGCACTTAGTGCATGATTTCTTGAAGAAATAAAATGTTCACCTGTAAGAGGAGAGAAAGCTCCCATGCTTGCTTTCTTTCTTGGAAGCTAATCTTGTTTTCATAGTTTTTAGAATTAACCTTTCATTATGAACCAGAGAAGAACAGTCCAAAGAATTTTTTATTTTATTTTATTTTCCCATTCCTTTATAATGTATCTTCCTTCTGATTTCAGCTTGGGGAAGAGCTGCTGCTGCCACATACCTGGTTGGCTTTCTACTTCTAGTCATCTGTTTTGCTCTGGCCATCATAGCATTTGCCATTGACACGCTTCGGTTCAACTTCATACGTGGGATTGGAGGGTTGCTTTTTGTGGCTGGTAAGGAGTTAAGCCTAATTTGTGCAGATCTATCCATGCTAGAACTGATTGTTTCCCTCTGCTGATTCTATTCCAAATCTCTGCCTGTGTGCGCTTGAGCTCTCATGAAAAATAAAGTCCATCACAGCAGTGGACTGATTTTCAGATCCTCCAAAATGTGGGTGAATTTAGCTACAGGTGTTATGCAGTGGGCTGGTTGTTAAACATTTTTTGTTTTCTCTTGTTTCTTCAGCTGTGTTCTCCATCATGGGCCTGGTCATTTATCCAGTAAAGTTCTCATCTGAAATTGAAATGACAGGAATCAACATGTTCAGCTGGGCCTACGGCTTTGGCTGGACCACTGCCATTATGGAAATATGCTTGGGGTTCTTCTTCTGCTGCCTTCCTCTCTATGAAGATCAGATCTTGGGTAATGTCAAGCCCACATATTTTTACTCTTCCCCATAAGTGCCAGGAAAAATGTTTTCATATTCCAGAGATACCTGACAGACTAGCTACATTTTAGAATATTATCAGATATTAATAGAAATGTCTGGAAATTTTTCAAATATGTGTAGAAAAATGGCACTGGCATCTTCAATAAAGTTACCTACTCTATTTTAGATTTTTATATCTGATGTGAGTTGGTTAGATGAACTATAAATGTTAAAAAACATTGGTTTTCCTCATTCATTCCCATGAGTGGGGTGTATGTGGATTCCATTGCATCTTAAGTGCATTCATATTTCTAATTAAATTCAGAAAAGCTTTTTAACTGGCAATGAACAGAACAACATGTATCACCTTCCTGAAGGAAAGCAACTCACAAAACCTCCATTTTGTATATATCATCTTTAACCTGAAGACTTTACACGTTTTTCAAGAAGTAAAATACCTTTATCTGCTGACTACCAGTGTAGTAAATTAGTCAGCCAGCACTTCATAGCTTTGCTTCCATTTTTCATTCATTCACTTAAGCCATAAGGATAGATAAAAAAAACTATTAAAACCACCTACCTAAGCCAGCATCTTGACTTTTACCCATCCATGTGGAATGTATTTTTTTCTAAATATTTGCAAGAGTAAGAAAGGACTATCAGTAAACCCTTAAAAACCTTGGTGTGCCATTGCTGGTGCCACTACACCAGAGGCAGAGTCACCCCTGCAGCCTCCACAGCTGGTTTGATAAAGCTCCTAGTGTGGTTTTCTTCTTGGGCATCTGACAGTTTTTTCTGCTGTATCAAAACCTATGGCATTAAAATACTCTGTTGTATGGTCCAGCTTTTTTATCCAGTGTAGAAAGGTCAGGTATGATTCCCCTATTCCTCAGGAGTAGAGCTGGAGCAATGTGAGCGTAAGTATCAAACAGTTGTTTAAAGGCCCCTTTTTCATTCATTTGTTGTTCTTAAGTATTTTAAGTGGAAAGTGTATATATTGTCATATGTAATTGTAAAATGCATAAATAGCCCTTATAATCTCATACTAAAGCTCTCATAGAGAAAATCACATCATAATCACATCACCTTTCAGCATCTTACACTCCACAGTGTCTTAAGCCTTGATATATTGCAAACAATGAAGTATACTCAAGACTGCTGGTTTCTGCCTTGTAAACCTAACTTTACAACATTCCATTTATTCTCTTAAGTGAAAAAATTGTTGATTTGTTATGTGGAAAAGAGGGCTCATTTAAATCCTTAGCTACAGAGGTTTATTAGCTTGTAACACATCTGCAATTTTTTGTCACTATGTATACTTTTTGAAAAGTGCCCTGCTAAGTGTTGTTCACTCCAAAGAATAATTTTTAGTAAAAACCTCGTAGTAGCTAAATTAATAAAGGATTTCACCTGGGTTGTTTGGGGGGGTGTTTGTTTGTTTGCTCGTTTATTTGTTTGTTTGTTTAAGGAGTTAACTATTCACTTTATGGAGTGTCTCCTAACTCTGATCAACAAGCATGAGAGGTGTATCAGACCAATGGGAAAAGTATATGCAACAAGGAATAGTTAGAAAAGAACTTGTAAATACTTAAAGAAGATAGTTTCTAGATGGAAGGAACTCAAAATGAGATAGAGTTAAAAACACAATTTGTATAACATTGCTTGCAATTCTTTGTGTAATACTATTCATTCAGGCAAAAACATCATAGATATTTTCATTATGCTTATTACACCTAATAAATGATGGTATATGTGTACTGTTTAAAAAATTAGTCTTAACTTTTGTTCTCTACTGAGACTGGAGAACTGTGGAAGTCTCCAAAGCCTCCTCTTCTTACACTGGAGCAGTTGGGTATGCTGGCTGGATTTTGAGAGGTGAGAGTAACTTACACATGCAGCATCACAATAGTTTGTGTTATTCTACAGTCCTAGTCTGGCTGTCTCCTGAGGCCTCGTTTACCAAGCACATGAGAATAGTGGGCATGCTCTGTTTGCTTATGGGCTACATGGTGTCAAATGAGCATATACATGATTCCCTGCTGTATGTGCTACAGCTCACTTTGGCATGGATGGTAACACAGTGCATGGTGTTCCTGTTGGATGGTGTTCATCCAATAGGAAGCCAGAACAGTCCGGCTCCTTGTTTTTGCTCCAACAGATGTGTCAGTCCCCTGAGGAAACTAAAGGGAACTTAAGCAACCACCGTTTGTATTTACAATTTCTTTAACATTAGCTGGACACTGACAAAACATCTGGAGGTGGGGAAAGGTGCGAGGCTGAGGAGTGTGACTCGAACCTTGATGAAAGAGCAGAGCATAATTAAAAAGCAAATAAAATCTCCAGCAATCATCACCCTTCCTTCCTCCTTGCCTATGCTGCTCTCAGCAGCTTTGCCACATCCTCTCTTCTCCTCCTCTTGCTCCTCCTCCTCCTCCCTAAGGGTGTCTGAGCAGTGTCAGTCTGGTGGCAGTGGCTCTGCAGGACACAGCTCCAGTCCCTATTCTCCACTGCCACTTTCGCCTTCTTGCGAGAGAGAAGGAGCAAAGCAACTTTGCTGACCACAGCACAGCCACAGGGGACCAGCTCCCTGCCCCAGGCCCTCCCTGGGAAAGGCTTTCCCTTGAAAAACAAGACAGACAGGTGGGTATCTAAGAAGCAGAAGCATCACAGGCACTAGGGCGCAAGTGCCTGCCTTTAGGGTAGTTTGCTTCCAGTCACACAAGACCAGTTCACTACAGGTTCCTAGAAAGCCACATCCTAAACTCTCCAGTAGAAAACAGTGAGAAGAAGTATAGAGATGCCAGTGCTATTTCCTATGCCTGCTGCAACCGGGGCGCATGGTAAAAACAGCATACAAAATACAATTGGTTCTGACAGGAAAGGAGGCTGAATCCAGGAGCCAAGGATGTGATTAGATTATTAACTAGCTACACTATCAACTGTTGCGTTATCAACTAAACTTTAAATTAGTCTACAATTTAAGGTCAAGAACAATATTAACTAACAAAATCATTAAATTAATTTGAGCTAAGTTGCAATCCGAAAGCTTGGATTTTCAAGGAGATGAGAAGTTAGAGGAAGAGAAGACAACCCCTTAGTTCTGCACTTCCATTTGGCAGTGCTCTTGCTCAAAGCCTTGCCTATAAGGGAACAGGGCACTTAAACAATAAGAGCAGCACAATAAAAGATGTAAAGTTTTATTGTGCCCAACAGCGGCAGTGCTAAAGAAAGAGCAGGGAAGAACAGATGTCTGAAGCTTTTGGGAACATTAGGTTTGCTACAACAACAGAATTAAATATGACTGCCAAAGGCATTGCTACTGTTTCTATCAAATCAAAAATTAGGGAAACATCCTCCAATAAACACATTATATCTAATTCAACTATACTACTGAAAAGCAAAGGAAAATTTGTGCTCAAAACAAGTGGAATGTCAAGCAGCCCTATAGATACAAGCTGAAACAAAAGAAAAAATGAGAACTTCTTACTGGTAGGTTAATATGTTCAATATAATTTTCACCATTTCTGCCAGAGCTTGTATAATGTGTGTTCGTCTTGGTCTTTTCTTCAATTTCCTCTGCAAATATGTCTGTATTTCACTTTACATTTCTCAGGCACCTGCATTTGGTCTTAAAACGCAGCCTGCTTCATCAATAATTCAATGCAAACTAGTTTGCAACTGTATTTAAATTGTGCATATTTTATTTTATGAACTAATGACAAGAGTGAAGTTTTGACCTCATTTACATCACTTGCAAAATATTTATTGATTTTCTTGAGACTGACATTTCATCCTTCATCATGTGTTCAGAATCAATCTATGGGATGCTGCAGTAAGCAGCTCTATTTACTTCTAGAGCAGGACACTGGCATGTATAAGGTAAGAAACAAGCATTACAGCAGACAGTATAATTTCTGGACTAAAGGACAAGTCAATGTACATTATCAGAGTCTGAGTTATAATTGTATCACACAACATGGTTGCAGTAAAAAGATTCGTCTTTCCTTATAACACATCTCTGTTGTGAGACAGTTATTACTTCTTACAATTCAATTTCTGGGAACACTTCCTTGCACATAAATCCATTGGATTTATGTGTGCTCTGAAGATGATTAGATTTAAGAAAAGAATGAAATTATTAAGCTTGTGATAAGGGCAAACTGGACTGGCTTATTTGCACACTCTGTCAGAAAGCAGGAATCAAACTGTCTTGCTAGAAGGACTGAGATCTGAATAGCCAAAAAGTTACTTCTGGGTCATATAGGAAATCAAACCTGAGAATCAAAAGACTGCCATACATACAATAATGGGGAAAGAGAGACAGTCAGGTGGATTTTCTTTATCTTTCTCCACACTATCCAAATACTGCTCCTCTTCACTCACTGGTTAGTTCCGTGGGTTTCCTGCGTATGCACTAATGCAGCAATTTTTTTTCAATTTTTCTTTTCATTTTTCATGATCAGAGTGAAAATGTGGATGCATCATAGATTTTGCATGTGACTTCTGGGTATGAGGAAAATTTACAGGAAAAACTTTCAAAATAGTTTTACCATTTACGATGTGTGGTGAGAACAGATCAAACTGTACTCTCTTGGACAACTTTATGATACATCCTTTTACTTGTGCCACTGTTTGCCCAAGTTATCTGTTTTCCTGTAAAAACAGTTTTGTGAAAACCTACTCTAGTGATTGTATTATACTGAAAATAAATTATATTAGTTATCCATGGAGAATCCATCATAGAGCACTTCAAATAGCCCTTGATTGTTCAAATGCAGATCAAACAGAGAGGCAGATGTTGCCTGTAGGATTTTTCCACAGGTAAGTGTAAAACTCAACTACTACTGACTGTAGACCTGGCTTACATGCCCAGCTCTCCATTTCTTACAAAGTAACTGGTGATCTGGAACTTTGCTCTTAACATAGCATCAAACAAATAAGTAAAGTGCAAACAAGAAACAGAGGGAAGGAAAAATATTACATAAAGGCATATACATATACACATACTTAGTATCACCATTTAGTCTATAGTTGACCTCAGTGTGAGTGAGGATGAACCAAAGATGTGTAAATCACAGTTGGGGTTGCACTGTTATTTTCAGTTTTTAATCCTCTTTTCTCTCATATGGAATTCTTCCCACTGCACTTCTGTAAAGCATTACTGCTTTTTTGGTGAGCTGTCCCAATTTTACCACACCCTGTCCTGACAAGCACACTCATGCTTGCCATGCTCATATTTGAAGTTTATACAAAAGAATAATAGAGCTAGGCCTTTACCCCTTAACCTTCTCTCTTTGCTTCTTAAATAAAAGGATTTGAAGTAATAACACCTTGCAGATATTAGGAAAACCAGAAGAACGGAAGATTTTCTCAGGCTGTTTTAGAACTAACCCTCAAAATAAGAAAGAAACAAGAACTGATGTTCAAGAGAAAAACCCAGTCCAGTGCAAAAGTGGTGCCCCAAAAGCTACTTGCAGTCCTGACAATGAAATGGTTTGGGGTGATTAGCAACCAAATTACCTTTGCATCCCTTCCTTCATGTGAGTGTCTACTCTCTGTTGTCTTGCAGTTTTTCACTAACATTAACAAATCTTCTGAGCACCAGTTTCTGAATCCTCCAGTACACAGGAGGAGAAGCTGCCCATATCACTTCTGCCTCCCACAGTACCCATGGAAGGGAGTTTTAGGGAAGAAGCCTGAAGGACTCATTTGACCCTTGTATCAGCCTCTGATTTCCATCCAACATGTATTACTAGCCAGACAATAAGAGCGCCTCTACTTCTGGCACTGCCTATGGCAATACCCAGGGGCAGCATTGTCACCTCTGAGCTTTCCTCCATCACAGCTTCTTGTTTCAACTGCAAAACCTTGCATTTTATCTGCTCCATATCTTTCAAACCATCCTTCCCCAAGTAACACACTGCCTTCCAAATCCATACTACTGTCCTGGCTGCTGCCTCCTTTCCCATTGATGCCTGGAATGGAAGAAAAGAACTTCTGAGACAATATTAGTATAGATAAAGTAGAAAGCAGGTCTTTAATTGAAGAACTTTAGGGTGCAATAAATACATAAGTGTACATAACAGTATAGGGCTCCTCCAATTTTATAACACTAACTAATTGTCATATCTAATGGATGCATCCAACCTGAGAACTGTCTGGCCCTAAAACCTCCCTCAGGTCTGCCCCTTGACATGCCTCCCCAGAACTGACTCGGAAGCCTCAAGACCCCCTCCTTCTTCAGCTTCAAATGCCTTCTCTGGAGCTTCTCCAAGGTTTCTGGGCCTTCTGCATTGGCTGTAATAATATCTTATTACATCCTTCTAGGTACATGTCCCAGACAAGAAGTACACACTAAAATCTTTCTTTGAAAAGAACATTAAGTAAAATTTGAAGAATTTTAAGAATTTGACACAAAACATGAGAAAGGGGGGGTTATAAACCGTTAACTGCTATTTTAAAGTGTTAGAAGCTCTATAGCTGTATTAAAAATCTATACGCTACAAATCTTAAGACTCTTAAGGCGTCACTATGACTACCATTCTGGATAATTACTGACACACCCAGGGGCATATTGAGCATCCCTCAAGTCCCTCCTTTCTTTTTCACAATTATTCTGAGCTGGCCATGCAGCAGGCCAGATGGGGGGCACTCCTCATCCTGTCCATGTTAGCAGGCTACAGGGGAGCCCTGCTCATCACTGTGGCAGTGCATGCTTAAAGAGCACCTGGGCCAGCATGAGGGAGCATTAAAAAAAAAAAAAAAAAAAAAAAAAGAAGAAGAACTAGTTTCAAGCAAACTTCTGTTCTCCATCTGCACAGTAAAGACAATAAGGGCATGAGAACTATTTGCTAAAAATTTTTCTGCAGTGGTGGATTTGAAATGATGTGTTCTGCCTTGACCTCCCAAGCTCCAGAGGGCACTTGGGAATCATGGTGCTTGCAGGAATTAGTCCTCTAAAAATTCAAAGAAAGTGGGAGGATTTCTTTTCCACATACATTTCCACCTCCTTATAGCAATGCAACTCCAAGATTGCTGTGGAATCTGCCACAGGATTGTAGCTAACACAAAGTAAACAGACAAAAATAGATTTGAGGAGGAAAGATGGCTTCAGGCATCAGAGTGTATTATCATCTCCTAGATACTAGTTTACACAGAACATTGCACAGATCATATACAGTATATGTTTTGGAAAAGGATGCTTTGTTCTAATGTAGCAAACTTTGCTACATATGGAGAGCTGGTTTGGATTGATATTGGAAACAGGTCTTGGTATTCATCAATCTTGTGTAATCAAAACAGCTTCAATATGAGCTGTGTTTATTTGTATCTTACAGTGGAAAAAAAAATCAGAACTTTAGTTTTAAGTTTTCCTAAATGATTGATTCTTTAGGACATTTTCGGTTTCTTTTTATTTGACTTTCATGAACATCAGTCCAAAACAAAATACTTATTTCAGCTTCCTCTTCCCAGTATATTTTTTTCCCCAGATTTTAGAATTATAAAATTTTGAAGTGGAAAGTTGAAATTTTCCTCCCACATAAGCAGGTATGACATTTTAGTTGTTTAATTTTTATTTTATAGTGCATATAAATATTCAATATATATTCATATATATATTTAATATTCAATATTCACAAATGACAAATCTGACAGTTTAAAGTCAAGCTGGGATCTGATTTGCT
>JAWWEV010000115.1:51088424-51119213 GCA_035583235.1 Hafferia zeledoni | reverse complement strand
TCATATATATATTTAATATTCAATATTCACAAATGACAAATCTGACAGTTTAAAGTCAAGCTGGGATCTGATTTGCTGATTTGTGCCTGAACTGGCCTGGTTCTGCTGTTGTAAATACAGTAGCTTTGCTATTAAAACCAGTAGTATAACTAATGTAAAGCTAATGTAAACCAAAGAAATTATTTCTTTCAATAAATACCATACAAACAGTAAGTGAAATGCCAAGAAAGACCTGGCTTTGAAGGTTATCAGATGAGAGATCACAGAAGTCTAAGCCAAGTTACAGATGACTCAGCTTGTACATGGGCTCCTCCTCACTTACTTGTCTGGTTTTGAGAGGCTCTGCAAGTCAAATAAAGACTTGTTGACAGCCTGTGAAAAATGTTTTGAAGGCAGAGGAATGTCAAGTGATACATTACCTCTGCCTTAACGCTCCTGCCACTAAAAACATGATCTGTGCCTTGCTAGAGCTCTACAGATGTTTTAGTTTCCTTGTGTTAGGAGCTCCATTTCATCTGTGTTAATAGAATAAAGATGTAAGCTGCCTAGCAATTAAAAAAGAATGAGCTAACATGCAGGGGCTGTTCAAAAAGGTGCTTGTGTCTGTCTCATAGAGCTTTATCATCTTACTTCCTTCTCCCCTTGTGGTGATAGGCCTATAGTCCACCTGTTGCAAGCAGAAAGATCTGAATTAATATCCCTCAAATAGCAATTCCCATCAGGCTTTGGGACTGGAAAAAATACTGTATAGATGCAAATAGTAGGCATCTAGAACACCTACTCACATGAAATTAAGCTCAGCATGAAACAATGGATCTGGCAACAGAAAGGCTGTGCTCCAGCTTTAGGGCAGCCAGTGTGTTTCTACTGTCACAACAGATTAAGAAATACATCGTGCAGTCCTAAAGAGCTGAATCGGCAGAAAACCCTCGGCTGAGACGCTGGCGATGAGACATTCAGTATCAGTTCTTGGGCAGAAAATGCCCCTCGGGCTAGGGCTGGGCTGCTCCAAACCTCCTTGGCAAGGAGACAGGAGGCACAGTCATCCAACACTTGGTGCTGGGGAGCAGCTCCTCTGCAATCGCTTGAGGGCAGTGAGACAGTTGGCAGAGAAGCCATTAGAGCACCGAAATTAAATTTACAAGCTGCTTTCCCATGGCAGTGCTGGGACATAGCATGGTGCTTTATAATTATGTTTTAGGAGCCTCCGCCCTCCTGCCCTAATTTCCAATTAACCACTGTACCCTTCCCAACAGAGATTGCAAACATCCTGCAAACAGGGGGAGGAGGCCAGGAAGGACCATTCTGTGCAGATCAGTAGCAGGTGGCAAACTGGAGGAATTACTTTATGCCACAACCAGCACCTTTACATCTTTGTCATCTAATTCATTTCCTCTTGTAGAGACTCACTGATGGTGTATTTAAAGCCAAAAGGAAAAATGGAGAGCCAGTGAAATGGAGGGAGAGGAGAAACTGAGACAAAACAGCAAGGCAGCAAGGCAGTGGCAAAACTGCAATGCTTCAGTCTAGATGCTATTTCTATTATCAGCCAACTGTGACTTGTCTGAAGTGAAATGATAGGCTAGACATGTCAGCAGGGGATGTTCTTTCACTAGTTTATTTCCTTAACTAACCTTCTCTGAATGCCAAATGGCGGAGAGGAAACCAGGATATTCTAATTGTGATGGAGGCCAGCAGCACCTGCTTTAATGAGGAAGAGTGTAGGCCACTGTTAAAAAAGCAGTTTTACCACATCTGAGTAGGTAATCCTCCCCTCATGGGTTATGTTACTTGGTCAATAGGTTGCAACAGTGAAGGAAAAATCACTTACCCAATACACAGATTGTCCTCTGATACTCTCTCCTCCTCCTGACTCACTGGCAGAAAGAGCAGGATTTCACAACTCCGCAGCGTTCATTCTTTTCATGTGGATTTAAATTAAGGAAAGACCATAACCTCTTCAGGGTCATTTAAAGCAACAACTTTGCCCATCACAATGATAATAATTGAATATATCCAATAAGATGTTAAAAGGATGTTATTCTCTTCAACTGTGTAATAAAGAGTTTCCTTTAAACTTTAATAGTCCTGCTTCCATCATTTGTGACTAGCAGAATGTATTATTAGCAACAAATACAATTTATATAATTAGAGATTTATGGGCTTATACTGAACCCTTTACCAGCCTATTTCTGATTCTAGACCTTGCAGTTTTCTTGTAGTTTGTTTTTGCAGCTGATAAGAGCCTGTGTAGCCATTAAAACTGCAAATACAAAAAAAACACCCATAAAACCCAAAACCCCCCACATCATATAGAAATCTTTCCCACTGAAGAAAAAAAAAAAAAAGCAGATTTGGACAAAGTAAGACTGTCAGACTTCATTTGTAGTCTTAGGCACTTATTTTGATATTCTTTTTATTCTTTTGGAACAATAAAAGCAGTGTTTCATGAGATAAAATTTTTAATCTTATCAAAAGGACTTATGAAAGTAACTTTAGTAAATCCTTATTTTATGTTTCTAAATAACTTTTTCTGTAGATTTTTTATACCTATCTCACAACAAGAGGAAATATAAAAATATCAAAACATAAATTGTAGAAAAGAAACTTCTTCATTAACCAGTGTCAATAAATTCAATTTTTAGGGATGAGTTCTATGAAAGTTTTGATTCTGGTGAATAACCAGGACTGACTTTTCATTAAGGATCTTCTGTATAGGGAAAAAGAAATGCAAATAAATGTGGAAGAGAGATATGTTCTTGCAGTTAAATGTAAAGAAATGAGAAGGTAGAAGAAATGTCCATTCTGGAGGGCATTGTGAATATCCTGTCCATTTGAAGAGTGAGTACCAAACCTGAGGTTCTGTCACTGGGACTTCAGCCTCTTTGACTAGGTCAGACGCTGCCTTAAAGCAAGGCCTTGTTCAGACTGAACCAATGCTGGCTCTGCTGCTCACCTTGAGGCTCAAGCACCTGACGAGTCGGTCTCCTTAGGTCTGTATGAGAAGAAATCTTGCGACAAGGCTGTGGGGGACACAGAGCTTGATCCAGAGATTAAGCTGAACCTGAGTCTGCCTGTTTCTTCAGAATGGGAGGTGCTGCAACATGACCAGTTTATGACCAATGTGGTTGCTATTGCTGAAGACAATGTGTTGTAAAGTATTGGCTTCTTCAGTCCAGGGTGGCATCCATGACATTTCCTTTGCTCCCTGTGTAGTACAAGATGGATTACAAGCAAAGGGAAGACTATTAATTGTATAATTAGCAAATGATTTATGTTGAAATGTTACTGATTTAGTAAGAGCTTTTATAGCAGCACAAATGAGGAGACGTGCCTCACATAAAAGACAAAGGTTTTTGCTCATTGCTCTTCTGGAGTTACTAACGTTAAAGCTTTTTCAAGCTACCCTGGACTAAAAGGTTGACTGAGTGATCATGAGCTGCACTAATTGGAAATCTTTCAGCCAGCAATCAAGGAGGAAGTGGGAGCGAAGGACAAATGCACATGCTTAAGACAAGAGTCTGCGTTCCAGTTCAATGAGTTAATATTAACCCACATTTTTATCCACTCTTGTCTGATTACAATTGAGGTCTTCTGATAACAGAAACTCAGGACTTGTCCTTCCAAAGACAACTTTCCCTAAGTATCCTAGTAGAGAAAACCCTGAAACCACACAGAAATTATAAAAAGGACCAGGAATTACTCCCCGCCCCCCTGCCTCCTCCCACCCCCACCCAAACAAGAAATGCAGAGTAACTGGTCAGGGGTCAGTAAGTGAACTACAGAAGGAGCAAGTGGTGTTGAGGAGGCCATACTTGAGAGTCTTTTTTAAGAAAAATATGTCAGTGAGGAAGCAGCTCAAGGAGGGTTTGAAATAGCAGCTAACCCTGATGTGAAATGCCAGTATTTCAGGTACTGCAAGGGATTGCACTTCATGTTATTTTTCAATTGCATCTTGTTTCTGCTGCAGCTAGTGATCCATGTGGAGGTACTGCAGGGAAAGATTTTAGTGAGCTGCATGTGCAAACTGGGCTTTCAATGTTATATTTTGCTTCAGGGAAATCGTCATCTTTCAGCAGTTTGTTGTGGTGAGAGTTTATGAGGAAAGGTAACCTAGAGTGGGTTGATCATAGCTGTTGTTTTATTGAGTGGGAACCTCAATTTTGCCTACACATGTGGATATGAGGGATGGACAGAAAAGCACATCCAATAATCCAGTGAGTGCAGGAACAGCATGCTGTAATCCTCCAGTGCCACTTACCTCCTCAGAACATCTGTTTCTATGTAAAATAGGGATAACAACCTCTTGTAGAATTGTTATAAGGATGAATGTTTGAAAGGTACACTGAAATGGTGGATGTTTTTGAATTTAACTGTTGATGATTTCTAAAGCTAGCAAACAACCTAATCCAGTTTTCCTCAGGATGCCAACACTGCCACTCCTCAAATGCAACACCCAAGGCAACACTACCAATGCCCCGATCTGAAAGGAAAGAAAGAAGCTGCTTTCCTTCCTCTTAGTACTCTGTGTCCTCATATCCCAATTTGCTCATGTCAGACACTGTGGTGATTGAAGCAGGTGTAGCAATACTGCCCTTTGTGTCCTTTCCCATGTTTTAGAAAGCAATTGTGACAGCACAAAATAAATTCATTCGAAGCATATCAAAATACTGAGAATATTTTCAATATTTCAACTTTTCTGGCTGATTCTGAGCAGCCTGCAAACTGTTTGGAAGCTGTATATGTTCTAACAGAAACCAGCAACACTTTTCTTTCAGACCTGGTTAAAAGTTCAAGCTTTGGAGATTAGAGGTAGAGAGCTGTGATCAGCAGCAGTGGTGCTGGTACTGCTTTTACTTCAGTGTCCCAAGGACACCAGAACAGCCATCACTGTGGCATTAGCAGTGCTAGCATTGTCATTCCCCTCCCAGTTTATGGCACGGCAGTGATTATCTTGGCTATCTTGGAAGCTGCCACATGACAGAGGTTGGTTTGTTCTGGTAACTGAGCAACACATTGCTGTTGTTGCACGCGGCAGGGGGATGATGAATCATGAGGGTGTTGTTCAGGCTCAGCAGGGTTTGGCTTGGAGAAAGCACTACACAAGGAAATCTAATAAATCTTGTATAAAGACAGGAAAACACCACCATTGTCATTGTCCGGGTCAGGGACTAGCCTGTGCAACAAACTGCAGTCTGTTCACAGGAAAAATCCCCTGGTTTAGCTGCCAGAGGTGCTGAAATGTAGTACCAATTTTAGAAATATATGCAGACTTAAGGAATGGATCCTTTCTAATCAGTTTTTCTTTTAACTTTGAACAGATTTATGAGAGTTTAATATTTCATAGTAAGCATTATGCAAATCTTCCTATTCCCTGCTAATAAAACAGGAAATAAGGAATTGTGGGCCTGTCTCACTCATGCAACTTGGTAAGTCTCATAAATAAACAAGCAAACTCACCCATGAAATGTAGTTTTTGAGTCAAGATGTGTGTAAATCCATAATTTCACTAATGAGAGGCTGTGTAAATAGTGATACATTTGGTTTAGGTTGTATATGAGCTGTGGCAAACCTCTTCATCAGAGTGTCTCCAGATGGGAATGTAAAAGTAAACAACTGAAAACTTGGGCTATATCTCAAGCCACTAATTCTGTTGTTCCTTTTTTAGACATAAATCAAGCTTTACTGAGTTTGACTCCAGATATTTAGAAATTTGTGTTCTAAATTGACCTTGCTTGAAGTATAAGGATTTCTGTTTGTATCAGATGTTGTCTGAGTCTTCTCATTGGGCAGTATTAGAAAGATCAATTTTGCATCATAAAAATGAGATGTGATTAGAACTGTTGCTTTCCCAGAACCTGGCAATGGCTGTGACAGTTTTTCAAAGCTGCAGGGAAGGATCTGCTTCCAATTAAATTTCTTATTATTCCCTTTGTTAGATTTTATTGTCTACTGCCATAAGTTATACTTCACTAAACTGCCTGCAGAATGACTTGTGTTAGTGCTCCCTATCTTGTTTTAGACACAGTCAGTTGGGATATTTCAAACTTTTTTCCACCAAGTCTTAAATTTCCTCTGGTTTACATTAATTAGTGTTTTTAATTAACAGTGACATGAATTAGAAAATGCTTTTGCAATTGTGATGTTAACAGAATAGCTGTGAAAGAAAAAAGTTGCTGAGAACTACTTTTTATGCTGTCTCTGGACTTAGAAGAGAAACCCTCTCCTTGCAATATGAAGTGCATCTCTGAGAGCTTCTCTAGCTGGGCCCCACCATATTTCCACCAAGGTCTTTGGCAAACGCTTCTTTGGAACTACGTGGATGTGATTATTGTTTTTTTCCAACTATTCCTGATTCTTTATCTGCTTCCTTCAAAATCCCACAGACCTCCTTTAGAAACACTTCTATAAAGTGACAATATAAAGCAATTCTCTGTAGCCCACATATGCAGCTTATTCTCCATTAATGCTTTCTCTGGTTTCAAAGGAAAAATCCATCACACCCTGGGGAAAATAAAGATACAACAGCACATAAATGATCAAGGTATTTTCAAGTGGGCATATCTACAAGAGCTCAGGATCTTCTGGCTTTATCAGTACACATAACAGATAATCCAAAGTAACTAAGCAAAACCGAGGCCATTGGTCTATATTAATGAATATTAATATAAGTCATATGTCGAGTACAACAGATCTGTATTTGGTTTGGGGGTTCTATCATTCTAAGAAAAGTTCTCTTTTGAAACAGAGAGAAAAAATTAAAATTGTTACTACGAGTCCCAAAAAACCCAGATGGAGTTGTTAGATTGGCACCATAAGGAGGAAGAACTTGAATGAGCTGAAGCAACTTTTCTTCTTTCTTAAATCAGGAGTTGGAATGCACTACTAAATCAGCATTGGAGATGATCTCATTTTTGCTTCTTATGCTGTAGCTGTTGTTAAATGAAGTCAGGATTGTGTCTTCCACCACAACTGTCAGCTGGTTGCACTTCATGTGAAATACATGTGAGGAAACATGAAAAATGCAAAGAACACACCTTTGACATGCATCTGAGATAAAAATTTAGACAGCTGCAGTGCAGCCTCCTTTGACAGTCAATACTTTTATAGTCAGCAGAATGTGAGGAAAACCTGCTCTTGCTCTCGTCCTCTCGGGAGGTAAGCCCAGCCTGAGCAACTTTGGCATAGACATCCAAGAGAAGTCAACCAATCTACATGTCTGTCTCATTTTCTCTTGATTAGTGTATCAATTACAATGATCTCAGATTTCAAGGCTGTAAGGGACTTGCCACTACAGTCTTGTCTCTTGCATGACACATCCAATAATGTTATTTTTTAATGAGTATAATGTCAATACTGCCAAACTCGGCCTTTATAGTTTACCTGTCAGAAGAGCGAGAATACTTTTTCAACTTTTTAAATGCTTACTCTTCTGAAGAATTAACAGGAGGGGGAAAAAAAGAAACCAGGCAAATCCTCTTTATTTGTTCTAATCCCTGGATCATCTTTAAGTGGGAAGAAAATGCTGCTCAGGCTTCACAGCTTTCTTTCCATACTGCTAGGTTGTAGTCAGCTTGAGACTGAGGTCTCATACAGATCCCAGTCTTATGACCCAATGCTTTGCTGAGACCTCTTGACCCAGAGAAGTCTGTGTAGGCCAAGAATCTCCTCTAGTGAAAAAAGCTGGGCGTGACCTTCTTGGGACCAGGAACTGTCAGGAAGAAGGGATGACTCTGTACTTGCTCTGCAGCGAATAGGCTCAGTCATACGTCTCCAGCAGACCTCAGGCACAGAAGGACTGTAAAACAAAGCAAGAACTCAAAAGATTTGGTTTCAGTGGCTTCACTGGGAAAACCTGTCCTGTGTTACATAAGTCTTAAGCCATAAGACTAGAACTAATCTTTTGTCTAAGAGATGTAAAGGTTAGCTCAGTGGGGTGTAAAGCAAACAACTGAAGCCTCCTTGCTTGAATCTGTAGGCTTGTATCCTTGAGAGCTGGTGACATTGCTGGATTCCAGCAGAGCCATCTCTACAGTGCTCCCCAGCAGCTGGGCTGAGGAAAACTTACTTCAACCAGGCTGGCAGGAGACACAGCACTGCTAACTCCTGTGGGTTAGCATGTAAATGTTTCTGTATTTGTGGCCCCTGCAGCTTCTTGCAAACCTCTTCTCAGTGAAAGGGAATTGCAAAATCCCTTCTGACTGCATTTTATGGATGGCAGCTCAACAGTTCATTAAAATCTCCCTCTCCAGAGTTGATGTGATCCTGCCTTCTGCAGTCACAGCTCCATAATGTAACCAAAGTTAAACCTGCAGCCACAGTCAGAGCACAGAAGCTCTTGTTCTTTGCTTTATGCCCCATTGAACTTAACCAGTCATATGGACAGAGTTTTCCATTCATGTCGCAAAAAAACCCCAAACCAAAAACTCCCTCAGTCCCCCCTGCCCTATGTATTATAATCAGTAGGGGACAAGAGAAATAATTAACTGCAGCATTCAGAAAGGCCACCACTACTTACTGGCACTGTACCACCTGATATCGGTACAAACAATCTTCTCATGTAATGCTGTTATTAAATAGGCTTATAAGAAAACCTTCTGCAGCTATAATACAGTACCTACATACCTGTTCCCCTTTGTGTAGATTTTTCTTTTATGCCACAAAAGTCAAAAGATAGTGTTTAGGAGCACTTTTCATCATGAAGACTGTCACAAGTTCAACTGCAGCTAATCATGCCCTGGAGTTCTTTGAAATTTATCCTAAACGAATCCAAGTAAACAATAATTAGCTATGCATGGGTGTGGGTCTTAATCAGAAGGCACAGAGGATTTATATTGATTAATCCTCTTGTACCAGGCAAGTTTATCTTTCAGGTAGAAAAGTGTTAGGACTTTCAATGGCTCTCAAAATATCTCACAAGAATCTCAAGGATCTTATCCTTTTGAAACTGCTCTGGAAGAGCTTTCTAGATTGAATACAACACCCAGAATAGTAGCTTCTAAAGTATATGTTGAGGTATCAACATTTACTGCTTTGGGTATTTTGCTCAGGATTTTTTACATCTTGATTTGCTTTTTCAAGCCATGAGAGCAGCTTGAGCCTTTGTGTATCTGTGGCGAGGATGGAGGACTTCACTCTTGTAACAGTATTGTGCCAGTAAGAAGTTAGTTATTATGTAGGACAAATAATAATTTATTATGTAACACTATAAAACTTTAAAATTCACCGGTGAGTCATCCCATGTAAAACTCTGTTGAGGACAACAACTTAGTTTTTGATGCAGTGGCTGGTTGACTTCTGAAGTTATATTTTTCTTGGTTGTTTGACTTGGAAAGCTAACCTTAGCTTTCTCTATTATTAGTGGCGACATTGACCTATTTTTATTTCAGTTTTAGAGACTTACTTTTTGTATTAAGGAGGTTGTAATCCCTCACAGGGATTATCTGGCAAACTATAAGCATCTACTCTCAGGTCATTTCCTCAGCAGACAGGGCTATTTAAACCTTGTGTCTATAAAGGTGTGCCGTTATTGGAAGGAAGAGCTGTAGGCATTAATGAAGATGGCCTAATGGTCTCAAAGAGCTTTTTAAGACCCTCATCCCCATTCTTAGAAATTCTTAGAAGTTTCCAGTAGTCAGTCATTACTGAATTGTCTCATGTCCCTTTTGGCATTATAATGAAGGAATGTTGGCTCAAGATATTGAAATGCGGGCACAGCATTTCACATGGATAAGGCTGAAATTCAGTCTCATAGACATTTATATGTCTCTTGTTCCCTTCAGACCCTTTGAGAAAACCTGCCTCCATTGACACAATTTATGTACAGCATGCTTATATAAAATAAGGGCCACCTGCATTTTAACTGTCCTATAAGCTCAAAATACTACATTCACCTGCTCTAATAGAAAGTTTTAGCCTTTTTCCACGGACATATGCTTGAAACAGCTTACATTGAGATTTTAATATGAAATGTAGAAGACTCAATGGTATGATGAGTTTGAAGTTTAGCAATAAATTTGGTAAACAGTTCAGATTTCATTGTTCTGTAAGGCAGAATTGATTCCTTGTATGCAAAACAAAATTACTTCTTCCCCTATATAGGAATAGATGGAGAAAATGTAGTTACAGCATTGGCTTCTCTGCCTCATGTGGTAGCAGATGGTTTTTCTTGTTCGTGCCCAGGTTGCAGTTCCCATGACCTGAGGGTTTTCTGAATGTGAACATGGTGAGCAAGACGATTCAAAGTTCCCAGAGGGCTAAAACCTGAAAACAGAGCTATTGTGAGTAATATGCCTAAATTTGGTCTCATGTTGTCCACACTCAAGCACACAGCAAAACCTCAGGTGATTCAGCTGAGAAACAGATCACACATACAGAGCGGAGATATATCAACCATTTAGCTAGAGTAACATACAGAAATCTCCTCATCTATGTATTTTCTGACATATTTTCCAGTGTAGGATCCTGCTCAAAAGTGGTAGACCCTCAGATTGAAACCAAAGCTCAATTTCTCAATTCTGGTTTCAGGTTGTTGACAGTGAATCATTTAATGGACTGGCCAAGAGCTGTCATCATATGCCACTTGGTGGGCATGCGTCTGCATTGTTTACAAGGCTCACACATTTGCAACAGATGAGAGCATTGTTTCCCTCTTTCATGTCACATTACAATGACACTGTTGGCACACTTAGAGCTATTATGCTCTTGGAGGTAGGGGAAGTTATGACACCATTAAACAAACCACTTTTATTCAGCAAATTAGAGAAGTGAAGATTCAATTTTCAAACTCGCTGATGCAGAACATGATGCTGCATGTGCGTGTATGGGGAGAGTGACCTCTAAGGGTACAAACACACAAATAGTGATGTAGTCAAAGTGGTGCTGCTAATGAGCAGGATGGCATTAGGTGCTGGCAGGGCAGTGTGCTCAATAGGAGTGCTGTCTGCACTAACTGTCAGAGGTTTATGTAGTTCCTAAGGTGGAACAACAGAAGCAAAAATCATAGAATCATAGACTGGTTTGGCTTGGAAGGGACCTTAAAGATCACCTGCACCCTCAAGAAGTTTGCAGGTAAGGTGAGAGGTGCATTTGACACAGAAGAAGGAAAGGATGCCGTTCAGGGGGACCTGGACAAACTTGAGAAGTGGGCCCATGCAAATGTCATGAAGTTCAACAACTCCCACTCCAAGGTGCTGCATCTGGGGCAATCCCAGACATGAGTACAACCTGAGAGAAGAATACATCAAGAGTGGCCCAGTAGGACAGGACTTGGGGGTTCTGGCAGAAGAAAAGCTGGACATGAGCAAACAGTGCTCGCTCATAGCCCAAAAAGCCAACCACATATTGGGCTGCATTGAAAGAAATGTGACTAGCAGGTTGAGGCAGGGGATTTTGCCCTTCTACTTCGCTCTTGTGAGACCCTGCCTGGAGTACTGTGTCCAGGTCTGGAGTTCTTATTATAAAAAGACAAGGACCTGTTGGAGCAGGTCCAGTGGAACGCCATAAAGGTGATCAGAGGGCTAGAGCACCTCTCCTATGAGGAAAGGCTGAGAGAGCTGTCTTTGTTTTCCCTTGAGAAGAGAAGACTCCAGGGAGACCTCATTGTAGCCTTCCACTATTTAAAGGAGGCTCATAAAAAATAGGGAGAGCAACTATTTAAATGGGCATGTAGTGATAGGACAAGGAGAGGAGACGGTTTTAAACACTGCATCTATCTGCCATGTGACACACACACTCCCTCCTGAGGCAGGGACACTAAGGAAGAGAAAAAGTTAAGTAAAACAGGAAAGAAAGAGATGGAAGGGATTACTGCCCTGATCTCAGAGATTAGCATGGCTTACCTGAGGGAAGACCTTGGGAAAACCTGCCTTTTCTCAAAGTACTGGTTATACATTTAACAACTTTTATGTAGTCATGATTATGTACCTATGTTCATGGACAGAAGTGGCTATAATCCAGTTCCCTGGTTTTCTCCTTTCTCTGCCACATGAACATCTTCATCACTGTGCTGCAGAACTGTGGTACCTCTGTAGACCAGTGGGATGTGAAGTCATGAGACTCAAGGTAAGAGAAGGGGTTATAGCCACGTATCCTGGGAGACAGCTGAACCTTGGGCTCCCTTGGCCTTGTGACACTCTACCTGTTGAAACCTGTCAAAAAACAATGCACTTGTGGTATTTAGAACCCTTCAGGAATAGAGAGCAGCTGAACAGGGGTTTGTTGACCTGAACACGGTGCTTCATTCTGACAATGCACCACTCATCACCTATGTCTTTGCAAGAACTCCATCTTTCTGCCCAATATTGAAGACTGAGAGGAGAATATTTATGAGTAAACTGCAGGCATAAGCCCACTGAAAAGTTGCAAAATAATAGACATCAGAATAATGAACAAAATCACTTGACATGTCCTGCCCTCTTGAGTTAGGGATAAAGTAGTTACCTAAGTGATTCCTTTCCAGCCAATGCAAGAACAACATTAATCATGTCTAACCATACAATTTTAGCTTGTACAGATACATTCTGGCTCCTGTCCAGTCAGTGAAAAACTTAACCCCACTTTGATCATCTGTTGCTTGGAGAATCAGCTTCAGGCCTCCCAAAGGCACAAAAGAAGTGAGAACAAACACTGGCAGGCACTGTCTTTATTCTAAAAGCACTTTAAGAACCAAGATGGATATCTCCATCTCTACTGTATGCTTCCTTTCTCCTGGAGCAGGTGTGTTCTCCAGCTGCTGCCTCTGCCCTGGACAGCTCTGTGCTAGTCGTGGGGTGAGGAGATGGTACCATTTCTGCCAAGTCCACAACAAAAGCCATTGACTCAGGAAGAAGAGACCCTGCTTGCGTGTTTGCAGGAGGGGCAGTAAGCTATTAGAGACCCATGTTTATGGTTGAGTAACAAATTGTTTGGTAGGCAGCACGGCATTACAGAGCTAATCATAACTGAGGCGGAGATTAATATCTAATTGTAGCAACTCCAGGCGTTTAATTTGCTTCTTTGGCCTAGTGACAGAGTGAAACTGCCAGCTGAAGTTGTGTGAAGCCTGCTCCACCCAAATCAGAGTGGTTTCAGCTAGAAAGCACCTGTCAATCTGCCCATCCTGCCTTTCTGCATGCACGGAAAGCAGAAATCATATACAGCTCTTCAGCTCCTCATCTCCAGCTCCTAAGCTCCTCTGCATGGAGGAAATTACCTATGATTTTATCCTTGGTGGAAGGTGATGTCACCTCAAATTTGTTAGGCACATTGACATGCTGAAGTAAAGACAAAGTGGCTCAGTGACTTGAGATTAGTTTCTGCCTCCTTTTGCTGGAGCCATATTCACAGCACACTGCCTCGCCCCACGCAGGAGGGAGAACAAGATCAAAGGGATTAACACAAAGAGTTGCTACTCTGCACTGAAATACTGTTTCCTCATCTCATTTTGTGTCAGGCACACTCCACTGGCCTAACTCTGGAGTTAGACTAGACTCAGGAAAAGAACAGCGTGGCCTGGATTTGACACTCGGGATTAATTTTGTACCTGCATATCTCTTCAGAAGACTTACAGAAATGTGTTCACTGTAGCAGCTCACTCTTTCAAAGACAATCTGGTATCACCACTTCATACAGGAATTTACTTCTCACCTTTCCACACTGCCTAGGTTGTAATAAAGGAGCTGATTTACAGCATACCACAACAGTGGGAAAAGTGGGAAAGTACCTGCATGTTGCATTAGCAGCAACAACAGTGGTTGAACCTGCAGCAGAACTCCCAGTAGATGGGTGAAGTAGCTCAAAGAGGAATTTGGCAAAAAAACTAGATTATTGCCTTTGCCTTAAAATGGTGACCCTAAGGGCTTACATGATCTCCCTAATATGGTTAAATCAGTCTTTCACCAAATTAATTTGAATTACTTATCCCCATGCAAGGCCTTGTCTACTTTAGGACAGTGTCCTTGCCAGGCTTAATTCTGATCATTATGTTTGCTAGAGACATAAGTACTTCAGGCTCTCAGCTGAGAGTCCTCGACATTACTTCTTATGCAAAAATGCAGAGAATATTTATGAGCAAACTATAGGCATAAATAAACTGAAGGCTTGTGAACTTATGTGATACTGGCAAGCTCATGGTGACTCCAAGCCATCACATTTTGGTGGTGAGCTGCTCTTTAAAGGTGCAGAATGTGCCACTACAGACTGCAGCATGTGCCACTTTCAGCTTTTGCTGAAATAGTTACTGAATAGGGAGATTTGCCATGCAAAATGACATGCCTTTTTGATGTGAAATAAAAACCACAGAATGTTTCTATGGGTTGGAAGGGACCTTAATGATCACCTAGTTCCAACCACCCTGCCATGGGCAGGGACACCTTCCACTAGATCAGGTTGCTGAGTCCCATCCAACCTGGCCTTGAACACCTCCAGGTATGGGGCATCCACTTCTCTAGACAACCTGTTCCAGCGCCTCACCACCCTCACAGTAGAGAGTTACTTCCTTATATCTAATCTGAATCTACTCTCAGTTTTAAGTCATTCCCTCTTGTCCTGTCACTACATGCCCTTGTAAAATGTCTCTCTCCAGCTCTCTTGTAGGTCCCCTTCAGGCACTGGAAAGCTGCTGTAAGGTCTCTCCAGAGCCTTCTCTTTCTTCTCTAGGCTGAAAAACCCTAACTCTCTTACTCTGTCATCATAGGAGAGGGACTTCAGCATTCTGATTGCCTTTGTGGCCCTTCTCTGAACTCCCTCCAACGGGTCCAATGCCCTTCTTATCTTGAGGGCCCCAGAGCTGGATGTCACACTCCAGGTTGGGTCTGAATAGAGCAGGGGGGCAGAATTCCCCCCTTCAACCTGCTGGCCACAATGCTTTTGATACAATCCAGGATGCAGTTGGCCTTCCAGGATGCAAGTGCATGTTGCCAAGTCATGTCAAGGTTTTCATCCTCCAACGTACCCACATCCTCCTCAGGGCTGATCTCAATCCATTCTTCACCTGTCCTGTACTTGTGCTTGGGATTGCCCTGAACCATGTGCAGGACCTTGCACTTGGCCTTGTTGAATGTCACGAGGTTTGCATGTCAAGCCTGTAAGGTCCCTCAGGAATTATGTTGTTTTATGCCTGCTTCTTTTTAGGTTATAAAGACATAGTGGTTCTTTTAAAAGAGTGAGAGTGCAGGGGCTAAAAAACATCAGGAGTGACTGCACAGAAAAATCACTGAAGTTGGAAAAACCCTTTAAAATCATTGAGTACAACTATTAACTCAGCACTGCCAGGTGCACCACTAAACCGTGTCTCTAAGCACCACATCTACCCATATTTTGGAACACTTCCAGACAGTGACTCCCACACTTGCCTATGCAGTTGATTCCAATGTTTGGCCACTCTATCAGTGAATTTTTTCCTAAATGCCTGAGCTGACCAGGTATGTCTTTGAGACTAATGTCATAATGTAGAGATGGCAAATTTTGTCCTGTCTCAGGTCCAAGGGTCTCACTGTTTCCTTTGGCCAGTGTCATGAGAGTCAGCAAATCTTTACTTCCAGACACAAGAGAGCTGCTATGCAGAAAGGAGGGCTGGGCTGGGAAGTGCCTGTGAGAAAATACTGCAGCGGCCCAGGGGAGAGCAGGGGAGAGGGAGCGGGACAGGGAGAGGAGAAATGAGGAGAGGGAGAGCGAGGGAGCAGAGCGCGTCTACTTATCTCCGCCACGAGGACGGAGCCGCATTGTCCCACAGGCACTCAGAGCAGAGTGAAACTGTTTCCTAGGGTGCTGCCTCCTCCTGGCCGTCCCCTGGGATTCCCCGCCTGTTCTCCGGAATTCCCCGCCTCTTCCCACCGGGACTGTGCCCCATCCCGCGCGCGCCCCCTGGCGGTACCCGGCGGCGGAGCAGCCCCAGCCCCGGCGCTCCCGCGGCCCGCGGGGATGGGCTGGGATGGGCAGGGATGGGCTGGGACGGTCGGGGCGGGGCAGGGCAGGGCCGGGGTTTGCCACCCGGCGCAGTCTGAGCGCCAAGGCAAGCGCAAAACAAAGGCTGACAGATTCCTTTCCTCTTTGGGCAATCGCCCGTTTTAGAACTCGTCCCAGGCCGGGGCTTTCCCACGGCCGTAGCGGAGCGGGCAGAGCTTTTCGCTTCTCTGTGAAGTGTTACAGGGCACGGGGGGACGGGCCGAGAGGCTCCTGCTGTAGAGCCGAGCGACAGCTCCTGCGGCCGGGCCAGAAGGAACTCACACGTCTGCGGCACGATGGGCGTGGGCGGACCCGCCCTCCTTCTTTGCATCCGCAGGGCTCGTGAGCGACTGCCGGCAAGCCCAGCTTCTCCTTCCTCATCTGCCTAAAAGGAGGAATTAGCAGTAGCCAAGCAACAGCTTAGGTTGCCTGCTTGCCTTACACACCTTGGAAACTGCCTTCTCTGATTGCCACATGCCACTCACATGAAACCTGGGACAGGCTCCCAGAAATACCTTGGATTTAAATGCAGGTCTTCCCCAGATGGGGTCAGACAGATGGACTGGTGACTTCTGCCCAAGAAGAAGAAGATGCCATAGGCTGGCTGCATGAGAAGAGCTCCACGTGATCGAGGGAATCTCAGCAAGCCCACCGCAGCTGAACTCTGTCCTCAGACGAGCTGTGGGCTGTGACCCCTCCCCTCCTGTTGCTTTGGGGTGTAGCTTTCTTCAGGTGCTGAGCACACACACACACACACAGATCTGTGAGATTGGCTCCCAGCCAATCCTATAATATTCCAAAGCTCAGTGATGCTAAATAGCACGAAAATAAATGAATGTTCAACAGGAAGGCCCTGAACCCTTCCTTCTCACTAGAAATCCTGATGCAAAGATCGTGCTGTATCAATATGATGTCCTTAGTAGGATGGTAGAATGTACTCAGCTCAATACAATTTGTAACTATTTCTTCACTGGTTTGCTTTTTCTCAGGCATTTATTGTGCCTAAAGTTTCTATAAGCATGTTACGCACAACCTTATGAGTGTACTGTGATAATCTAGTGACTAAAATGCACAGAAGATTGCTGGGGCTGATGTGCTACTGGACTGTATTTTGTCATGCAGTCATGCAATGTGTCTCTGCTGGCCTGGCAGCTCTCAATGCCAAGGGGGTGTAGCAGCCTCCACTGGACCTTGGAACAGACTGATTCTTGGTCTTGTTGAGCCGTTTTGACTCTCTCCTTTATTTCTTAGGGGTTTATACAGCTTCAAGTTACCACTTGTCACTTGGGTCCTCTTGTTGGGAGTTGGTTCTGCCTGAACACCTTTACTCCTGTCTTTGCTTTTAATTCTCTTATGTGGTACAACTTTAGCTTAAGTACACCCATAGCTTATTATCCCCACAGCTCCTCTCTAAAGCTGCACCAAGGTCATGCACCCTTGCCTTGCAAATCCGGGACTTACCTTGCAGGCACCTGAATCCCTGGGCTCTGAGGTTCTGGGTGGAAGAAACATGCCTGGCCTGTGAGTGTGTGAGCTCAAAGAGTGAGCTCAGGAGGACCAGCCCACTGCAGGAATAATCACACTCGAGCGCAATCAAAGCGAAGCCTAACAGTGAAATAAAATGCTAATGTGATAAAGGAGGTTAAACCAGTGAAGTGAAATGCTTCCTCTGACCCTAGATTTCTATATTTTTCTCACAAAACTGTATAAATCTGTATGTTCTCTTATGTTAATAATGTGCCTGAAAGGGCTTGTATTCATGATGTGGATGAATACAGGATTTGGCTCATTTGTATGCATTTTGTATTAAAATGCTGATTTGTTTCTGTGGACAGATTGCCACACAAGGTAGAGCAAGTTCCATGGGTATGAGAATACAGGCATAGATGCTAATGGTTATACTGTTCAATTTTATTGAATGCAATGCATGTCCCTGGTTAAAGCAAACACCATGAAGAGATGGAGCGGGGAGTCTTGGCTACTTTCACTCATTGCTCTGAGGTGCTACAGCTATGTGGGCCCCCTAAATAAATCATATAGTATATAGTGTAACACTGGGGGACCTAAGGCTGGACCTAAGCAATCAAAACTTATTTTTCTTTTCACCTGCTTTGATAAACCCATTCCTTGTGCTGCCATCCTCTGCATGGTCCACAGGCAAATCCTTCCTAAGTGCAGGGGAGAGAGGGTGGTTTGTATGGTTGGTACCTTTCCCACGTCAAGGACCAGTTGGCACCCTCTTGGAAGGTAAAGTGAGAAGATGTAACAGAAATGGGCAACTAGTTGAATTTTACTACCTTATGATAGTAATTTAACAGGAATTAGAAGCTACTACTCAGGCCTACCAGCAAGCTTTTCTACTATTCAGCTGGTGATGTGAATTAGATTATTGTTAGATATTTCTGATAGGTGAAATTGTAAGTATTCCCACACAGCCTGTTTAGGATGTGTGAAGCAATTTATATGAAATAAAACTGTTACATACTTGTGTTCTTTTTTATGTCAGTTTTCATGCATTTCTTTAAGACACTTAAATCAGCATTTCTCTAAAGCAAAGTGGAAATGCTAAAATAGCCTAGGAATTTTTTTTTAGACAATAAGTAACAAAATATTTTATTTAGGAACTGTCCCCATTATGTCTAAAAGAAAAGGATAAAAACTACACCAAGATGTTAAGTGTTTGTTTAAGGTATGGGGTTTTTATAGCTATGTAATCACATAAACCCTGAATTAATGCAAGGAGCAATAGAACTGTTTCCATTTCTATTACCCCATCTGCTATCGGTGGGTGCTCATTGCCCAGTTGTTATGCTGGCTCCTTTTAGAATGTCTGCTAATAGGAACAAGTTGAGATAGGCAAGAGGGCCAAGACCTCAAGGATAACCCTATGTGACATACAAGGAGTAAGGGAATTTTCTGGCGTGTGCACCCTCCTTCTCTTGGTCTCTTGTCAGCAGTTTTCTTTTGAAAACTAAACAAGAATTAACCACTAGATGGCTGTGTTCAGTAACAAAAGACACACGCACCTCCTTATTCTGCTATAATCTGTGTTAAAGATGCAGTATTATTTTTAAAAGTTTCATTTAGTCTTTTCATGGTCTAATTCACGTGGACAGGCCAAAGAGGCAGGGCAACCCACTCTGACAAGGTTATTGGCTATGTAAGTAATCTTGATTATTCTGTGTTTTAGTACTTGGGCTACTACCCCGCATAAGGAGGGCTGTAGGGTGCAGTGCCATGCAGAGTTTTGTGCCATAGATTTTTACAAAACTGACTTGAGCAGGACAGATTCGTCAGCATGCAGCCTGAGCATTTAGGTCCTGAATTGTCCTCCAGTGCTAGACCCAGCCTAATTCTAACAGAGGTCAAGGATGACATTTCCTGCCAGGACTATGGGGAGACACCTTGGACTCAGTTTGAGATGCTGCTAGAAGTCTCAGATATGGAACACCGATTACTCAATGGCTGTGCCAGCCATACTTGTGGGTGGCAGAGGAAGGGTAACGCAAAAGTAGGACATCTCTGCTCCTTCTCACAAAGGAGAAGTCCTTGGATGCCAAAAGAAGGCTGTGGTGGGTTAATCTTGGCTAATAGCCAAATGCTCACCCACCTATGCACTCCCTCCTCTCTCTCTTCCTTTTTCTGTAAGACACAGGGAGAAAATAGGATGACAAAGATCATGGGCCAGGATAAAGACAGGAACATTACTTGCCAGTTGCTGTTAGGGGTAAAACAGCCTCCTTGGGGGAAAATCAATGTAATTTATTGCCAATTAAAATAGATTTGGATAATGAAAACAAAAGGAAGAACATTAAATCAACACCCTTCCTCCCCACTTTTCCAGGCTCAACTTCAGTCCAGACTCCTCTACCCACCCCAAGTGGTGCGGGGTAGGCAGGAGTGGATATGATCAGTATATAGTAGTTTCTCTCTGTTAATCCCTCCTCCTCACACTTCTTCTTCTCCACTGCAAATTGTCTATGGACTGCAGCTGTTGTCAGGAAAAATTTGATGAAGCATCATGCCATCAGGCACTAGCTGTGGAGCTTGTAGGAGGCATGGTTCAACCCTGCACCTACTAGTTGACATCCTTGCTGGTGAAGGTCCTGAGTTGATGGGGTGTTCTTCTATCATTGCCAACAAGCAAAGGAGCTGTTGGACGTGGCATCGAGCTGCTAGAGAGGCCCCACTGACTAGCTGATAGTTAAAAGATGCCATTTTTTGTCTCTCATGGGATCCCCTGGGTGTATGCTTTAGCAGACAGTGACCAAGAATACTTTTTAATCATGGCTCTACAATGCAAAAGCTAGGCTTGTGTCCTGAAACACAGGTCAAAGATGAACTAGTTGTCCATATTTGTCTATTGCACTTACATGGACAGGGGTAAACCAAAATGATTGTTCTATTTAATCTCAGTAATCCCATGTTGATCACTGTCACCTTTAGCAATCTGCTGTGTATCAAGGGGTGGCTGACTTACATCTTCTGCTATCTCTAATCATAGATTCATAGCCCTAGTGAAAAAATGTCAGGCCAGCCTCGTGAAGGTCTACCTGTATAGAAGCTCTGTAGATCTGGCTCTTTCTTTGCTCTCTGTTCCAAAGTTTTTGTACAGCACCATGGCAGAAAAGGTCACTTGGGTAAGGTCACTTGTCCAAGTAGGAACTGAAGTGCCACAGAATATATCTGATAAGAACATTATGGACTTAGTGTGATGGAGAGGTCTTGTCAAACGTTCCAAAGCGATTTGTATGTTGAGTATCATTTGAGACAGGACCTCAAATGAACACTGAGGCAAAGAAGGGAAGGGCCTGCAATGTGGAGGCAGTTGGTGCATTCATACTAACTCCTGTGAAATCTGAGAATGTCGTATTATTTCACTGGACATGTCTGCATTGCTGTGGAAACTTGGACTCACAGACAGATGAGAGGAAAATCTGTCACTGACTTCAATATGGCAAGTTTTTTCCACCTATGCTTCCTTGACCTATCCCATTTCTGACCAGGCAACTAAATTACCCGTTTTAGGGATTTTTTTTAACTTTGTAAAGCAGGTTTTTTTATTTCAACATAGATTAGAAAAAGAAGAGTAATTTTTATTTTTTTAACAGTTTCTTGCACATTTATAATGTGAAAATCATGGGTTCATCTTAAGAGAGGAGGTGAAGTTCAAGGCAGTTCTGCCTGAGCTGAAGTGATGCTGCATCCCAGTTGCCAAGCAAGAGGATGAATGCCCAGTGATAGGAAATCTTTCCTTCTGTATCTGCGTCTGATAAAATCTTGTAAGTAAATTCCTATTTCTTGACATAAAACAGTGAAAGTAAGCACTTGGTAAAGCACTGGGTTAGTCACTGTGGTTTTCTGGAAGAATACTGTGGCACCAAAAACATTTTCTGCCCAGCAAGGCTGAGTTTCTGGTTACTGTCACTCATGGAGACTGATATACACTGCTGGGGTTAAGAAGAAACAGTGATGGAGAATGGCAGACAGGCCATGCAGTAACTACTGAAATAACTGACGGATAAGGAGAGATTGGTGCATTCTGTTGACCATGACAATTGTCTTTAAAATCTTGTTGCAAATTCTCAGCTGAAAAGGATAGTGTTATTTCTACACCTTTTCACTACTCCAGCCATGAGATTTGAATTTAGATTATTAGCCACAATATTCAAAATAAAACTACTAGGGTCAGCTGAAAGTGTCCGAGATGCAATTTATCTGAGGCTTAAGTAGTTCGATCAACATTTTACCTTCATCTTAGTCTTTTAGTAAAAGGAAGGCTCTTCCTCCAGGGTATATCTTGTGAAAGTGGTAACTACAAATTTACTCACGAAACTTAATTAAAATAGCACAAAACCCTTTTAAATATTTTTAAATTAATGTCATGCCAATAGAAATCAGTATAAATTTCAAAGTATGCAAATAAAGAGTTACACAAGGATACTCTAGAGACTTTTCTTATGTTGAGTGGTGATTTATTTATAAACTTTTTGTCCATTTCTGTCAATTGCTGGTAAGTCTCCTGAGTTCTGTCTGTTGTTTCTAATAACAGGACCAGGACTCATGCAAATTTGGAGAAAATACATGGTTGCAGCCTTCTAAAATGGGGAAATGATGGCTTTCTTAACAGACCATCAAGCTAATCTTGCATCTCTGTTTAGTCAGTCCTTGATGAGACTGCCCATTGTGATGCCAAATAGAAAGTGAGTCGTGATTATGAGCCTCTCTTTAGATCTTGCCAGCTACAGCCTCACACTGGCGATCACCTTCACTTTCAGAAACATTGTACCTTCAAAGGATGATGGTGGCGCTTTTTTGCTGCACCAGCACTAAGAGATAGAATTGAGTACGTATATATAGTATATACATATTTGTATATAATTGTGGGAGACTCAACAACTGCCACACATTCTCCAAAACTCACAAAATTATCTTACTCACAGGCAGACGTCTAGAAAGGACTCATCTAAATGCTAAGTTCAGTGGAAACTGAACTCCAATGCTCCTTTTCTCTCTCCATGTAATGAATGCTTTGTTCACCTTTTCCTTCTTTGTGTGGCTGAAAGTACTGCATGTTAAATGTGCTGCAGCAGCTGTACCATGTTCCTCATGGGTACATACTGTTTGTTCTGTATGCCTCTAGCAGCTGTCATCAATGCTCATTAGCAAATGTTTATATGAAGTTACTGTTATTTCACCAAAAATACGACACAACCTCAAGGATGAACATTGATGAAAAAGCGAGTTCTTAGATACTGATTCAAAAGGCTCAGGACTGCTCATATGGAACTAAGAGTACCACAAGTTCAAGTACTTCCCCTTATTCAACCCCACACAATACCCTTGGCTGCTCTGTATCTATAGTTTCAAGCATTTTCTATGTTTTATATCATATTCTTTCACCAACAATCAAGGTTTGAAGTGAAGAGGAAGCTTTGTTGGAAAGCTTGTGGTATTAACCCAGGCATTGGCATACTTCTTGCACTTGGATTTTAAGGAATGGCAGTGGAAGACTTCAAGCTGCAAGTAAAGCCATGTCAGTTCTGTATGCTTTCCCGTAAGTTGGTGAAGATGACACCTTTCTCAGGAAAGGATGTCAAGTTGTAAAAATACAGGTAGAGAGGCAGTGTGCAGCAGTGGAGTTTTCCAGAGCCTTCTTTATGGAAAAACTGCGGTGTGTTGATAAGCAGCATCTTGCCTGGCTTGTGGATGTGGTTATAGTATTAATGGCTGTTTGGGTCACTTTCAGTCTCAACATTGAAATTTGCATGAAGTTTAAGAAGAAAAGAGATTCCTCTCTGATCTTCTCCTTTTGCAGTTTTAATCAATGAATGAAGATTCTTAGGTAAACATGCTTTCCTCTGCTGTGCTGATAATCCAGCCCTCAAAATGATGGCTTGGAATCTGAGAACCTGCAAGAGATATCTCACTGGGAAAACTGTTGCTGACTATCTGCCTCCTTCAAACTGACCACAATAATGTCCATAACTAAAGTGCTCAGGCAAATATAGGTTGTTTACCCGACTCATATAAAGTGCATCATCCCTCTTTTCTGCTTTTAGAAAGAAACATGAGTCAAATTTCTCATGAAGCTCTGAAGAGAGAGCTGTAGCACACATTGCTATATCTTGCTCCTTGCTGTGGTGTTTGAATATTTTGTGGACCTCTATAATGCATGACTGCTACTGATAACTGTGGTGTTTTCCTCTGTCTTCAACAGACACTGGAAAGACATGGAAAAAATCATTGAAGAGGGAGGAAATATTTACAAATAGTAGCTATGTTACTTCTCAAGCCAAAAAAGGCAAAAAAAAGCAGTTAAATGGCAGGAAGTGGTTCTTTGTGGATTAATTCTCCCAAGCTCTTGTGCCATTTTTAGCCTTGATCACATAATGAGAGCACAGCAGCTCTCGAAGGACACATGTTGGCTGCTGGCTCCATGGAGCATGTGCAAGCATGCTGCCAGTCAGTGTGAGTGAAGAGGGAGAGAGAGCGCCTGAATGCCTCTGGGGAGGTGATGCTTCAAAAAACATAGGTATAGAAGATGTCTGTAGAGGATTATAGATTACTAGATTCTCCTCTTGGAAGTCTAGAGAATTTTTGTTTTCATTACCCATTGAGGTAGCAATGTCCCATGCTTTTGTTATGATTAGAAATAATACCTCCTCTTGTGCCAGCGAGTCTGCAGTGCGGTTGTTCTGGATAGCAAGAGGCAGGCTGAAGTTGTACACCCACATCATGTTCTCTTGAAACACAGACAGTGCAGTCAGACAGGGCAAGAGCCAACCCTGCCTTACCTCTGAGGTGGAGTGCCATCTGTCCATCCCCTGTGTGCAGCGAGTAGATGAATCGAGCTCACCTGGGGCCAGCCATTCCTGGGGCCTTCCTCCATGACTCTTCCCAGAAGATGAGCACATCTTCAGCTCTTTCCACTGATAAGAACTGGAGGGAGAAAGTGCAAATAGCTCAGCACAAAGCAAAAGCTTGGGTGTGCTCCCAAGCACAGGGTGAATAAAAGTTACTCTCAGCTGGATAGGCTGCTAATCACTTGGTGGAAACATTTTTTAATTATTCAGCAGACAGCCTTAAATAACCTCCCAGGACAAAAGCAAACACTTCTTCCCTCTTGATGCCACACCTTCTTAAAGAGGGAGAGAAGCACTGAGAGGGAGCAGAGAGAGGCAGCCACAATGAAGTGCTGTGGGCTTCCCAGAGCTGCGGTGGCATGAGGAGTGGGCCAGCAAGAGTTGTGTACTGGAAAGCCAGGCACCTGGGGCAAACTGGGCGGGTGGCTGTCACTGAGAAATGTGCATGTTTGCCAATGGGCAAAAGAAATGCAGCATGCAGGCAGGCCAGCTGCTGGCCAAGCAGGCAGGAGGAGGCTGTGGCAAGGAAAGGGGAGGTAAAAAGTGGCTAATAGAGGAACAGGGAAGGAGAATCAGCCCACAAGGAAACTTTTTTTAGCTGTCAGTGTGACAACGCTCTCACTGCATGGCAACAGCTGTGCCGACCATGGGCACTGCCCTGATGCCTGAACAGGCTCAGCATTCTGAGCACACCCAACCCTGTCCTGACGTGGGCAGGCAGCTCCCAGCTGCTGCCACTGGAAAGCACAGACGTGCAGACCCGGGGACACCTGAGCGGATGGGAGACCATACATGCAGCAAAGCTGTGGAGATCCCCCAGTCCCCAGCAGACTGTGGAGCTGTGCGAACTGAAGGCATCGTTTGAGGATATCAGATGAACGTGCAGAATGTGCTGCTCCTATCAAAGGCCTGCTTCCCATCTGATATCTTCTGGCCACAATTACTTGTGAAATTTATGAAAGTACCTGTGACATTTTGAAAAAAACGTGACAATATTTTCATATTGCTTGGAGAGATGAAGCTGGAGATAAGAGCTAGGTCTAAAACAACTCATCATGAACTGAAATAAAGAATAACTGAGGCTTATGTATGAGTGTTTCCACCTAAGGTACATGGACTTGTGTGAAAAGCACCTAGATAAAGTGTCTGAGGAACTAGAACTACTTTCACATGGGAAAGAAAGAGGTTGCATGAATCATTGTATACTTGGAACTTAGATTTTATACCAGTGAGGTTTTAGAGAGGAGAGATACCATGTAAAAGTTGGCTGAAATTGTTTTTAAAACAGATATTTGTGTAAATCCTAGACTTTGAACAAAAAAAAATTCTGTGCCAGAAGTCAGAATAAACCACTTAATTTAGCAAAATAGCTGCACGATCTACCAAAACGTGTCTTGTGATGACAAACCACAAGAAATCTGTGCAGATAAGCCATCACCAGTGTGTCACTGACAAAGGGTGGGGAGGAGTATGTGTAATTAATACCAAAGGGGGAAAGTAGCAAACATCTGTTGAAGTAATCCCTCATTACACTCCAGTGCGTATTGATCAAATGAAATAGAATATGCTTTTGTACTAATATTCCTCTGGAGAAGGTCCAAGCAGAAGTAGTGGAGAAGCTGTGATGTGGCCGGGTGGTACAGCTTCCTGCCCACCATTTCATGCCTGGAGGAACAGAGGAGATGGAACAAAGGGAGACCCTCTGTGGAGACAAGCCTACGCACCATACTGCTGGAAGGCACAGAGACAGACTTGTCCAGTCTGAGTGAGTATTTAAAGGTGAATTTTTTTATTAAGATTTTCATGTGACCTTTGATTAAGCTCGATGTAGGAGGACAAAAGTGATTTGGAAGTTGGAAAAAAATCACTTGCAAGCGAAGTTTCTCAGTGTGGTGTGACTTATCTTTTCCTGTTTCTCTCTGTTATTCAGTGAGAAGATGGCTTTTTAATTGCAGTTATTATCTGTACGTGATAAAGTTAGTTTTGTTGACAAGATAAACCATGTTGTAAGCAAGACCTCCTTTTCCTGTCACTGGGTTCTTTGGTTAAATAACTTATTTTAGTTATGGAACAAAGCAAGGTACAGTGCAAAAATACCCTGTTCTTTTATCCAGCCTTTCAGTAATATTCACAGAATCACAGAATCCCAGATTATGCAGAGTTGGAGGGGACCCAGTGGGATCACCAAGTCCAACACTTAGGCCTGCACAGGACCATCCCCAAGAGCCTCAGAGTATTATCCAAACGCTTCTCGAACTCTGTCAGGCTTGGTGCTGTGACCACTTCCCTGAGGAGCCTGCTCCAGTGCCCAATCACCCTCTGGGTGAAGAACTTCTTTCTAATATCCAACCTAAATCTCCCCTGACACAACTTCAGGCCATTCCCTCAGGTCCTGTCACTGGTCACCACAGAAAAGAGATCAGTGCCTATCCCATCTCTTCCCCTCACAAGGAAGTTATAACTGCAATGAGGTCTCCCCTAGGTCTCTTCTTCTTCAGGCTGAACAGACCAAGTGACCTCAGCTGCTCCTCATACACTTTCCCCTCAAGGCCCTTCACCATCTTCGTTGCCCTCCTTTGTACACTCTCTAAGAGCTTTATATCTTTCTTGTATTGGGGTGCCAAAAACTGCACACAATATTCAAGATGAGGCCACCTCAGTGCAGAGCATAGTAGGACAAGCCCCTCCCTTGACTGGCTGGCGATGCTGTGCCTGATGCCCCCCAGGACATGGTTGGCCCTCCTGGCTGCCAGGGCACTGCTGACTCATATTCCATTTGCCATCAACCAGCACCCCCAGGTCCCTTTCCATGGGACTGCTTTCCATCATCTCATTCCCCAGTGTCTGTACATACATCTGGGGTTACCCCATCCCAGGTGCAGAATTCAGCACTTTCCCTTATTGAACATCATATGGTTGGTGATTGCCCAGTCCTTAATTTGTCAAGATTTCTCTGCAGGGCCATCCTGCCTTCAAGGGAATCAACAGCTCCTTCTTGTTTTGTGTCACCTGCAAACTTGCTCAGTATCCCTTCCAGTCCTGTGTCCAAATCATTTATGAAGATGTTGAAAAGCACAGAGCTCAATATGGAGCCCTGTAGAACCCTACTAGAGTGATAGGTCACCAGTTTGATGTTCCCCCATTCATTATTACCCATTATGCTCGACCCATGAGCCAACTGCTCACCCACTGCATGATGTGTTTATCCAGCTGTGTGCTGGACAGTTTATCCGGAAGGATCCTATTGTAGACTATCAAAAGTTTTACTGAAATCCAAAAAGATGACATCAACTGGCTTCCCTTGATCAACTACATGGGTCAACTACTTGGCATAAAAGGAAATCAGGTCAGATAAGCAGGAATTTCCTCTCATGAAGCTGTGCTGGTGATGACCAATGACTGTGTTGTCTTTCAGGTGTTTTTCAATACTTCCCACAATAATCTTCTCCACAATTTTACCAGGCACTGAAGTGAAACTGACAGGACTGTAGTTTTTGGGGCCCTCCTTACTGCCCTTCTTGAAAGTTGAGACAATGTTCACCAGTTTCCACTCAGCTGGGGCCTTCCTGTATTCCCCAAGCCACTAAAAAATGATCAAGAGAGGTTTTGTGATGACATGCTCTTCAAGGGTTCTGGGATGAATCCCTTCTGGCCCCATAGATTTGTAGGGATCCTGCTGGTGCAGCAGATCTGGCACAGATTCAGGGTTGCCTGGGAGTTGATCATTCTCGCAGTCATGATCCTCCAGATGAGGACACTGAGCCCTCCTTCGTCTGTTGTTCATGTTGAAGACAGAGGCAAAGAAAGTGTCAAAACCTCTCTGCCTCATCTCCTGTACCTGTTTGTGAAGTGACCATCCTTATCCTGTAACAGACCAATAATATTTCTATACTGCCCATTGCCATTAATGTACTTGAAAAAGTTCTTTTTATTTTCCTTCACATTTCTGGCCAGCTTCAACTTCAGTTAAGCTTTGGCCACACAAATTTTCTGCCTACAGCAGCAAGAAGCATCTCTGAATTCTTCCCACGTCATTTGACCTTATTTCCACTGGGCATACACCTTTCTTTTTTTGGCCTTATGTCTAAGAGAAGATTCCTGTTCAGCCAAGCTGGCCTTCTGTCTCTCCTGCTTGACTTATGACATTTGGGAATTGCTTTCTTCTGTTCCCTGAGGAGATGATGTTTGAAAAGTGACCAGCACTGATGGAGCCCAGCACGTGCAAAAACATTTTCCCAGGGGATCTTGCTCACTAATTCCCTGAGGGGCCTGAAGCCTGCTCATCTCATGTCCAGAGTTGAGGTTTTGCTGACACTTTTCCTGCAGTCAACGGAGATTTTAATCTCAATCACTTTATGGCTGCTGTGGCCAAGATGGCTGCCAGTCTCCACTTTGTTCATGAGATCCTCTTTGATGACAAGCAGCAGATCAAGGGCCTCTTTTTGAGTTGCCTTCCTTAGGACCTGTTCCATGAAATTGTCTCCAGATATTTTAGGAATCTTCTGGCCCAGGTTGTACCAGCTGTGTGATGCTCTCAGTTAATTTCTGGCAAGTTGAAGTCTGCCATAAGGACAAGGCCAGTTGACTTGGAAGTATCCCTTAGTTTCTCAAAGAATAATTCATTGGTGTCATCATTCTTGTCCTGGCTGAGAGGTCTGTAATAGCCTTACATGTTGACATCCACATTATTTGGTTTCTCCTTGATTCTTACCCAGAGGCTCTCAGCTGTGCCATTGCCACCTGTGAGTTCCATACCTTCTAATCCTTCTATTACATACAGTGGCACCCCTCTGCCTCTTCTGCCCTGCCTATCCCTCCAAACTGTGCCTATCCCTGTAACTGTCCAATAGGGCACTCCAATCAGAGGACTCATCCCACCAGGTTTCATTTATGCCAGTGATGTCAAATCTCTGGGACTGGGCCAAAGCTTTGAGTTCCTCTTCTTTGTTCTTCATGCTGGGTGCATTGGTGTAGAAACATTTCAGGTGTGGTAGATTCACATCTTGTGAAGCAGATTGAGAGATCCCATTAGTGCTTCCTTCCTCAAGTTTTGGCACACCATCCCATTGCTCATCCCCAGTGAGCCTGGTTTTGTTACCTTTCCCCTTCTGAGCTAGTTTATTGTATTGTGCCAGGTAAAGATTTAATGTTAAGGTTTTGATATTACATGTAATCATACTGCAAAAAGCTTATGTTGTTTTGAGAGAGAGAAATTTACAATGATAAGCTGCAGTCTTAAAAAAAAAAAAAAGAAACAAAACCAACAGACAACAAAACTGTCTGCTTTCTTTTCTTTACCCTGAATAGAATTTTTTCAGGAAAAATTACTTATGCAAAATTATTACCTCTTAAATTTGTAATTAGAATTCCCTTGAAATTTCAAAGCCTGGATTTATTTAGGGCACAGATGCCCTGGTTCATTCACTGTGAGCAGGGCTGAGAACTGTTCTGCACATTGGTCTGCCCTGATTGACTGGTGCAATGTAGATGTGTAAATATGTCCTATGTTAATTATTAGAAAACAAAGTTTCTTCAATAAACCTGATTTAATGCTTTGCTGATGTCAATTACTAGCCCGGTTGATAAAAGAAAGTACATAGACTTTTGTGAAGTATTTTTTTGGTATTGTAGAATGTTTGGGCAGAAAAATCTAGCAGCTCTTGCTGGCAAAAAACCCATGTCCATTAAACTGAGAACTTATGCCCAGGCATAATTACTAATATGTTGGCAATAAGAAAGCTTCAACACATGACTTCCTTAGTTATTTTCTGCAGTGATCAGTGCCAGATTTGATCTCATTCTACATTTTCATCTGTGGCCAGGAAGAAAATACTAAGTCACTACTGATAAAAAGCAAATATAACAAGAAACTGGGAAAACTAAATACAGAGGAGGCAGAGGAGTCAGACAGTGTAAAACAGATGGATTAGCAAACTAGACCTACTGAAACAAGTACATATTAATACAGGAAAATACAAAGTGCAGTGTTACATCTTGAGAGCAACAAAGAGAATAAGCGGAATGGTGAGTAAATAGCTCACTATGGGCTCACTGTTTACAGGCTTAGAAGGAATGACGCAGTTCAGGGATGTCTAAGCAAGCTTGCAGAAAAGGTGTTTCTTCAATGTGTATTTCTCATTGCTGACATTCTTTTCCACATTTGGAATTTTGTAATTCTAAAACTTTTTACTGGTTCTCAGATCTCACTGAGATCACAATTTTATCTTTATGAAAATTTTTCCACTACAAAGAGGATGTTTATGCTTTGATTATGTCAACAAGTCAATACAGAAATAGATAAAAGCCAGATAAATGAACTTCTCACTTCACTTCCTTGTTCACGTCACAGTGGTTTAGTCTCATCTCACTTGATAACCTTGAAACCTCAGGGTAAACAAGTGGGCCATCTATTTGCCCCAGTTTCATAGAATCATAGAATCATAGAATCATAGAATCATAGAATTGATTGGGTTGGAAAAGACCTCCGAGATCATCGAGT
>JAWWEV010000115.1:51052718-51088324 GCA_035583235.1 Hafferia zeledoni | reverse complement strand
GTCCTATTGCTGAGTGCCTGGGAGAAGAGACCAACCCCCACCTGGCTAGAACTTCCCTTCAGGTAGTTATAGACAGTTATTTATAACATTAATCACTAGGTAAGCCGGATACAAATTCCCTGGTACATATCAAGTGTATTACGATTCAAAGAAGCTAAATGCACTGATCTGCAGCCAGCTGCAAGTGGTGTACCGAAAATTGTGACTCAGTAGTTTTTCTGTTTGTTTTTAAAAAATTCAGATCTTTTGCTTTGTCAGAAAAAGAAACTGATGATGTAGCCAGGTAGCTCTTTAATGCAATTCCCTTGACTACAAAGGAAAACCCCATTTTGTTGAATGCATTATCAATGCAAGCAAAGGATATATTGCCAAGTGTCTTGCCATTATTAACACAGACCTGCCCTGATATATCTCTATTTGCTCTGATTTTCTGCACCGAGAACATGTTGGGCCTGAACTGGGAATTTTTTGAGAATTCAAACACATTTCTAGAACACTGTTAAAATAACCAAGAAAATGGTAATGAAGCAATGGTAACGAATGTTATTTAGCTGTTGTTCAGTGCAGAGACATGCATCTGGTTCCACATGCTCCCTTTGGGAAAATTTCATTTTGATTCCTCTATATCCCATAGAGTACCTGAAAGAAAACAAGACTAAGTGACTTTAGAAAAATGAAAGAGAAGTCTCAAAAGGAGAGACTTAGTTGATTCCAAAATTATGTTGATAATGAGGAGTGAGTACATCCTCAATGCAGATACAAATAATTGTTTTTCACATGTCGAACCTTTCACTCAGGATGTCAGTGCATACTGTAATCATCAATTAATTTAATCTCGTAACTACTTAGGAGAGCTAGATGAGTGCTATTTCTCCAATTTTATGCAGAACAAACATATAAATGGAAGAAGTGAGAGGTTAGTTACCCAGATATGTAAAGCATTTAAATGCCTAACACTCATTGATTTCAAGAAGCACTAGTCACCACAAGTTTTGAGTGTCTCTGATTTGCCCAGCATCAAATTGATTAGTCAGTAAGCTATGCAGAAACAGGCAATCTGCATATTACCCTGATTTTCTAACTTTCTTCAAGAGGAACTATCACTTTAGAAATGGGTTGTGAGATTCGTCTCATCAAACATGTCACCTTTGTAGTGTAAACATCTACATCTGTACTAGTCATCTGGACACTCCTTTTAGTCAAGGAAGGGAATGATAACACAGATGAATTCCACCTTATGTGTCAGCACTGCAAAAGTGGAATACCAAAACATAACCTACACCAGATGTGGTCATCCACTTACCCTTGCTATCCTGAGATTCACTGGAAAAAAATTAACAAAACATATCCAGGGGATTTCCACACAGTCCTTGATGTTATCTTTAGAGTGTTCTAATTCAGTTTCAGAATAAAGAACTTATTTTTACTTTTTCTTGTGTCTACTTGCCTCTGCTTCACCCAGCCCAAAACAGGAAAGTTTATAGATTAAACATTTTCTGGCTCCACATGCCTATAAAGTTATCGTTTCCTCATTTTAATGACCTCTGTGATGTCCTGTGATTATTTTCCACTTATTATAGGCTTTTCTGGATTAATTTTATCTGCTGAAGGTATTTTCCTCATTGCAGTATTAAAAATAGAGATTTAGTCAATCTTTTATGCATTATCAAGTATTTTTAAATAGTTACAGCTTTCTGACTGGGGAAAAATAAATCACAAACAATGTGATCTAGCTAGACTTTCCCTGGAATTGAAAATATTTAGTTACACCCTGAAGCATAACAGAAAGAGCATGTTGATAAAAGGTTAGGCACAAACACAGCTCTGGCAGCTGTAATACAGATGTTATTACTACAGTTTAAGACTTCATTGCAGACAAGAAGAAAATAGTTAAAACCTACCCAATAACTGCTGTTTGCTGCTTGACTTTGTCAAGAGCTTAATTTGAAGTTGCTTACAAAGAAGCAGCACCATTAACTCAAATGAATAAATACTGTGAAGTTTGGAAGATAAGCCCTTTGAAGAGCATGGCCAGACTTCTGCATTCCTACAGATAAATCCATCTGTAACACAAAAAGGCAAGCATAAAGAAGGGATGTTAGAGGCTAGAAATTTTCAGCAAGATGCACTTGTGACTCTCACCTTCTCCAAAACCTTGGGGTGCAGAGGAATGTGACTACCCTGGGAGGTGGCTCATTGGTGGGAGAAAACCAAGATGCACCTAGAGCCAGCATGATGGTGAGAAAACAGTGAGGCAGAAACCTCATTGCACTGCAAAATAAAATCACAGATACCTTGGGAAGTTGGCTAAAGCTGGAAATGCTCTGTCATTTACACAGCACATGCAGATGTGCAAAATACAACAAAGCTCTGCACATTAAAGATCATACTGTTTCTGGTCCCTGTTGATGGCAGGTTTCTCATCTGGGAGGGGAGAGTCAACTTGGATCAGTGGACAGACACATGGCAGTGAGGTAATTCAACATTGTGGGTGGATGTTGTGGCTGCAGTCAACTTGCAATGTGCAGACACATGAACAAGCCAAATTCAGAAAAAATTATAGCACTCCAGGAAGAGTTAGTGCACCATGGAGCCCCCAGTGGAAAGCTGGTGCAGCCCCAAAGCAGAGGAGATGAGCAAAGATAAAGGTCTGATGCAATACCAAGCTGTCTGAACTGAAAGTTGGTTAATTAAATAATGAAACCCTTGTGATAAGAAATTCTGCCTTAATAGGTCCTCTCTGCTGAGTGCACAAGAAAAAAAGTGAGGGGGAGAAAATTCTGGTGATTAATATGTTAAATTTTACATTCACATGGACTGAAGTTTGGCTGGGCCTGATGGGGCTTGAGCTACATGTCTAGTGTAAGGAATGTGTTTTGAACTTTAATGGTGCACACTTTTGATATGACTCAAATGCACAAGAGTGCCAGCAAGCACTGGAGGCTTTCCTGCCTCCAAGCACCTGACCTGGCATCAACCTTCAAAGAGAAGAGCTCTGCCAGTGGTCATCATGTATTGTTCTATCACAATCTCCTCAACTTCTGTTTTTAAAAAAAAGTCTTGGAAAATGATGATTTTTTTTCTTTTAGATAAATGTAAGCTGGTCTAGGCATGCAGGTGATTATGAAAAAGACATGCAAAATCATTCTGTTCTATTAGGTTGTGCCTTAATAATACGTTAATGAAAAATAATGTGATCTCTTCCTACTAGTAAAAATGAGCTTTATTCTCATTGTGGGTAATAAGTTACAGGATAAATAAGCTATAATCTATTATGCTGAAATATCAGTTTGGCTACTTTTTTTGCCTTTTAAATAGCTCTGCATCAAGGACCACAGCAAAGATTAAGATACCTAATTCCCATTAAGTTGTAGCAAGCAATCAAGACATATCTATTTCAATGTAAAGACTTAACGACAAGACTCTCCTCCGACAGACATGTCTTCATGGCATGAGGGTGCTAGCAGCAGCAATTTAAGGTACATCTTTTCACTCCAGAAAGTATAAAAGGAAGTAAGAGACTATTTTTATATGATAGCTGGCCAAATCCCCATCCTAGTTATCCTACAGAGTCCTGGAGTGAAGTTGCAGAAGCAAATTGGATTGTTAAATCTTTACATGAATATAAATGTTACTGGAGTTTGCAGCAAGACATTCACCCAGCATCATTGTAGTCCTCACACTTCTGCCACCAGTATCAGGCAAGAGGAAATTAAATGAGTCCTGCAACAAATAATGTTAGCAAGTGGGATTTCTGACATGCTGCACCCTACTTCATGCTGTGACCAAATTCTGCCCCTTGGTGCTTAGCAGCATATCTGATAGAGATCAATAAGAAATGCACTGGTTTCAAAGCACAAAGCACCACATGGAGTTGTTTTCCTCACGGCAGATTCCCAGCTCACTGGCTTTACTGTACATTGTAAAAGAGAAGGGAATTTCAACCCCTTCTTGTGATGTGACACCCAGCAGTGGCTCTTTTAAAAAAAAAAACAGTGCTAGCTGGGAACTGGACTAGCTCATGATGTGCATCTGTATGAGCTCATATGAAACCCTTGACATCAAGCCACAAACAGAGGACAAAACCTAAGATCCCCCTTCACCAGTAATTCACCAGGGGTAATTTGAATTCCTGCCCAACACCACGCTGGAGCTTAACCTCCCCAAAAAAATGTGGTTGGAGAAAACCAGGCAAACCAATAACAGAGAGAATCCTTGCTGTCAGAGGTCAGGGTTGGTGGGAGAGAGGAGAGGTTGCATACATAATATTCACTTCAGTGAGGCTGGAGGAGGGGGCAGTCTGGATGACATGCTGTAGGCTGTCTTTCAATATTAGACACAGGGAGTTTTTTGAAAATTAGGAGTAGTACAAAAAGAAGTCATTATAAAACTCCCAAGCAAAATTACTTGTTCCTATTTTAGATTTCTGTTTGACATTGGGTTTTGGGTTTTTTTAGTATAGATATATGTATGTATACATATAGGCTTTTTTCCATAGACATTTATCTTGACAAATGGAGATACAATCACGTGGGGCTGACTGGATTTCCTACAGCAGCTGTTTCATGTAAAAGGTCTGGCAGAGCCCTTGGCAAGGGTGCTGATCTGCCTGGGAGGCAGTGGCTGGACAGCCATGGTTCTGACCAGACATCAGCAGTGGGCAGCTACTGGAACCTGGACAGACTCACTGAGTTGGCTTGACCACAGGCTGAAAAGTGGTAACATTTGTACAAGTGCAGGACTGGGCTATGAGGTACATCTAAATGTGTCCCAGTACATTGAATAGTGAGATGAATAACCCGTCTGAGACCGAGAGACAGTATTCTGGAAAATAACCATGGATCATCCAGGAAAGGGGAGTTAACAATGTAGCATCTCAATTAAAGCATTTTTCTTTCTTACCATGCAGCCCTTCTGAACCACACAAGAGTTGATGCTATCAGTACTTATCACTGATGTGGGAGAAAGCATCAGCACAGGAATGACTGAACAAATTTAGTTTACTCCACTGAATCCGCTCCCGTCAGTGTTAGGCTTGCTGCACTTTATGTCCAGTGTGGGCACCTGAGAAATGGAGCACTTCTAATTCCAGATTTTAAGGGACCTCAGCTGTTTAATATAATCTGAAATTATAACTGTTCAGTGTTGTGGTTTTCTATTTTGGAGGTTACACATTAGTCTCCTACTCAAGTACACAGGATAAAATTATTCAGCCACTGCTGCCCTGTGGCTTTCACCTGAACAAACCATGCATTCTATTACCATGATGAATTCATGAGTACAAAATTATGTTCAGCATTAATTTTTTTGAGATTTATACCCAAAACACATATCCAACATCTAGACACTAGTGAAATCTTCACAAATCCCCTCAAATATTGCCTTCAGCCCCAAAAGTCCTTCATCCCCTCTGTCAGTAAAATCTCCAGGTACCGAGGACCTCTGTAAGGAGTCTGTGTTCCAGTTCCCACACCACAGAGGTGCTCAGAGGCCTTTCTGCTGCTGAAGTCTCAGCAGGGCTCTCAAAGCATCACTGTGGGCTTATGAACTAGCTGGTCTTGGTAGGTATCCCTGCCTACTCATTGCCTCCTAAACACAGCTAGGGGTGAGCAGGATAAGATTATCATTACTTTTCAGTAGGCTGACTACCTCCTTGACATAACTGCTTAAAAGTCCCTGTCATGCCTGTTCAGGACAGGAACTTAAGAGTCAAATATCCTAGTCCCAGGTGGGAAATACACCTTAATATATCCCAAGAGCTTTGGTTTCATGATCTGTACTTTAGTGTGTATATCCTAATCACTGAACTGCCCTTTCTCCTATGCCTATCACTGCCAGTGTAAAGGCCAAATCTGCCAGGTAAGTGTGGTTTAACTGACTTTAGACACTTTTGAAGAATGGAGTGGTATAGACTAGGACAGTCTGTAGCAAATGCAGGAACATCAGGATGAAAGACAGCTGGCAAAATGGGTATCACTTGTGATTCAATGAAGCACATAAAAAGTAGATATGAAGCCACTCCCACATTTACACTGAGTCAAAGGCTTTTCAATTCCGTTTATTGCATTCCTCCTTGCTACAGGCCATCAGTGGAATCTGTACACAAAGTTGCATGGCAGACAACTCATGAAAGGCTCATCAAATCAGACATCCTGAATACTATACCCACTTCTCAACAATTATCTTGGAGAAAGATGGTTTGCCTGTGAGTCTGCCTGCAGTGAAGTAGCAGCACTGCAGGCTGCAGGTTCCCTCTGTCTCCAGGTATCTCTTCTCTTCCACTCTGCTGGGTGAGGGGGACTACTGTGCAGGGTGGGGATGAGGCTGCACAAGTGCAGAAGGAAAGGATATACACATGGCTCACAGCCTTTTCCTTCTGTGTATATGTAGGACAACACAACCTGCACCTGAGATTGTAGCAGCAGGGACTCCCCATTCTTGCTTTACTGGCAAACTGCTGACCACACTGAATCTTGCGTAGGGCTCCTGGGATACACACTTATGTCAGTAGCTCATTGGTTTTGATCTAACACAGTACATGGTTTTTCATGATCCCAGGCCTGCTAAGTGGCCCAGTACTTCAGAACATGCCAAAGATTTGTCAAGCAGACCACTGAAGTGTCAAAAAATAAATCTACATTGTCTCTACACCAAAAAAGTAGTTAAGTGCTTTCTTCTTTTCTATATCATGTTATCTATGAAGTAAGTGGTTAGATTCCTGAGAAATCTAGAAACATAAATAATATTCAGATCATCTTTCATTCATCTTAAAGTATCCCTTCCCCAAATAAAATGAGTATGTAAGCACAGACTGCACAGCAATCCCTTCCTGCAATATATTATAAGGAACTCCACCACAAAACAAGTAGTAATTTAGCCAATTGTTTCATATTGGGATTGCTTAGCCTGGAGAAAAGGAGGTTCAGGGAAGACTGTATCATGCTCTACAACCACCTGAAAGAAAGTTGTAGCCAGGTGGGGGTCAGTCTCTTCTCCCAGGTAACAGGACAAGAGGAAATGGCCTCAAATTGCACCAGTGGAGGTTTAGATTGGATAACAGGAAAAATTTCTTCACTGAAACAGTTTTCAGGCATTGGAATAGGCTGCCCAGGGAAGTGGTTGAGTCACCATCCTTGGAAGTGTTACAAAATGTGTGGATGTGGTTTAGTGGTGAACATGTCAGTGTAAGGTTAATGGCTGGACTTGATCTTGGAGATCCTTTCCAACCTTAACAATTCTATGATTCTTCTTTAATTTTGTCTTTCTGCTAAAAAAGGAATGAATTTCTGGGTATCAAAGATTTGTGTCTTAGCAAAGTGACTTCCAGAAGTGGTCACAAAAAGGGAGAACTCCAAATAAAAGTTCTCTCTTGCAGAACAGGAAGCAAAAAATATATGAAGTGTTGTCTGGGTAAAGAGCAGAAAGCATCAAGAGGGTCAAAATCCCCTATGGACATTAGGGAAATACCAGAATATTTAAAAAAAACAATAGGCCCCACTAGCTTTAATGTTCCCACACAAGTAAATCACAAGAACAGACTGGGCACTCATTTACATGGGAACTTCAGAATGAGACCAGCCTCATGTGACTCGAGGGTTATGAGTAATGGGCCCGGAAAACATCAGAGAAAAATCAGTGGGATCTGGGGCATTTGATTGGAAATCCTTCCTCTCTGCAGAAGCTGCAGTTAACAGTAACTGGAGTAAATCAGCCTCCAGTTGACTGAGGGTGTCACGGTGAAGGTTCTGTCTTTTCAGTGATCAGAGGCTGACAGCTGCTGAGACTTGATGCCATGAGCTGTCTCCATCTCCTGCTGCCTGGTTGCACACATCTCTCCCAGTCTTTGCCCACTCTTTCACCATTGAGGTGTCTGCCTGACACAAAGTTCAATGAATCGCATGGGCATGTAAGTTGCATGAGCTGTAAAGAAGGGGGAAGCGGGGTACTGGTCAAGGGAGAGTCCGATTTTGTAAAAGGGGAATATGCTGTAGACATAGGTCCAGCAGGCTCTGCTCTGGGGGGAGTGGGCTCTGAAAGGAGAGGTAAGTCAGTGCAGAGGAAGCTGAGCTGTGGATTAAAGAGTTAACCAGGGCAAGCAGCAGCTGGCCGGAAGCGGTCAGCCTCTTAGGAGATGGTCATTGACTGCACAGGGACCTTTGCAACCCTGACTAATTTTTTTCTTTCAAGTTATGAGCAACACCTAAAAGCCATGATAATGTACAGTATTGCCTGTCTAGGCAGAGGTCTGAAAACACCCAAGTGCCAGTACAGAAGGTACAGCGCAGAAATCCTCTGCAGTAGGGCTCAGTTAGGCTGCGCTCGGGAAGAGAAGAAAACACCACTTTCATGTACGTGATTTCAAGCAGTAGTTGGCAACTTGCTCTTCAGGAGCTACCCTGATGTCAAGGCATCCCTGCTGTCCCTGATAGAGGAGAGGTGTAAGGCTGGCCTGTGCCTTGGGGATGCACACACGGCTGGGCAGAGGTGAGGATCATGTACTGCCATTACCACCTTCCAGAGTGGCACTCAAGCATCATTGGTTTGGAATCCCTAAGATAACTGATGCATGAACAAAGAAAGCCAAGTCAGTGCAGCCTACATTTCCTTGCAGTCTGCTCCTGCACCATCCATACTCTCCCATACTCATACTTCTGGGGACTGAAAATTCTCTGCACCCACAGGAGTGCAGAGAATTTATGCCTTATGCCCAGGTCCCTCAGCAGTACCAAGAGACCTTCCTGTGAGAACACTGACTCACAGCAAGTTATCACCTTTTCAAAGCATTTGGCTACATCACCTGAACCAGGGAGCATTCACTAACATGCTGAATGGTAGTACTGAACAGAAATGCTTCCTTCAGGGGTGTCCCATCCTCAACTGCGATCTCATCGATATAAAAATAACAAATTCAATCCTTCAATAATTTATTTCTTTATATCAGAGCATGTTTTTCAATTATACATTTAAGTTTGTAACCTTCAACAAAAGAGTAAATATATATAAAAAAATACTAGTTGTGCAAATTTCAAATTGCATTGTTTCAAATAATATAAATATTTTAATAAAACATACATTCACATTAAGGTTCACAAAATATATAAAATTTAACAGAAACAAGTAATGAGTTATTTAATTTTTTTGAAACTGTTTTTTTAGTAACTAGAAAAGGACTCTAAACTTGAGAAGCAAGTTAGAAGAGGTATCACCTCCAAAATCATAGCAGCAAAAGATGCTGAAAACTTACAAAGGTGTGAAAGGAGAAGTAGGTACCAGGCACAATGGTAAAGGTGAGGTTGCTAAAGAAAGTATTGCAGAGTGAGAGGTGGATACATAAACTCCAGGAGTAAAATCTCAAGCCTAAAGAACTCTGTTACTGAGCTCCAAACTGTTTGCATAATAACAGAGGCGCATTAAGAATGAAAGTAAGTGTGACAGAAATAGGGAGGGTATGAACAGCACACACATAGTCCTGACAGTTGCAATGCAAGAGAAGGGGCTTTGGGGATTTTTTCCCTGTTGGAGGTAATTCCTTCCATATGAGTGGGAAATGGCAGGGTGCATTTTTCCCATCACATGCATTTCTTCTGTAATCACCTGTATTTCCACCTGTCTTGGGATCTGGGAAAGGATCTAAATGCCACTTAAAGGAGCAGACCAATGCTGGTCATGTTTCTGGCTGCAGTTTGTTGAGGGCTCTACAAACACAGAACCACTCACCATTAACACCCTAAATGCCTGCCTGCAGGAGCTCTCATCTTGGCAAGCTCTGCAAGAACATCAGCAAGGATATGGACGAAGTTTCTTCAGATGTCAACTGGACATTGCACCAGTCTATCCTGGGGAATTCCATTGATGAAGGACTTGCCTCTGACTGATGCATGCAAACATAAGGAACTCCTGCACCTCTGACAGTAGACAGGGATCCTTGCCTGGGAGAAGGGGAGGTATTGAGAAAAAGGCAGAAGTGGGAATTTCTTTGGATTCAAAATGCTTCACACTTCCTCCTGGGAAGTCCAGTAATTAAATATGGCATTGAAGGAACTTAGTCATGAATGACAGCTCTGTGTAGAAGGCAATGTGATCTTCTCAGCAGTCCTTGTATGCAGTGTTTAGAGGAAGTAGACATTTATTCCCACTCTTGCGAATAAACCTGAACCAAGCAGGCAGCTTATATTTTCCTCTGTTCTCCTATTCCCAGGACTGTTAAGTGTTTTGGACATAGCACCATTTCAGTTAAGGAAATAGCTGTTACGGCTTTCTTGTTCCTTACCAACTCTTCCACTAGCCATAGATCTGTTTGAACTGGTAGCATTCATTGCAGTAGCCATTGCACTTGGCATTGCCATAGTGATCACAGGCAGGGGCTCGGCAGCGTTGCTTTGGGGGCTCCTCTGCCGCCAGGTCCCTGGCACTCCTCGATGGTGGGAGCTGACTGAGTCGCCGGCACTCTGGGCACAAGTCATCACTTCTGCAGGCCAGGTTGTTTCTACAGGAAGCCACAGCACATTGTCTCTTCGGGCTACTCAACATTGCTCGCTGCGCATCTCTGTGCTGACCTGTTCTCTTGAAAAAACATTAAAACACACTGTCAGTTGCTGTGCTGGCAGCACAAATGGCTTTTCATTTACTTTTAACTCTGCTCATGTTTTGTATAGGTAACCACTTGGGGTTGTTTGCAGGCACATGGTGTTTCTGCAAAGTGCAATACCAAGAGCCAAATTGAGTGTTGCCAAAAAAAATCACAAATTCTGTCATTTTTTAGTGAAAAATATTTTTTGTATCTTTGGCAACTCTCAATTCTAAAAGGACCAAAACACACTGAATAAAAAATCTCCACACGTCTGGAACAAAGACAATCTGTAGTGGGCTCAATCAAAAAGGCAACTTGAAGTAAACTAAACCCCTTGATGCAACTGTATAGTTGTAAGGGTAAGAATGAAAATCCCTCCCCAACTAGTTGATCAACCCAACTGTTGATCCAATGGCTTCCACTGAAATTGCTGGTAAAATCCCAGCTGAGGTAAAATGGAGCACAGCCACGACAACCCTGAAACGAGAATGCCTTTTTAGGAGTGCCGCTCAGTTGCAGCAAAAAAAATATCATGAGCTGCTCTACACTTGTCTTTCCATGGTGCTTGGGATGCAGTCATTTGAGGATTTTCTAGTTCGCATCCCAAGTTGTTCACACAAGAGAAACATGCAGTGCTAAACAAGAGGAAGATTTTGAGAAGCTCATACTTACTTCTGGCTGTCTCACCAGCTGTTCTTCTGTCCTTCTGGCTTCTTGAAATCGCTGATTCTGGGCTATAATGAAGCAGTTCTGGCAGTACCCCTCAAGCATCGTGCTGCCCAGGGTGTCGCAGTCGCGCCGCTGGCAGGACACAGTGTTACGGAAGCCGGCAGCAGAGGTACCCGTCTGACCCACTGGTGAAGACTTCCTCTGAGATCTCCTCTGATGGCGTAGCAAAGCACTATCTGTAATGCAAGTACAGACAGGAGGACTTTCAATGTGTCCAATCGATCTGATGACTGAAAGCAACTATAAAAAACTCCCCAGCCTGAAAATAAAAATAACTTTGGAAATCTATTAACCTCAAACAGTAGGTTTTTGACAATCCTGAGAACTGCCAGCTAGTACACCTTCCTTCATGTTACATAAATAAGGGAGCTAATACAGCTTGATGTTCATATCAGTTGTTGAAACAGATGATTTGATTAAAAACTGCCCTAAGCAGGAAAACTACATGCCACTGAAGTCAAGACAGATTTCACCTTTGACTTCAGCATGTCATCTGTGTTCTACCCTGACACTTCCCTTTTGGCCTCCCCCATTTCAGTCACATTGGGTAGTTGGAGCACAGTGGACAGAGCTTAATGGGAAAAAGTGCATTATACTTTTTAATCTCATGAAGCAATCTTAAATATTCCACAACCAGAAGGAAAAAAAATTTCATTGTGAGCAACACTGGAAAATAAGCTATTGCAAGCCAGCATAGAAGTTCCCTAATCTGAAAGCATGTGGGAAGTTCAGTGTTGTGAAAGATGTCCCTGCCAGTAGCAGAGGTGTTGAATTAGATGATCTTTAACGGTCCCTTACAACCCAACCTATTCTATGTTTCTATGTTTATACTGGAAAACTTATCAGCAATTAAACAGCCTGAAGAGATAAGCAATTATTTGCGCCTTTCCTCCTCTATACCTAGGGCTCTTTACCTGTGTAACAGCGCAGAAGCATGAAAGATGAAGATTTCACGCTGTGATTTTCTCACAGACCTTTTTGAAGGTCAGGCTTTAAACATACACGTGCATGCACACACATAGTATTACCAAGAAAGACTGCAAGGTACAATACAGCGCTACACTTCTAAGTTACTCCAAAATACAAGCACATTATCTACAGTCAACTTCTACTTGCTCTGCTTATCAAGGCAACTGCATTGGTTACTCCAGAGCATTAAATCTGTTACATCCAGAACAGATACAGATCTTCAAATTCTTTGCAAGCTTTTTAAATGCCCTGCTAACATAACTGGTTTTCAGTACCATCAACACAATAGCATTTCCATCACTGATCCCTACAACTTCTTAAACTGTGAAGGAAATTCAGACCAAACTATGATTGCAGTGGATGGCGAAGAGGTATCAAAACCCACAGCCTCCTGAGTTAGTTTTGCTTCCATTTAAGCTGGAAGGAAATTTTACAAGAGGTTTCACAGATATCCCACACTTGCCACGTTGCCCCTTTACAGGCGTGGTGGTTCTGGCTGGGGTAGAGTTAATTCACTTCGCAGTGGCTTGTATAGGGCTGTGTTTTGGATTTGTGCTGAACACAGTGTTGATAATATAGAGATGTTTTTGTTATTGCTGAACAGTGCTCACACAGAGCCAAGGCCTTTTCTGCTTTTCATACTGCCATGCTGGCAAGGAAGTTGGGAATGCATGGGAGCTTGGGAGGAGACACAGCCTGAACCCCTGCCTGCCCATGGCAAGCAGTGAATTAATTCTTTGATTTGATTTGCTGGTGTGCATGTCTTCTGTTTACCTATTAAACTGTCTTTATCTCAACCCACAAGTTCTCAAGCTTTTATCCTTTCAATTCTCTACCCCATCCTGTTGGCGGGGGAGTGAGTGAGCAGCTGTGTGGGGCTTGGCTGCTGGCTGGGGCTAAACCACAACAATGGGATAATAACGGCCAGAAAAGCACCTTCTCCTCAAACTTCTGCTTCGGTTCCACACTGCTTTCATCATCCCCTGCCCTTTTACCAGCCAGTGAATGCAGAGCTTCACAGTTCAAGGAGGCTGATCTGCAGCCAAAGTGTGCCAAAGCTCACTCCAACTCTACTTACCATGGTTTTCTCTGTACTCAAAGAAACACAGCGTGCAAAAGCCCTCATTTTGAGATGTCCCAAAAAACTTGCAACCAGGTTTCCTACAGAGGTTACTGCCCCTGTTCTCGGGAGGCAGCGCTGGTGGCGGAGGCTCCTCGCCACGGCTGTTGGGAGACTGATGGCAGGAGTGCTGGTGAAGGATCTGTGAGATCTGGGACGGGTCAGACGTTGATCTCTGGTGGCAAGTGGGCAGGAAAGCAGGGCTGCCATTTGAGGACTGCTCTGTAGACCTTTTGAAGCAAGTGCTGCATATGCCATTGAAGGTCCTGTTGGCCTTTTGATGGCACATTTTGCATGTGGCATAGTCTAAATGTCTCTGGTCATCCAAGTTGTTGCAAGGACCAAGCTGTCTGGAGTTGTAGCAGCGTTCGCACAGCCCATTGTGTTGCACATTCTGTGTAAAGGGACAGTCTGGTGTTCTGCACTTCATGGCTGTGGTTTCGCTGTATAAGAAAAGGCTTGGAGCGGTCGGAGGTGCAGAGCGAGGCTCAGTTACAGGCCCTTCGGATGTCCATCCCCCAGGTTCACAAATATCCCTGCGGGACGAGCCCGACCCAGCTGCCTTCATTTTCTCAGGTGCTGTTTTGAAGGTCTGTTTTTTTCCTTTGTTTGCCTGAGACCGCTGCTCAAAGCATTCATGACAGTAGGGCTGAGTGTTCACAGACATGTAAAAAGGGCAATTCAGCGTTTGACATTTCATCTGTAAGAGGGATAGCTGGGAAAGGGACAGCTCCTGTTTGTTTCTGGAACAGGTCTCTCTTCTAGTAGGTTCAGCATTCTCCTGCCATTTCTTGTACTCATGCTGTACCAGTTGAAAGTAATCTTCCACGAGGTTTATTTCTTTGGGTAGGTTGCCTTCATCTAACCTGACAGCCAAAAAAGGAAGATTGCATCAGTGATTGAAAAGATCAGATGGTGGGGGTGGAGGCAAATACAAGCAATGTGGGAAAGAAACGTAGATTTAATGCTCATCTATCTTACCCAGACAGAAGATCTGGGATGTTACACTGTTGCTGTAAATGGAAATAATTTTAAAAGCAAGTGTTCAATGATGGAGACTTTTACATCTAAAGAAATGTTTTGACACAATGCTAAATAGAAGTATTCTTAAAAGGATCTTCTAGGTGAGGGCTTTATGTCTAAGAGCTGCTTGCACAAAGAATATGCTTAATCTCTCAGAGATGCAAAGTCCCCCAGATTCTGAATATCTCTAAGGTCCAGGAGAAGTTAGAGCAGAAAGTTAGAGTAGAAGACCCCTTTCTTCACCAGCCCATGCTAAGAACAAGCCTTTCCTACAGCTAGCCCAGCATTTCATGACAGAGTTTATAATGAAATCTGCTCCTGGTTGTGCCCCGTTGAATCTGTATCTACCAGCAGAATTCTTCAAACAAACTATGGGGCTTCAGTGTGGTGCGTGCAATGCTAGCATTCATCACAGCATCCCTACTCTGCCTCTAGCTGCAGGGAAAACCCCACACTCGACCTTCACCATGCCACAGTTGGTAGGATGAGGAGCCAACATTACTGGTTAATACTCCAGAATATATCTACACAGTGGGACTAGGGAAGCTTGTGTGCCACTCTATGTGTGCATATATTCTTTGGGTAGAAAGACTTCAATTTTCAGGGCTCCCAAAACAGAACCAGCCAACAGCATAAAGATATCCCCCTGTGTGGTAATGGAAGCAAAGACAGAGGCTACAGGGAGTCACTTCCCTCCCACACTCGTGAGGGGACTAGTTGGACACCACTGTCAGTGTCCACTAAATATGAGAAGCTGATGGGTGCTGCCATTTGCTCCCTGCATGGTTCTGATGCTCAGCTATCAGGGGCATGAGCACAGATGCCTGTTCCTCCACTGGCCACAGCTTCCTGCCTACTGCCACATGGAAAAGCCCCGGGTGTTGAGGCATCTGTCCTAAGAACATACCACCAAGTACTTTCCCTAGGGCAGCCAAAATTACACCAACTGCCTGTTATGCAATGTGCTCTTACATAAAGCACAAGAGCTTGGTCTAACTAGTTTCTGCATTTAACTATGTGTAATCTAAAAGTCAGTGATACCAATCAAATGGATTTTTTCTTCTCAAATACTAGTTTCAGTCTGCTAAGTCTGAACACATTTTTGCCTTTAAATTTGAGACTGGTCTTAGCTCATACAACTTCAAAACATGCCAACAGTAATGCCAGTGTTTCATATATCAGAGAGTAAACATGTGGGCTACCATGGAAAGAAGGAAAGACCAAAAGAACACGCTGCCCAGCTTCTCCCACCTCTGTAAGCAAGATAACAGAGAAAACGGGAATGACACTCACTTTGCAGCATTAATTAGATGAGTTGTGCCATGATCCCAGCCTTGCACTGGAATTTCTATCACTATCAAGTAGTCTTTTAGCAGCTGCTCTTTCTCCCTCTCTTCTGCATCTGTCAGAAAGTGCACACTCAAATCCTCAAATCTGCCTTGTTCATGGGTGACCAGAGGGACAGCCCGGATTTCTGTGGGGAAACAAGATGGATTAAGAGACATATATAGATACAGATATGTAATACCAGCTAGGAGTAACCACAAGATGCAGCACAGACAGTAGAACAGCTGACCAGGGCAATTAGTTTCTGTACAGTTCCACTGGGGGAGGTTGCAAACTCAGCCCCATCCCACAGTAGTTTTAATGTCCCCATGGCAATTTTCTTCTTCATGTGAGCAATACTGTAGATCTTAGTTTGTTATGCCTTTCCATGGGATGATGCTGTTAACCTGAACCTAGAGAACTGCTACCCACTCAGAAGAGATACTTTAAAAAAGGCAAAGCATATATTTCATTATCATACACCGCTGTGAGATTGCATCCTTCAAAGCTTCTTCTCTTATCATGTGGTGTGGAATGGAGGCCAGAATACAATGAAGCAGAGGCCACCCTTTGACTAATTCCAGCCTGCAAGCAGGTGAGTTGCACTCTACTTTCAACCAATAGTTTGGGGGCAACCTTTAGTTTCTATTCAGATTTACAGACAAAGCTGGTTTTGCTCACATTTTAAGAACATATTTCAAAGGAATCTTTAACATATCTTTAGAAAGGCAAATCTAAACCAGATAACATTTTAAAATGTTTTATCAGCACAATGATATAAGTAACAAAACAAGGTACTTGAAAAATACCTGGCCCACTGTCCTTCAGAGTCACCAGTGGTGTAAAATGCATGTTGTCATAGCCAAGCACAATTGGGTATCTGTAGCATTCTTCAGGTGGCCAAAGGAGAGGCAAGTAAACACCACCAACGTTCAGAGGAGCAAAACTGGAGCCTGACTCTAAACTTCTCACCACTTTATCTACAAAAGGAAAAAAAAAAAAAAACACAAATAAACACAAATAAATATGAGTTACAGCCAAGAGAAAACATATTCTGGGTGTTTTAGAATAATTGCTGTAAACACCCTGTTCTGAAAGCCATCTACCTGAAAACAACAATTATTGAGTAAGATTACTAACACAGCACAGAATAACATGGTGAGCTGACAGGCAACTCACCTGCAAGAACAATGACTGGCCTTCTGAGGATGTTAGCAAGGATGAAAATGTGGATTTCTTCTAGCGCATTATATGGAAGCCTGTTTCGAGCCCCAGATATTTCTGGGGAGGTCATTTCAATGAGGTATTCCCACTCCTCCTCCCAGTTCTGAGGAAAGAAACAGCCATCAGCAATGGTTCAAAGACATGGAGGCTGGCAAGGAGCTGCAGCACAGCAGTGCTCACACAATCGCATTTTCCCATTTCCTCCAAAGGAAGACTATTTTTGCTCCTCATTAATGGCAGAATCCATGAAGTCAAAAAGCAAACAAAATCAGCAAGGCAAAGCTGGCAAGCACTCAGAAAACAGCACCATTCCCTCAGGTTTCCTTACCCGGGTGTCATAGTGGAGTCCTGTTTCTACAAACTCCTGGGATTTAATAGCCTCCCGCTGCCAGCGGAGCTTGAAGTTCCGCGTGTCAATCTCCCTGAGAGCACTAAACAATGTTTTTCTTAAGACAAGGTCGATATCTTCAATACCCCACATGTACTGTGATGCAGCATGCATGAGGCAATTTCCATCACCTGCAAAAAAAAAAAAAAAAAGAGTGCATTACTCTTAAATGGCTACTTAAATAAAACCCCACAAGTGTGTGGGATGTAGAAGCACACCACACATATGCATATTCCCCTGTGCACTTCTCTCTAAGCCTCAGACAGAAGGGTTTTAACAAAGAGACCACAGCTATGATCTCTATTCAGAGACAGAAAGGAAAAAAGTTCTCTCTCTATTGATTTTGTCCCTGCACCAGTCAATGTTAAGCTGTTATTCAGCAATGCCCCTCATCTATCTTACTTAACTTTGGCTGATACCATGAACTAAATTTTGGAGTCAACTACAAATGTCAAACTATTGAAATAGCTTTAGAACCCAACAAAGTAATCTTAAAATTACAAAAAAATGTAAATCTCCATCACCAGCATTCCTACAAATATACATCCAATGGCATAGGGTTGAGGTAATGGGAACCACTAAGAAAATACTATAGTAACCTCAAGCCTCATGTTCCCTGATGAACACTGCTTGGCATTTGGCTGTGACTAATGGAGGAATTGCAATTAAAAAAAAGAGATAGAAAAAAAGAGCAGGTAATTTAGGTAAGGCAATCATGGGAACAAGTCTTGCCTTCCTCTCAGAAATGTTGCATGTATTGTTGAAATGGGATGTTGCATATATTATTTAGAGGGTTGTTATTTTAAAACACAAAATTAAAACTAAATAATTGAAAAATAATTATTTGATTTTCATTTATACAATCTCCCTGCATTGAAAAAGCCCTCTTTACAAGTAGAAAGGAAAATGATGTTCTGCAATTTCAGAGGCGAAGAAACTTGAGAATCAGACAAGGTAACTAACTTTATTAGAAGTTGTTATGAAATATGACTATGGGTTTTAAAATCTATCTCTAGTCATCTTCAAAAAGGGATGTCTCCCCTGAAAGGGAGACATCAAGAATCATTTCTGTCATATTCTCAGATTCAAAACTAGGTCTGATGTTTACCACAGTGGTGAACAGATTCACCCAATGCTAAAAAACCACAGCAAAATTCTTGGAATAGGGGACATCAGCCCTGGTAAAGCTACTAGATTTTTCTCATATGGAAAAAAATAAAACACCCAAAGAACTCCCACAAAAGAATTAAACCCAGTTTGTCACACACAGTATGAGTCCAATTACACCATTAGAAAACTCTTTTGCTACTTCTTCTGTGGAACTGCAGAGAAAAACCTACAACAGACTCCAGATCCTGAAAGAGATATAATCTGAAATCTGCTCAAGACTTCATAAATTGCTACGGGATTGGTGCATATCAGGTTCCTGCAGCTGCCTTCTGGTTTCTGAATGCTGTCTTGCAAAGCTTACTTCAATCTGCAGGCTGCTTACTTTAGCTAAAAAATCAGGGAACAATATGTAAGACAGAAAAATTGACTAGGTTTCCTTCTGACCAAGAAAGATGACATATTAATCCAATTAAAATTTTCCCTTTGCAAAATCTAGAGCAAAGATAAGATTAATTATTTTCTCTCCCTGAGAGCTCACTTTCAGTTCTTTATTGAGAATCACTGCTCGAAATTCCTTACACAGCACTTGGAATTCCCCAACACCGTTTGACTAGCAATTGAGCAACAGTTGTACTTTTTGTTCTGCTGGGTGCAGGGCTGCGTGGTGAAGCCTCCCTCGGACTTTCCCAGGGGGTGTGGCTGGGTGAGCTGGAATGAATGCCAATTCATTATACAAGTGAAATCTCTACAGCCAATAGATGCTGGAATTTTTAAGTTTAAAAAAAAAAAAAAAAAAAAGAAAAACCCAAACAGTTTCGATTTTTGTACCTCCTACTGCTGTCCTTCAATTCTCCCTTCAGATGTCTGTAAAGAAATGTGTGGTGATTCAAAAGGACTTTTTTAAATAAAAACCCCCCGCCACTCCACAGACTCACAAACGTATTAGGTAAAATACACATCAAAAGATCCCGTAGGAGATACTTTCTCTGTTTTCAACAACTACAACCCTCATCAGAAAAAAACCCAGAACTTTCTGAAGAAAGCCCCCTGCTGACTGAAAGAACTAATATATTCCTCCCACATCTATAGGTAAGCAGCTCAATGCTTAAAAAAGTATTCTTCATGCCACATTGGAGAAAGAAAAAATGTTATTTTCTGGGATAATACAGGGCTTCTCCAGGCTTTTGCCCTTCTTTCAGAGATCCTCTCTTTCATTCCAATATACCTGCTTTCTCCTGCAAAGGTCCTTCAATGCAACTACTTTGCATAAACCACAGGTTCACAAAGCCATTCCTTATACTCATGCACTTAATGACCCCGAAACACTGAACTGCAGTCAAGTTTATAGTCTGTGCAGGGTATGGGGAGACCACAAACCAAGTCCTTGCTTTGCCTTCCCTCAACCTGCCCTAATACATCAGTATCTTGTATACTGTTACTCTTGCTCATGAGTGGGATCAAAGTCCACATTGTTCCCATATGTAACACTGGCCGACGGTTATGAGACAAAGAGAGAGGTTTGTTACTGAATATAATGTTGTCAGCGATAAGGGCCTCTCCAGGCAGTGCTAATCCCTGAAGGATTTGTACTGACAGAAGATGACATTCTAAAACCATTACTCTTTGCCCTGGGCAAAAATTGTGCATGCTGTCCATTTTCCTAGTAGATCTGTTAGAGTGTACATCTTGGAGTGAAGTTTTAAAGATGGAACATGTGGGGTGATATTACTGTCCCAGTACCTGTAAACCACTGCCTGCCCTACCTGTAACTCCAGTCCTTTCCGGAAGTTCAAGATTCCATGACCTCCATGCACAACCTTAATTACAGCCCTGAGAATTTTACACCAATGCAGAGGCAGCCCACAAAACCCACCAGGCTCTACAACGCTTACAGAGACATACATCAGGATCAGGCTCTTCTAGGTCAGGGCAGTAACATCTACTCAGTGGGTCTATTTTTATGGCTTCTGTACAACACAGCTGTGTACAATCTGACTGAGAAATATGGCAGAATGTGGGATGGGAATATGTGGACTAGGAGGATAAGGGAAATGTGTATATAGCAGATATGAAAAGATGCACCCACAGAACACAACACGGACTTCAACGAGCTGCAGGTCCACAACACCCAGTGTTTCTGTAACTGCTGTGATCTGCTCCTTGAGCAAAGAATATGTATTTTCTGTCTTGGAGTCCTCACTGTCCCAGTCTATCCTTTCTGTTTAGGGCAACCTGTGTTGTAAGGAATCCTGAGTCCAAGTTTGCAGCTGACTGACTGTAAGTCATAGCCATTACCGAATCTTTCCTCCACTGAATGTGAAATATCCACTGACTCTTACAGTCATGTGCCAAAACTTCCTGCTCAAGACTGTGGACAAATGTAACCTGTTCAGGAAATCTTTGCACTACTGTTGTACCTTTTCACTTATAGCACTTCATGCAATGCACATGCAGCAACCCAAAGCCACGTTCTAAAACCAGCACTGACTGTGGAAAGGAAAGGGCGCAGCAAACTCTGTGTTGTGCAAAAATGGCTCAGTCACACAGGGGTTACCAGTGAGCCTTGAGGGAAAGCAAGAGCTGGCAAACCCCAGCAGGTAGCGGAGGATGAGGGAGCTGGCCAGGTGTGGGGTGCTGACCCCAGGAACAGCAGTGTCAGGTTCCCAGAGTCTCCATGTTCAGAACACTCCTCCTGTTAAAGCTTGAACATCAAGCAAACCTTGCCTGCCAGCTACAACAGCAGGGCTTATGGAAGTATATTAGCTTCTGCTATATATACATAGGAATGTAATCCTGTCGCTGAAAGCATCTGAAGTCTCCTGTTGCCCGGCACTGAAAGTCGTTCAGCACTTCTGATGAGGCAGCCAACACACAGCAGTCAGATTCATGGAAAGGTAATGGTAAGCAAGTTTCCCTGCCTGGGACTTAACTCCGAAGTGCCACAGGTTACTGACATTTTGAAAATAACTGTGAAATCTCCATGCTATTCACAACACTGTGGTATAGGCAGGGGTCTGCTACAGCCTCAGGACAGTACATCATGTGGAAAGAATTTTAGTTTACAAAACTAATATTAAACAGCACCACATTTTTAAAGCTGTGCACTTCTGTTTCAGTAATGTGAACCCACATGCTATTAATAAAGACGCTACATTCATATTACCCATTTTGCTGTGAGTGCAAAGACCTGCTTCTAACTTACCATTAGTCTTCAAAGGAACAAGTCTCCGAACTTCCATGCACCAGTTGAGCTTCCTCTGGCGCTCCAGTGAAGTCTGGGTAGCCTGGTCAGTCAGGGACTTCTGAAGTGTTTCCCGAAACTGAGGGCAAAACTGGCACATTCTGAACATTTCGATGGTGTATCTGTGCATAGTCCTGAAGTGGTGAATTATTCCATTGGGAGGTTTGACTAGGTCCTCAGGTGTCCTCTCTCTAATCTTCATAGCCTTCAGCATGTTGCTCTGATACAAAGCTTGAGGAAGGATATGTTGGCCAGCCATGTTTCTAGAAGACAACTGAAATGAAAAAGGATTCTTTTATTGACATGTTAATGTCCTTGTATCACAGTGCTATTACTTCTGCAGAGATTGAAACAGCACTTTCAGGGGAAGTATTTTGGTTGCAATTTTGCCTAAAACAAGCACAGAGTAGATACAGTCCAACTGAACCTTTTATAGAGGACGGTTTTTAAAACTCCTCATATTTGCTAACTTTTCTGCTTTACTCACATTTAGACACTGACCAGCTTATCCCACTCATTTACTGCTAAAATTTACTGAGATATTAAAGACAATTTATTCATAACTAAGGAAATTGCATCATTGCTCAAAAAAAAGGCAGCATTTAAATCAAAGTAAGGATAAAAGAATGCAAGATCAAGGGAAGGGAAAATTATCCTGGAAACTTGACTAATTGATAATTGCATAGTGTAATCCCATACGAACTTGCTGAACTTTTGGCATGTTTCAAGCTCTTGTTTTGACAACATGCCAAAAAAGGCAGATACTGACCATTTCAGATTTTCTCAGCCCATATATTCTGAGAAGTGATGGTCAGTAGAGTACAGAAAAAGCCCAATGAATTGTAAGCTGTGCTAGTATCTATCCCATACGTACCGTGGCCAAATAAGGTAAATGACGAATTTGTCACAGAGCAAGCACTCAAGGACCCTTATGTTACTTGTCTTGAGGCTCTTTGTATTTTGAGTGGAAGAGCTACTGCACTGAGGTGTTTGTGCTGTGTGTGGGGTGCGACGGCAGTGCCACTATTACTCAGTGGTAAGTCAACTTAGCTGAAAAAGTATTTCCACTTGACTCAAAAACCCCAATGTTTTTCCACAGTAGGACATGTAGAGTTTACTGCCCTGCATCCCTGTCTTCAGTATCTCTGGCCTCATGGGCGATAGCAGGAAGAGCATAGGAAAAAAACCCAAACACATAACCTCAAAGTGTCTGCACTCTCCAAAATACTTAATTCAAATGACACTAACTTTGTGACTACCTGGAACCAAATGCAAGAACCACAACCCTCAAAACTCCCATGCACTATAGTAAAAACAACAACCTGTTTTTACATGGAGAGACTCTCCATGCTGTTCATGTATATTATTGCTCTCTTTAAAAATAAAGACAAATTTGTATCAAGACAAATAAAAGTATGCATGCCTAAAATGTTTAGAGTATAGCTAGTCACATTAGGAGAATCCACTGCTGTGATTATGAACCTAGGGACAAATATCAAGTATAAGTGTATATTAATATCTGGACATCAATAAAGGGAGACAAGAAGCAACTAAAAATTGTTTATGCAATTATTGGGAAATTTTCCCATGGAGATGGTCATTTGGAGGGCCAGAGAAAGGAATAAGGATGTCAATCTGATGGACTGACTGAGAAGGGACTCCCAGGTCTCTGGAGGCAGAAGGCCTCTCTTGCATAAAAGGAGTTCAGCACATTCTTCCCCAGATGGAAGCAGTTATCCTCTCCTCTTCTCCCAGACACATCCATTGGCAACATCTACCTCCAACTTACCAGCCAAAGTGCTGGAAAAGACCCTCCCAGGATAAGAGGGGACCTCAAACTACTGGTGCCAAGGGCTGACCTCTAGGACCATTCTGAGAAACAGCTGATGGAGAGATACAGGGTATGTCCTGTCCAAGCCCTAAACAGAGGCAGGTGAAACAGGTGATGCTACAAAGTCCACTTCAGGGCCATATTATTCACACAGTGTTTCCTTTGCATCTGCAAGAGCACTAGGGACAGGGCTCAGCACTGTCACATCTTGCAACATGAGGAAAAACTTTCCTTTAGGTAATAAAGATGGCATATTCTTATCATTTCCCCAACAGCATACAGCCTTAAAATGGAAATAACACATTTTCTCATCCACTCCCCTCACCAATACAGTTTTACACATGCTGTTCACATAATCCTCTATTTAAATGTATGGATGATTCTAAGAAGAAAATATAAATCCCTTACTAATCTGTATAACCATAGCTATACTTCACCCCAAGATGACCAAAATACCAAATTGCTTACTTATATAACTAGAGACATTGAGTCAATGGGAATTTTTTACATGAATAAAGACTAATCACATGATTAAGCACTACCGGCACAGACCCTTGAAAGGGTTATTTCCAGCTTTAAGTAACAAAAAGTACTGAGTTTACAGAAGTATTCACTGAAACTACACTATTTGAGACTATGTTTTACGGGCATATTTTCCCCTCCCCACGTGGAAATTACTGTCTGGGCTGTTTACGGTCATTAAATGTCAGTTAAGGCACAAGCTGAGCAACCTTTATTTTCAAAACCAATGTGGTGAAACACACAGAACTCAACAGCCTTCTAAGCTGGACATTTGAGAGTCAAAAAACTGAGCTACAGTTGTATTATAGTGTACTGTACTTTGCTACGTGCTATGCTACTTTAACCTCTTGACAAGTAATGACTATGAATTCCCAGCAAAAAAACCAGCTGTAAACAATGATTTAAGGCAGCATCCTTTCCGAACATTTAATACTGAGGAAGCTGGGCTCGGGAAAGCTAAATACTGTTCTGACCTCTGCCAGTGGTTTCACAGTTATTTTTATTTTCTGTCCTCTGTCTGAAAAATAGCGATAATAAACTTCTCCGTGAAGTGCTAAGGACTGATAAAATAAACATGCTTAACACCTCTTCAGCCCCCATGGATTTCTCTGCCTGGGTCTTTGTTCGGTACAAAACAAAGCATAGTATTACCCCATACCAAATAAGAAGGACCGAGGTTGTTTTATATCCCACGGGACTGGTGTACACACAGTGGGTGTTCCGCGTTCGTAGTTCCCTGACCTCCTGCTCTGCTGGCAGCTGGCTGTGCAAGGTGGGAAGGACACGACACCGCCCGCCAGCCCCCCAGGGGAAGGAGCCCCGAGCGCCAGGACAGACAGACCCCCGGCGGCGGTCGGCGCTCGCAGTCCCCCGGCCGCCCTGGTGGCTCTCGGCGCCCCCCGAGCGCCCGCGGGGCCGGGCACAGAGGGCACAGCGTCCCCACCCGGGCGGAGGCTCCGACGCGAACCGGGAGCCGGCACACGGGCCCCTCGGCCGAGCCCCGGCGCCAGAGCCGCCTGCTGCCCCGCGGTGCCCTCCTGCAGGCGGGACAGGGCGATGGGGCCGGCTCGGGGCTCCGTGCCCGCCCTCCCCTCCCGCAGCCGCGCTCACCTCTCCGCGCTGGGCGCCTCCTCCGGCCGATGTTTGCCTGCGGCTCCTGCTCAGCAGCGGGGCTGGGGCGGTGGTGGGACGCAGCCGGGCTCGGGATCCATCAACCCCCACCGCACACAGACTCCTTCCTTTCCTTCTCTTCCCTCCGCCCTCTCCCTACCGGAGCTGCTGCTGCTGCTGCTGCTGCTGTGGCCACCGCCGCTGCGGAATGAAGGGCTGAGCCCAGCCTCTTGTTTTTTTTCCCTTTCCGTTTAAGGGCCCGGGTGCAAATTAAAAAAAAAAAAAAAAAAAAAGCAAGGGGAGAGAAAACACACAACACAAAAACCCCACCGGGGATTTCCAGCGGCGCAGGGACTTTCCGGCGTGTGACAACGGGCGCTGCTGCCCCGCCCACCGCCGCCAGGGGGCGCCGCCGCCGGAGTCCCCGCCGTGACTCACCCGCGGCCGGCCGGGACCGGGAGTCAGAGCTTCCTTCCTTATTCCTTTCCCCCCAGCTGATGGGGAGTTGCCCATCCCGGCCCATCTCATCCTGTCCCGTCCCGTCCGGTTCGGTCCGATCCGGTCTGGTCTCGCAGGCCTCTCTTCGCTGCCGGGCCGGCCCAGTGCCGAGTCGCTGGGTCGGAAATAGCTCAGTGTCGCTGCGCTCGGCTGTGCCCCGCACCCTCTGAGCGTCGGCCGTGAGAGGCGCGTCCTTCCCCAGCAGCCCTTCCCTCGTCCTCAAGCACACGGGCACCCGTGACAGGGGCCTGCTGGCATCCTGCCCTTGCACAGGTGTCGGGATGCAGCTGCCCGGGTGTAGATGCCCATGGCCCTGCCGCCAGCATCCCAGCAGGACTGCAGGGGAGCCTGTCCCGCAGAAGCTATTGCTCTTTCAGATTTTTATTTATTTATTTATTTGGCTTGCATCTGCTTCATAGTTTTGGCTTTGTATTGTAAGCAACCATAAGTGGCTTTATTTCTTTAATTAGAGGTTAGGTTTACACATAATCCCATAACCCCATATACTGGCATTTTTGGCAGGCGATGTTAATAAACTTTAATCCAGCCCTGCTCGAGGTAAGGTCATCACTGGCGAGGTCAGAACATTGGGGTAAATCTATCGAGTCAGGGAGACGGATGTTGGTGCCTGAATGTGTTTATGAGCTCTTGCCTGCACCTAGCGGTTTGTAGGAATCATTACATTTAATTATTGTATGCAATTAATTCACCTTTAAACAATGTCCTAACACCTGTGCAATGCAAAAATTCGCTGAGTAAAAACCCCAATGCGTAAGGCCTGTTAATATGGATGGAGTTTGTGCTGGGAAAGGAGCAGTGCCTTGTTCAACAGCCTTACAACCTGAAGGCACCCAGAAATAAAATGAGGTGCAACAGGGTTTTTCTTGCAGTATTAAAAGCTTCAATCTCACAAATGCTGAGCTCCTGCCAGTTCCTGAGCATCCACCACTCCCGCTGACCAGAGGAGGAGCTAGGGTTGTTCCACACCTTGAAATCAGGTCTTAAATATTGACTCCTTCAGAGAATAGGTGGGTTTTAGAAAAGTTCAGCCTTGAGACCCCTTATCTACCCCACATCAGCAGCTGGCTGGGTCACCTGCTCCTGTCACACCACTGGTTACGTGGCAACATAATCCTTCCCAGGGTTTCCAGGCCTGTGCTGGCTCTGCACAGCTGGCTGTCCTTCTCTGCCTTTGTTCAAAAACAAGTTGGAGATGTGGCTGGAAAAAGAAAAATCCCTTCCAGTTCCATCCCCCTCCCCTACCCCCCCCCATCCTTGGAGAGATTTCTTTAAACTATTTTTGTGGTTGTGTTCGTGGGGGGTTTTTTCTTTTTTCCTTTCCCTTGTTTTCTTTTTTTCCCCCAGCCACTCTGCTGCCTTGGAAAGTAGTAGTTGGGTAGGGAGACTCTGCATTTAATGATTGGTGGCCTGAGGGGTGGCTGAGATCCAGGGGACTGGCTGCCTGAGGGAACTGGGCCTGAGTGAATGCTTGCATAACTAGGGCAGTGTCTGCGGTGTGATTTACCCAGGATATCTTTCTCTCAGTATCTGCAATTCCCTGCTCCTGGGAACTTTTCCCTGTCCTCTCATGAGGACTAAGGCACCAGATGACAAAAGTGATCTGATTAGAGAAAAAGAAATTGTTTTTATCCAAAGCATGTCTGTCATGTGATATGAAGCCTAGCCCCTAAAACAGTCGTACAGAGGGTATTTGAAGTGATAGAGGGTTTTACCATGGCGTGGGAATGAGGAGCTATGGTAGGAAGTAGGGAAGAAAGAGCTGCCTTGTGCCCTGCTTTGTATATGATACTGCAGCAAATAGATGAACAAATGGTCTTAGCCCCTTCTGGTTTTCACTTAGGAGAAGAAAGAAAGGAAAATAAGTGTGAATAAGAAGACTGATAGTTATGCAGGTATTATCTGTGAGGCCATGAAAAGGATACTGAGACCCAAGAAATCTGAAAAGGCAACAGCTTAGTTTTGTTTTCCAAATGGTAAGCACATCTGAATATTCATAATTACTGTTTACACCTTGATAAACTGAAAGTTGATTGCACATTGCTACAGCTGATGTTTATCAAACAGGTCTGAGCAGGATGGCAGGAATTCATTTGATCTGAGTTTGCACAGAACAAATGAAGTTCTGTCTTGTCAACCATAACTCCTAGGCAATATGGAATACATTTAAAACATCAACAGCATCAATAATTATAGAATGCTCTTTTCTGAATTACTTCTATTTTTTTTTAATTATACCCCATAGTTTATCTCATAATTTGTGATATAATGCTTATATTTGATGCAATATAAATATATATACATATGTAAAAAGTCAAGGGAAATTTTCTTCTTTGAAGTGTATGTGTAGATACACATACATACACACATAACTCTCGCTCTATATACACATATTTTAATGTATGTATAGGTATGTATGTCTCTTGAGAGAACGGGGAAGTTCTTGCCTTTGAGAACAGGATAAGAAATACTTTGAATTGCAGCTACCTACATTCTAGTTAAGCACAGGAGTGAAAAAGCCCACCCTTATAAGTGGTGAACTTTATATAACCCTGGAGAAGTCTATCTAGGGAAACTGCATTTTGGGGAGGAAATTTAACTAATCAGTTTCAGTTTCATGCACATCAATCAAAACACTTGTTTTTTGTATTTAGGTAGAAGAAGAAATCTCTCAAGGCCCCATTTAGCTCTTTATTTCTAAATTATTTTAATTACTTTGGTTCTTTTAACAGTTCAGGAAGGAGTAGCTCATGCTTAGTGAATTAAACCAAGACCTCAAAGTGTCCAGAGCACCATCACCAAGTGTTTCAGAGGTTGCATTAGGAAAGACTCATAGTTATGACAATATTCATTTAATATTCTATCATATGATGATGACTCTGTTATATTTACGGTCAGTAATATTCAGAATTTAATACCTCAATCATGTGCCAGGTCTTTTAATATCAGATAATTCTGTAAGAGGTGTGATTCATCTAGAAGGGAGGAAAAGGATCCTAAAAGGGAAATCCCTTTTATTGCAATAGCAGTGCTTGAGGTCATGCTTGAGTTCAGCACTTGTGTCTTCCAGGAGCCTTTCCTTTGCTTCTTTTCCGGGTGGAGCAGTGACAAAAGCTTGTCAGCGCAGAGGAGAAAGGGGGGGAAAATCCCTTAAACTTATATCACACAGAAAGATGGTGCTTACTATTGATTCAAGTAATGATGGTAAAAACAAAACAAAACAAAAATACCCAAACTCATCTCTGCTACTTAGATAGCAAAAGCTGAACTGGTTTTGTGATTTTTTTTCCATTATACTCATCTGAATACAGTAAGAGAAACTACAGAATCCCAGGGAGACTTTACCAGGGTATTGTGGCAAGTGACTGTACTGGAAGTAGGGATTCTTATTTATACACCTGGCCTAAAGCTTCCTCTGCTTTTCATCTGCTTTTTCTTTTTTCTTCTTTTTTAATATCTGTGATAGAAATGTCAGAAGGGCTGGAATTGAAGAGGGCTCAAAGAGGCTGAAGGATCAAATCTTGCCTTAGTCCCTTTTGCTAAGCTGAAGGTTAAACTGTAAGGGCCGTATTCTCCCATTAAGGCTGGTGAAACACGACAATAAATGACCTGTGGAGGCAAACACTGGACATTTTTATGAAGAGATTTTATTAGCTAGAGGAGAATTAAGTATGCTGTTAACCATAGTGAAAGTTGGCCTTAACCATAGTTACCTGCTGGTCTGGAGGTAAGCTCCAGCACTGTTTTATGTGTAACTGGCAAATGTGTGAAAACGTCAAAACAGTAATGATAAAATTTTTCTGACTTGATTTTTAACTGTCGTACATTCCTCTGTTAACTGTACATACTGCAACATGCCTCAGGGCCCCTAAGAACTGCAGACATAGCTATGTATAGCTACATTTGAGATTCAGCACAGCCCAGCATTACTGACCCTCTGCAATAGACAGTGCAGAGAATTCCAGCAAGGCCCCAGCAAGAAGTAAGAGGGAGACTAACATTATTTCTGCTTAGGACAGCAAAGGAATGTCAGTGGATTTTGAAGCAGTCTCAGACAGGGCTTATAGCTAAATTGAAGAAAATAAGAACAGCAGCAATAAGCCAAATCAAAGGCCCATGGAGCTCACTGCCCTGTTTCTCACAGAGCTTGAGAAGGTGCCCAGGAAAAAATGTAGAAACAAGGTGAATTGTTCCTGATACTTTTCCAGCCTGAACTTTGTCACAGTTTTCTTGTGGGATTTGGGGCTGTGGTTTAGCATTTTGATACCTCAGTTTCTCAGTTGTACAACAAGTGTGAGGATGTCTCTTGTCTCACATTTTTCCATTATCTTGCTTGTTTGATTTTGACTACAAACTCTTTAGAATAAACTTCTCTTGTTTTGTGTTTGCTGTACCTTATAGACACATGGTTATTTACTGTGCAGTGTGGTCCCTGCTTCTAGAAAGTTGCTATCCAAGTGTAACAGACTTGCTTAAAAGCTAATTCTGACTGTCAGAATGATCTTTGATTGAGACTGAGGGTTGTGAGCATAAAGGACTGCATAAATAACGCCGCAGAGGATTCTGCACAAGGATGGTCTTCTCTTTCCAAAACTGCTGGCCTTAGTGCTCAGAGTAAATGGCTGGGGTTTGGGTAGTGCAAGCACCCTCATTTTAACTTCAAACTTGATTTTTAGGCTGAGATGGCTGATCTTCTGACAAAATGTCCATTGCACACCACAGCAAAGGACTCTAAGGCAGAGGCTGGTTTTGGAGCTGTTTGCTTCAGCCAGAGTTCAGCATCTGTCAGTCAGCAACTGACTAAAAAGTAAACAGCTAAAGACAATGCCTCATCTGAAATCAAGCAGGGAATACTATTGTTTTCCTTTCTATATTCCCATCTGATGAGGTTGCATAAGCAGCTGTTCTAACTTTAGGTATGAAGTAAGCATTTAGCACAAAGCTATACCCTCTGGGAGTGGATAGGAAGGGTCAAGGAATGCAGCTAGCAAATACTTGTTCCATAATTAAAGCCCTTACTCCTCTGTTCCTCGAACAATTTCAACATGTAATGCAGTCCGTCAAACTTTCTTAGATAGAACAACATGCTGTTCAGCAGACTAACCAGTGTTCCAGAACTTTAGCATTTTCTCCCAAAATATATGCAGTTTGTATAATCTGAATGGCAACCCATTCTCATTTCTTTTAGATATGTTCAAAAATGTTTTTTTACATATGTTTCTATATAAACCAACCTTAAACTCTTTAAAATCAGTAAATCTATTTTAAATTGTGTTTCATTTCCATGTGCTTTGTGAATATGCGAATGAGTGACTGGATCATTCCTTGCCAAAATGGAGAACTGCTGACGCTGTTTTCTCTAAAGATGGAAATACCTCTTCTCAGCAGCTCTCAGTGATGGAATTCAGTGAGGAGTGCTAAGTGAATAAAGCATGACCATGTGAAGGGGATCTTTAATCATAAATCATAGAGCATGAAGTTTGTCAATCTTTTCCCTGTGTAATGTTTGTAATTTCTTCCAAATCATCAAAATGTTGAGAAATAGCCAAGAAATATCAGTTTCTACAGTACTCGGTGGATGCTTCTGACCAGCTTTTTATATTCACAGTTGTTTAGTTTGACAGACAATAACACAGTCTGTTGAGCTTCTTGGGCAGTTTCTGTGTCAGCCCCCTAACTGCTGCCAGATGTCAACATCTCTTTCAGGAACAAATTGTTTTGATTTTGTTAAAGAGAACTTAATTGTATAAGGGGTCTTGTACCCACAGTACTTACTGTAAATCCTGTTTTAGAGTAACTATTGTAGGTGTGAGAGTTAATCTCAGTTGGCACACCTTCAGCTAAACTGCTTAGCAGGGGTTTTACCTTAAAAGTGCTAAGCATTTAATAGGTTTCAGTATCTCATCTGTTAAGAGGTTAACTACATTTTGAGTCTGTTCAAAGCTCACAGCCGTTTTCAGTAACAATGAGGAAGTTAATTAATTCCTGGACTTTCAAAAGCAGAGGAAAGGCATTTCCTTTGTATGGAGCAGAGTCTGTTCATGGGGAATAACATGAGAGGCTTTATGAGTGGCCAGAAATTCATGCTAGCTTTCCTAGAGGAGTGACAATCTATTTGCCCTGTGTCAGCAGTGCCAGAATTTCCCCAAGAAAAATTCCTCCAAAGAAGGATGTTGGTTTACGCATGGGAATTTACTAGCATATGCTGAACTTTAAATAACAGAGTCCCTAGACTTTTTCCTAAAAACTAATAGTCATGTCCCACCAGGAAAATGGTGAGTTTGCTTTGTAAATATACATTTAGTCAAGGTCTACAAGGAGACACTGATGATGTGTTTTAACTCAACAAGTACATTGTTTTCTTCGGATTTCAGAAAGAAAGGACTCCCCATTTCTAACTAAGACTAACAAAATCATTTATTCCTAACTTCACAGAGAGACTTTTGTAAGATTTCTGCCATGTACGTGGGGGGAATGTATTTTCATGTCCTATGCCCCTACTTTTGTAATTTTTGCTGCTGCAGAAGCAAAAATTGAAGCTGCTTACTACAAATTACAGTTTACTCATTCAGGTGGAGATAAGTAAAATTGGTCCCAAATAGATCTGGGAATCCTAAAGAAAAAAGTAGTGTATTCTGTAGGAGATATTGTAGAAATGTATTTGACTCGGATGTACATGAAGCACCCCAAGAGATTGTTTCCATCCGCATGGTCCTAGAGCATTAAACTGAGGACTTTCTGATTCAGATCATCTGGATCACATAAATGCATCTCTCTGTGTGTTGACCTTCTTCATATGGAGTGGGACTCCCTTTTGATGGTGCAGTAATGTCATCTGGACTGTATGGGACAGGTGATTTCTAAGGTGCCAGAGGCTTAAGATTTTTTGTTATGTTCCTGTAATAGTTCATTGCCCAAAAGCATTTTGCTTTCTAATTGAACTGATGAATTGTCCTTACTCTTTAAAGAAGGCATTTCTTTATTTGGTACACCAGGTTTACAGTAAGATGCTTCTTAAAATGCGAAACCTTTTTTTTTTTTAATTTCAAATGGCAGATCTACTGAAGTTCTAGTCAGCTCCTCATCATTGTCATCAAAATATATTTTACCTTTCAAGTCCCCTCACCCTCACCCTAAGCCTAAGCTTAACCCTCCATAGAGACAAATAAGTGTTGGGAAAAGACCCAAACCCTATACAGATGCTTTTGCATGTTATCTGAAGATAGACTAAAGGAAATATCCCACTGTAGACAAGATAAAGACTGAAAGTCCATTGCCAAAAATTTAAGTGCAGTATGTACAGCTTTATCCTAGCTGGGTCACATCTGGCTGGTGGAGCAGTAGTCAGACAATGTAAGAAGTCCAGCGCAAAACTGATCTTCATCTCCTCAGCCTCTTCTTTCTCCTATTTTGACCTTTTTTCCCTTTTATGGTTATGCACTTTGCCTAAATTAGTTCATTTTTACAACAGATAAAACAGAAACAGTATTATTAATTCTCAAGTAACTTGTCATGAAACTTCATGAGAACATGTGGCAGAAAGAAAAGGAGCCCATAGTCAGTAACTATTCCCTGAAATTTGTTACTGCCGTAAAGGCCTGCTCTGGCTTGATGTGTTTCCATGAGGTCAGTTATGTCTGCCCACACAAGCTTTGCCTTGAAACTTAAGGTTTATGGCACCCTGTAATTTCATGGACTAATAAAGTAGTTTGGTGTGCATTGAGAAGCAGATATGATATTCTCCCAAAGAGACATCTGCTTTTCAGAGGTGGTTCCATTTTACAAGAAGAAGAGAGAGAGAATGCATATTAAAGAGTGCCCTGGGTAACCTCATCTGCTGAGAAACACACAACAGTATATGATGGATATGTGTGTGAATAATAATTATTCTATCATTAAAGTAATACATGGGCTGCATCCTCCAGTAAGGATATACAAAAATGGCTAAGGATATTCATTCATGTGCACAGATGATAGAGAAGTGGAACAGAAATGGCCAGATCACAAGGTGATAGAGGCAGCAGAATGCAAACAACAGGAATGAAGACTGTGGCATGCTATCTACAGAGTGGGTGGTTCTCACAGCTTCCCCATGAATTTCTACTTTGACACTCTGAGTAGCAACTTTTCACCTCTTCTCCACAGTCGTCTGAAACGTTGTGCCTTTCTGTTTTTACAAATACAGTGTCATGATACTGCACGGTGAGTCTGCAGACTGTACCTATGGGTGCATCTGTCCCTGCTGCTCTGATCTGCTTGCATTTAACTCCCCTGAGCTCCTGATTCCTGGGGCAGCCAAGGCAGTGTAAGCTCAAGTCGGTCTGCTCTAACAGCACCTTTCCTGGTCATCTTACTACCAGAGCAGTGAAGTGTCTCTTTTAGTGTATCCAGTGGATCTAACAGCATTGTGTTCAGTCATAACTGATTCTGAATCTGTGTCCTGAGAGGCGCTTAATCTGATTCACTTCAGTGTGATGGAAAATGAAATTGAGTGATAAGCTTCAGGCTTTTCTAGTGCTCCTAGGACAGTATGTCAGCATCTGAGTGGCTCACTAGGTACACTCTGACATGGTCACTCTCATCATGCCCCTCTAAGTACACTCGGCCTGGACATGTCTGTTTTACAAAAGTCTGCCATCCAAACCAGCAATCATTAGTTACTCCTAGTCACAGACCAGGACCTTACTCTAAGTGCCCATCATTCCAGGGGTTCCTGTGCTCCTATGATTGTTTCTTCTGGCTGCAGGTACGTTACATTGGCTGTGGAAGCAGGTATCTGTATGATTTCTCTGTGTTCTCTTTTCACAGTACATTGAGTCCCTAGAGGTACAGGGAGGAAGTAATTTCTGCACCCTTTGCCTTTGTGATAGATTCTTGTGAAGGTTGCAAAAGGAAGCTCTGTTCTGCCCCCCTGGGCTGCTTGGCATGTATTACTTTAATTGGGCATTAATGAAAACAGGGTTATCTCCAACCTCATGTTCTGCAGAGTGTTTAGTTCCTTTACAAATAGGACAGATGACACCAAAATGGGAGTAGTTTACAACAGGCCAAAGTAGAGCTTTGCTGTTATTTATAAGTTCAAAGCTGGAGTCTTCAAGCTTCCTCATACCAGACCTATCCTGGACAGAGAGCATGAGTCCCTCTAATGAAGTCCTGCACAGTTCTGACGTAGCTCTGAAGTAGTTTGCCTGGTTCCACTGAACTGGGCATAAAAACCCCCAGGGCTGTTGTACTGCATAGCTAATTTAACATCTGAGTTGCTCATCAAAGGTCAATCCCCTAGCTGAACATTCACCGCTGCATGAGCATTTTTGCAGATTAGAGACACCTACACACACTTACCCATTTCTTGCTTTAGTCCAATACTCAGTGCATCTGCTCAGTGCTAAGCCATGACTTTTATTATTAAGAGAAAGTCGGCGTGTCTCTCAATAATGAAATTCAAACATGTGTATTCATGTTATGTCTTAATTATCACAGACAAAACCAGTTTACTGAAGTGTTCAGCATTGCTGGTGTTAAATCCTAGTTTCCTGTTTTGTCCATGTTTGTCAAACCACATTTTTTTTTGGATGAAGTATCTGATATTGGTCTCCTCTGTAAATTTGGTGACAGGGATGAGAAGGAGGGAAAGCCTGACTTAAAATAGCTCATTCTTTTCTAGGGATAAGACTAAGGAAAAAAAAAAAGTCTGTGTAAAAAAGTCCAATATCTTTTTATTTAAATTGATCTGAAGATCCAGTCTTAGGAACAGAAACCTGGTTTATGGTAGCAAAAAGACTTATGCATCAGGGATGTGCTATTTGCCACTCAAAGAAATATCAGTTTAAACTTGTTACTAGTTGTTGTAAGATTGCTTGCAGAAAGTGAATTTCTGAGCAATCCAAACTGCTTCAGCTCCATGAGAATCATGCAGATATTTCAGCT
>JAWWEV010000115.1:51014293-51052618 GCA_035583235.1 Hafferia zeledoni | reverse complement strand
TACCTCTAACCCTATATAAACCGTGTGCTGTGTGAAATAAAATGTCTTCACTTTGAATCTCATAGATTTGTCCTGTGAAGTCCTTTCTCTCCGCGAAAGTTTGTTTACTTTAACTAGTCAACTGTTATTGGCACTTGTGGGTAGAGACTTTTAAAAGTCAAACTATTGGTAGTCCTGTAATGTGCAAATTCCTCTTAGCTTCTTATGGTGGCCATGCCATTGTGCCTCCATCTGTCCTGGCTGGAGCTGTGTCTCTAGACCATGGCCTGCAGAGCTTAGTCCATACCTTGGCTTGGCTGTGCTGCTTTCAGTGAATAGCATATTTGCCTGCCATCCAAGAAATGTACTCTGGTTGCCCCAAACCCATCAAGAGTCAGATCAAATCCTTGCACCTGTTTTCAGGGTGAAGACAAGCGGAAGTGCCAATTTCCTTTGTTGCCTAGTGGCTTAGGTGAGGTCTCATGCAGAATGTTGATGTAGTTTAGTTTCTGTCTCTACCATGGAAAGCCAGGTGAAGATAGAGGCCAACCTAGCTTCCCTTCACCCTCCTTAGTGAAGTAAGGGAACCTTCAAGCTGTGCTGGAGTACAGAGTGTGCAGGAAGAGTCTTTCTGTCCCTCTTGCTCAAAGTGTGCTACTTAAATAATTTTTTATTTTTGGGATAGGAGTGAAAGTGCCAAGGAGTTAGATTTCATCTTATACTAACGATGAGAAATCTTACTGAGGTGATTCCAATTAATATTTAAACATTTCTACATAGACTAGGGGAAACTCAAGATGCAAGATTAGGAGCACCATACCCTAGGCTGTACCATCCTGTGATATTAGGTGTGGAAGAAGAGCCTGGGTCTCTCTGTGGTCCTTACATACCAAAAATTTAGACAAAGGCTCCTTAGTTAAAAGGCAGGAAACTATAGCACAGCCTCCTTGTTCTTCATTTTGTACCCTTTGTATTTTATGTTTCAGTGCTGTAAGTGGAAATGAAAGATTTTCTAATGAGGAAAAAGGCAGGTGAATATAATTTTTCAGGTTAATAAAAGGAACAGAAAAATCTGCGCTTTCCCACAGATCATACCACTTCTTTTATTGATTTTTCAGTTCTTAACACTAAACCAAACAGCTTTATCCAGAGATGGAGTAAGATGCCATCCTGTAACTCTGTGCTCCCAGTAGTGGGAGGGAGTATATTCCATCCCCTCACAGATCCAATATTGCCCACTGGGTGCAACTGTGCAGGGTGATCCAGAGGTTTGCTGCAGCCGGGGCCTGTGGGGCAAGGCTGGGCCTCCTACAATTCCAGCTCACCACTAGCCCAAATCAAGGTGGGAGGCAATAATTATATAATTATTTTGTAAGTGAAACAACAGAACTTCTCCCTATCTCATATTTTTATTATTCTTTCTCTTGCTGGCAAGCATTGTAGAAGAGGGGAATATCCATGACTCGGGAAGAGCCTGGTGTTGAGTAGCAGCTGTGACTTGATGATTATTGCTGGCAACTAAGGTTGAAGAAGACAGCTTCAGAGCTGGGAAGCCTGTGAAAGCAGAATAGATTCTCTGGGGGATGGGAAACTGGGAAGCTGAGAAGCTGCCTAAGGAGAAGGCCATTCAGTCAATTAGTTTATTCATCAATGGGACTAGAGCAGAAAAAAACTGGGATAGGGGAAATCTGTGATGAAAAAAGTGCCAACTCTTACTAGGAGCTAAAATATAGGATAAGAAAAGGAAATACTGGAGAAAAAAAGATCAAGTAGAGGAAGAACCAAGCAGGACAGGGACAGGAGGAGCATAGGGAAAAGGCTATGATGAGGAGTCAGAAAACAGAGAACAGGGAAGGTGAAGACTATCAGTGAAATGTCCAATACTATGAATTTCGAAGAGATGAAGACTTAGCCAGAAGGGGTAAAAGAGGACTGGAACTTGGTAAAGGAAGGAAATGAGAGCTTTGTGGCAAAGTTTGTGGAATGAAGACTGAAAGATGAAGACAAGAAAATTAGAGGGATAGGAAGAAACAAGTGCAACTAGAACATAAAGGAGTGAAGAATGAAAAGAGGAAAGTCTGAGGCAGTGGACAAGTGTGCCCCACTGCGGTCTGTGCTTGAGCATGGATTGGTGTTCAGACTCATCAGGTTTTGCCATTTCTACACCAGGGATTGATGGTCCATTACCATTGTCCCACACTTTCTCCCAGAGATTGAAGAACACTAAAGTCATGAAATGTGATACTGGAGAATGTGTGTCTCCTTCATAATACATTTGTCCTGGGGGAGTCAGGGATGTCCAGGACCTTCACCTTGCTCAATGTCTTGTTCTGAAGCTGCAAGCTGAAGGAAGGGATTGCTCTGAGAACAAGTACATGTGGTGAAGGCAGTCACATGCTGGCCGGGAAACTGTGCTTTATCCTCCTCTTTGCCATAAAATTTCTGTGTAGTGATGGCAAATTTTTGAAACCTTCCCTTTCAGAGGTGATGCCTGACATGGTACTCCTTGTATTACGCACTTGTGGGTGGAGATTTCAGGTCTGACGTGAAGGAATGCTGAGTTCTCACAGCAAAAGCTGAGGTAATGCATACCGTGCTTTGGAGACAGAAAGTAGAATATTAAATAAACTGAGAAATCAGGTCCTAGGGAGTACAGAGAAGTAATGGAAACTTTTGACCTTAATCACTTTGTGCTTCAGTTCCCTATGTGTAAAATGTGGATTCTACCACCCCCTCATGCTGCAGGGCTTACGAACAAAGATTAGCTGACATTCATAGATGCTCAGATGCTTTAGCAGTGAGGCAAGAGTAAGATTCTCTGAGTAGCTTAATTTTCAGAGCCGTTTCTGAGGAGTAGGTAACGTGTGAGACTAGACACTGAGCAAAGGGAAGGACAGAAAAAGCTGAAGAACTCCTCACCAAATGGCTAGCTTTGCAGCCCGTGCATGCAAACAGATGGTGGAAAAAGTTATTGTGAGATCATGAAAGGACTCTTTCCTAAGGTAACTTAAATTCTGGGGTTTCCTATCCTGAGTTTTTGATTTGTAAATGCCTGATGAACAATTTTTTGTCCAGTGTAAAAATGTGTTTCCAAGCTGTTTGCTGAAATGGACATTTCTCTCTGCCTGTAATGCAAGATGAATGAGGTTTTCCTCATTGTAGAGCAGTATACTGTGTTGGTGAATAATTTTTACATTAATTCAGTGATCTTAATGAATATGTTTGCATTCATATTAATGGGTTCTTAGAAAAGCAGGCAAGTATCACGTCCATTTTACAGATCTATCAAGATTTGCAATGAGCCTTGGAGAATTGGAAACAAACCCTGAATCCCCAGATCTTGCTCTTTCCCCTAAAGATCAAACAAGGCTTGCATTTTTGTTCCGGTCACATTGGGTTAGAAACACTGCATAAATAAACAGGCCTGCAGTTTACCTTGGAGTCTGGTGGTTGTCTCACCATTTAGCATAATTAAGGTCAGGTCTGGGGTGGATAATTATTTAGGAACACCAAGCATGTTAGAGGAAAAAGCCAGGCCTGATATTGAAGGAAATCTGAATGAACTTTGATTTTACAAAAAAATCTGAGGGGTCTGGATGGATCTGATTTCCTGGAATAAAAAGAGCTTCTGTTATCAACAGCTCAAAGACAGGGACAAGGATGAGGAATTTGGCTTTGGAAGTAAAGGCAATTTCCTAGAACTGACATTGACCTGTACATTAAAGAGGAAAGGGTTACTCCTTTTGATTGCGCTGAGACTATTTGGAATCCCCTCTGATAACTGATAATGAAACTTAACTGATAGTTTTAAAGTCACACTTTTGATGGTTTGTTTTTTAAAAATTTCTGTGAGTCACAGGAATATGTGAGGCCAGTTGGGAGCAAGGGGAGAAAAGAAAAACCTTCTACAATGTAGGTCACTAATTACCAAAAAGTCAGTGAAGAAAAAAAGAAGCCCCAAACCACATATAGATTCTTACAGTAGTCACTATTTGGGGTACAGAAATATTTAACTTCTGAGCAAAAAAGAGCCCAGACCTTTGTTTTCTTCTCCACCATGAAAATAAGATCAGAGCAGAACTTATTCCAAATACCATTACAGTTTATAGATTCAGCACAATGAATCTGACACCACATAGGACATTTATTAACGTTTAGTCCTTTAGTAACATTTTACAGCTCAATATACACCATTTTCCTCACTGTTCTCACTAGTGGCTTTCCTTTCTGTCCTCACTAGTGGCTTCTCTTGATCTCAGACAGAAGTTTTCTCTTCTACATACTTTGTATTCATAGTAGGAAAGGCAATATCTTTTCTCCCCTTTTTTCCTGAACTTTTTGTAATATTTAACAATGTGGCTTAAAACTAAGGCCATAGCTTTCTTTAATTTCACTGTGAAAGTAATAAATAAAAGGACAGTATAAAAGTATTTCCACCCTTTCCAAGGCAGGCACAAGAAAGTCATTAAATGAAGTGATTGTGCAGTTTCTTACCTTCTCTTCTGCTGCAGCTCTACCTACAGCTGAAATTGTGAGCCTGACATCAGCTATTTGGAAATGGTTAATATTAGTGATTCTGTGAGCAGAAAATGCTGCAGGCCTTGACTTGTCATTTTTCTTCACTACAATCACAACATGTATCTCCTTTAGACAAATGATTCTGTGCTAATTTTGCTGTTGTGGCATATTAGGATTTGTCCACAACGAGCACTGTCAATCAGGACTGGCACCCGTGACATGAAGAAGGCAATGGGTGTGAGCAGCTCCTGAGAGATATGTTGAGGTCTGGAAAAGAACACAGAAACAGTAACACAGTTCAAGGAGGTATTACGTTCTAAGATTTATCTCAAGTTATCAAGGACCCTATTAATGAGGTTTTATTACAGATATACTATTAAGGAGCTTGTAGCTTATCTGGTTAAACTTCTGGAGGATTATCTTTCTGGTATACCTTCTACAGCAATGACTTTTTTAAAAAAGGATGCAGCAGCAGGACTGCTGATTTTAATTATTTATGGTGCATTTTTCTAACACAGTCCATTTGAACATCTGGATTGTTATCTGGAAGAGCATATCTGTTTTTTATAGTGGCCTAATGCATGCAAACACACGAACTTAAGCCCTAAACTCTACTTTTTAAAGAACAGTGTAAAAAATAGAGAAGCTGTTCAGTGTAGGTAAAGTTCATGTCTTATCTGAGCAGTTGATATAGATGGAAAAAAACAGAGGAAAAATTGAATTTACTTCCAATTTAAAATGGAAGATTTGGTTTTCAAAAATGGCAAGGCATATTTGTAGGTTGTAGAAAACATCTTTCACTGAGAGATACAAAGGCCACAAAACTTTGGGCTGAAAGAAGATCAGTTTGGTTTTGGATAGGCCTCTTCTAAAAGAGACAGGGCTAGGTGCTTTTGGCAGAAAAAGGTGAACAAACCGCAGCAGCTAGAACTCAAAGCTAAGCAAGTTCAAATGATAAGTTAGCTGCTCATAGCTAAATTTAATCATTATTGGAACAAATGCAAGGTGAAGCCAAGATCTCTTGAATGTCAAATCAAAACAGGAGAATTCTCTGGACGAAAAACATCAGCCGAACACCACTGAATACAACTAATTATACTCAGTGCAAAGGTGACTAGGAGACATATAACACTGTGAATGGCAAATGATAGGATTGCCGCTCTTGGCCTATGACTTTCTGACACTGCTAGTGATCACTTTGTTGAAGAACACATAATCCTCCCACTGTTTAGATAAATGGGTCATAGACCCAACTCCATACATCTTCTTTGAGGAAAGAGGGCTGAAAGCTATTGCCAGAAATAGCTAAATGACTTGGAAGTCCAGGTCCCACCTTCAGAAGTGCCATTTGTTTCACCTGCACTGAAAAGTCCAGATCGTCGTTAATATGAGCTGGCAATGTGTTCTTGTGGCAAAGACATCAGGAGATGTCATCCCAAGAGATGTCCATCACATTCTAGGCTGCATCAGGATGAGTGTCACCAGTAATAGAGAGAGGTGACCCTTCCCCTCTGTTCAGCACTGGAGAGTAACACCTGGGGTGCTGGCTCTAATTCTGGTCTCCCCAGTACTGGTGAGACATGTACTTGCTGGGGTGAGACCAGTGAAAGGCCACAAAGATGAAGGGACTGGAGCATCTGTCATATAAGGAGAGTTTATGTGAGCTGGGACTGCTTAGGCTGGAGAAGAGTGGGCTCAGGGGAATCTCATCAATCTGTACCAATACCTGGATGGGAGGAAGAGGAAGCCAGGCTTAGCTCAGTGGTGTTCAGTGACAGGACAAGAGGTTATGGGCACAAACTGAAATACAGGACACTCCACTTAAACATAAGAAAATATTTTTTTACTGTGAGGTTCATCAAACACTGGAAGACATTGGCCAGAGAGGCTGTAGAGTTTCCATCCTTGGATAAATTTCAGACTCAACTGGACACAGTGCTGAGCACCATGCTCATGCTGAACCGGGTGGCCTCCACCAGATGATCTCCAGAGGTGCCTTCCTCCCTCCATGACTCAAACTCTGTGAAGTGGGTAAAGAGGGAAATTCAGAAAATATATTACAGCTTGACGAGTTTCTTGGTCTGGATGAGCCTTGGTTTATGATAATCAGACACAAGTATCACTCTCCATAGTGGTCTTCCTGGATGCAGGTGCTGGCAAATAAGTGCATTGTCTCATACTAAAATATTGGTATTCGTTGGGCAGTGCGTATTAATAAATGAAAAAAAAACACAAATATATTTTAATGTACAAAATAGTGTTTCATACTAATGGAACTTTCTTCAATTCAACAGCTGTTAATGAAATACAAATCTGACAGCACAACTATGTTAGCAGAAAATCACTTGTCTTACCAAGATGTCTATACTGATTAAAAAAAGAGAAATGTGTACTAAAGACCAAAGTATCCAAAGAAGACTCATTTACACAGCTGTGAAGGTGTTCTGTGCTTCTATGCTGCAGGAAAAGACAAAAATTATACTGGTAAAAGTTATGTCTTTCTTAATAAACTATGTCTGAAGCAAGAATTGTACAATTCCAGTAAAAAGCACCCCCCTATTTGGACAAAGTTACTTGCCAAAAATTCTGGGGTTGCCTGAGGAATGAAATTACTCTTTTTTCCTTACTCTGCTAAGTGAGAGTGCTGTTGAAATGTGGATATTTCAAGCACATCCTGCAATTGGATTAGCTGAGGTGAAAAAAATTGGAAATGCAGACATTGGATAGTAAGTCTCTTTACCAATGCACACAGTCTCTTAAACACGTGTAGAGTAAGATCTTATCCTGTTAAACCACTCAAAAAAGGAGGAGGCACAGCTCTTCCCTGTAGGGACTGTATCTACAGAGCACTTCTGTGTCATAAAGGTGTGCTAACTTTCAAGAAATCAAAATGTGGCCAAATTGGATAATAAGCATCCTTGTACAGGTATGTTTTAAGTGAATGAGGCATACACAAAAATAGCAGTACTATCCTTTGGAAGCTATATAGAAGTTTCATATTTAATATAATGTAGCCAGTAATTATTTTTTAAATGGCTACCTTTGCCATTCAGATCTTCAAAGATTATTGTTTACTTTGGGGGGTATTATTTTTTATGTACTGGACACTCAAAAGAAACTCAAGGAAGGGTACTCATGCAGCACTGCAGAAGAATCTGATTGCTTTAAGTACCAAAGACACCACCACACAAAGGCAAGTGAGATGACCAGTCAGTTTAGAATGGTTTGCTCCTCAAAGGAATGGACTTCTAGATGCACACTGGCAAGCATTACTGCTGGGCTGTTGAAGCACCAGCCTGTGGCTGTCAAACACAAGTGTTTAATGCTGGTGCAAGCCTTTGTCATTTCCCTGCCTGGGGAAATGTGTAGTTTTACCTTGTGAGGGTTGCCTCTGGCCAGTAGCATGGCAGGGCTGCCATGGCTGGTGGAAGAACATGCATGATCCTTCTGTCCTATTTTATCAGTGGGAGAGAGTCTGCTGCTGCTGTGTGCTGCTGTATATACTTGAAAAGTTGCATGGTAATTCAGATTGGTGGTGCTGCTTCATTGGTGGTTGCTAGATTGCAAAGGTGCTGTCATCTTACTTTTCTCAACCACAGTACTTTTCTCCTAGCAGGTGGATGTTTACAGAACTAAAAGAGTTCAGTGTGAGATGCTGATCCAGGAAAGAAGGTCAAACCACTTTCATCCTTTCCTATTGTCTCTCTTTTTCCTCCACAGCATTTATGACTTTCTCTGCAAATAACAAACCTGCTGCTGCAGATCTTCAATCTCTCTTAAGCTTGTAGATTTCTTTCATACTTGCCAGTGGTCACAACAGACCACTTGTTGCTTAGGGACAACTGTTGACATCTAACCTATTTTCTTCACCTTAGTTACATGATCAGTGTCACCCCAAAAGGGATTTATTTGATTCACTTGCTGGCGTAGTCGCTTCAAGAGGTGACAGATTGATTTAACTGATGTGTTGTGTTTCTGTCTTCTGCTAAGTGTTCAGTAGAAAGGTCCATCCTTGCTGCTCCTGTCTGAAGTAAAACTGTGTGCTTGTCGAAATGAAAAGCCTCTGTAGGAACGAAAACCCACTATATTCTTAGAAATGGATGGCCTCTGGAACTGGTGAATGTACTGGTCAGTCCTCTCAGCCCACTTTGTGTACCAGATGTGGGAGGATGTGCCCACGCTTGTGAATGTTTATGTAAGTATAGGCTAATTTAGTATTGCTTGACTGCTTTCTGCTAAGCAAAGTCTTCTTTCCTTTCTCGCTCTCTCTTTTTTTTATTTTTTTTTCTCGGAGGGGAATGCCAGACTTGACTAACAAAGTCAAGAGCAGACTAAATGTTTCCTTAACAGGAAGCCACTAGCTCTCCACTTAGCAAGTGGGGAGGAAAAGCCTTTAAAACTGTTCAAACTTTCTTATGCAAATATCAGTTACACACAAGTTTTGGGAGAACTTATTCAATTGTAAATTGAACAGTCTGTCAGTGGTTATAAATGCATAGTACACAAAACTCCGTGCAGCACCGCAAAGAAATCTAAAGGTAACAGGGCTTTCAGGTCTCCGAGAGGGTTGTCCCACTGTTTCCATCTGATCTGGTTTTGGCTGAGGATAATATGTTTTCTAAGAAAAATATTTAGAAGATCTTTGAAGTGAAAATAGAGCATTGAAAGGCAAAGTAATGCAATCCCCCTGGAGGAACGGGATAGTTTCTCAAATGAAGGCATTTACTACAGCTGTAGCCAGATAGCTTTTGAGTGGCAGACAATTTTTATCTCCAGACTGTTCTGCCTTGTGCTTGGGAGCTGTATGCATACTTTCACTGTGGCCTTGATGGGGCTAATCACTTCACATAAAGATAAGGAGATGAGCAGTGACTGAGCCCTTAGTCAGTGGCAAGATATCATCAGGGGGTAAAGCAGAGTGATAAATGAGAGATAGCCTATTGTTAACAAGTTGTCTTTTCTCACCAGCTCTCACGGTAAAAAGGACTCTTATGGATGTGAAGCAATTCTGGTGAATGAAAGAACCACTGCAGTTGCCATAATGGCCTTCCTGGAAAAACAGGTGTTGGTACCAAGCTCTCTTCCCTGGACCTCTGTCAGTGTCTTGCACAGAGACACAAAAAATTGTTGTGTTGGTTTCCATTGGACTTTGTGAACCAATCTGCAGAGGGGCAAGGGCTTTGGTGTGTGTTTGTCGTCACCTTGTAACTGCACTGTCTGGCACATGCCTCCCAAAGCATTGTGAGCCCGGCCCGACGACTGTCAGAGAGAGAAACAATGTTTCCAAGACCAAGTTTAACAGGAACAGCCTTTGGCTCTGCAATGCAGAGCCAAAGGCTGTTCCTGTTAAACTTGGTATAGGCCAGTATCGAGTGAAACTAAAGAATCGAGACCACAGGTGAGTATCAGGACAGCAGAGGCATGGCTCCTCCCTTCACCTCCCACCCCACTACTGTTAGGAAAGCTTGTACAGCTAGAGCATGCCTTCTACATTTGAGTGAGCTACTTGTGGCTGAGGTATCTGCCTGCACAAAACCAGGAGAATGTTGCTTCATAAGCTAATGCTACAGGGCAAGAAATGCAGTCTCTCGTTTTTGCTCCAGGACCAGTTTCTTCAGCTTCACTGACCAAAGGTGCAGTTTAACCACGGTGACATGGCCATACATCTTCATGAGGAATGTCTGCCTAGACACCAGATCTTGGTGTGCAATACCTGGCTTATATTCTTGCTTCTGCTATGGTATGTCTCTGACTAAGTTTCCTCATACATTGAATGTGAATAAGGATGCTACTCATCTTTGTGAAGTCTGTTGAGTGATGTGGATGAGAGCAGTGCACAAGGGTGATGGGAATTGTGAGAGGGCAGAACTCAACACTGGCCTGCTGCAGCTTACGGTGTGTTACTGTGCTATGGGTACGTAGTGACAGCTGTAATCCTCTCCTTTTTAAGTAAGGAGAGGGACGGTCTCTGTAATCACTTTGCTCATCTTCTTGAGGAAGCAACCACTTTCATCCATGTGGCTGACATCTGAGAGAAAATACCATTCTCTTAGGTAACTGAAAGTGCTTTTGGTACCTAGGAGAATTTTATTCCCTAACAGATATGTGAGGTGCTTGTTACTGAGAAATAACTCTGGCCAAATTGACTGTCTCTAGCTGTCCACTAGTTAGGTCATTGTAGAGCCACACAAGTGCAGATAAAGTGCTTTGGGCCCTGCTGGAGGGTGGGAGACAGTTAAGGAAACTTCTGGATGCTACAGCTGGTAACATGGCAGCAATGGAAGCACTTACTCAGGAGGCAGTCTAATTTTTTTTTTTCTGACTCATTGCTGATCCTTTACCTCTGCTTGTTAGACAAACTGTGTTGCTGCATAGTTATTATCTTTCTCATGATGATTAAAACTGAAGTTTTGACACGTTTTAGCATCAGCAGGGGCTGCAGGGATTTTTGTAGTAGCAGATTGAGATGAGTTTTTTATGGGTCATGATAGACAAAGTAAGCAGCCCAGCATTAAGAGGTGACCTGTCCTACCCCTGCCTTGAGACTGGACCTGGCAGACCTCAGCTGACTCTGCCCCTATTACCTGTTCTAATGCACCTGCAATGACAAAGCTTCATACGTGCTGTTGCCAATCTGGTCCAGCATCTCCTTAGTTTTACTGATTGGGAGTGTCTCCTCATGTTTACCTTACAGCTCCCTAGCTTGTGCACTCTGCAGTTGGAGCCAAGCAGTATTATAAACACCATTTGGTACCAAACACTTTCACTTTGTAGAAAGTAAGTGAATGATTCTTTCTTCTATTAAAGGAATGTGGGGAAATTAGGTATTCATAGTGCAAAATCCTAGTTTCAGACTTTATAATGAAAAGCCAACCAAGAGAACCCACCACTGCAGGCTGGATGTGTCAGATGCCCCTGTGCTCCTGACCCACAGTTAGGACCAGTGACAGCATCAAGCCTTAAACCCCATGTCACTGGCACATGGTGTCACTGGCCAGTTCAATCCGCAGGGCTGCAGCCACGGCACCACTTTGCTTTGGCATTTCATGTCTGCAGCAAAACCAGAGGCCATTGCGGTGAAGGTGGGTTAGAGCGTATGTGGGTGACTGAGTCACTCTGTGGGTGGTGGGAGGGCAGCGGTCACATTTGGACATCTTGTTCTCACCCACTTATCCCTGAGCATTCTCTCACCATGTCCTGGGTGATGAGCACCACAGAAATCTGCATATTTCTCATTTGGATTGTGTGAGGAGCAAGTAGTTCCTAATGGAGGTTAGTGGTTTCACCTGGGCTGGGCAGTGGCATTCAGCGTGCCCCACGGCACATCATCTGGGTGATCACGGTAGGGTGCTGATGCCAGGTGGGTTTTGGAGTGTAGCCAAGGCAGCACAGTGAGACAGAATGGCATGAGGCAAGCCAGGAAGCCACATTCCTGCCATGGCAATGCTAGAAAAAAATTTTAAGTCTTCCCACAGAAACAAGCACAAATGAGTTTAATACCTGTTTTGAAAGCCTTTGAAGAACTTCAGATCAAGTCCTATACTACCTCCTGCCCTACAGACTTATCTTTTGCTTCACTTTTGCTAATCAGTTAAGCAAAGAGCTAGATCCTGAATAGTTCAGAACAGCTCAGCTGAATCAAAAGCACAGCTATGTTATTTTAGTATCAGTGTGTGGAACAGACCCCAGATTGAAAATTAATTTAATATCTGCCTGGATATAAATTCAAGGTGCAGATCCTCATTTTCCTGTACTGTCCCATCCTGCTAAAGATGTCACCAGGCTGGTTTGTCTTGTTTCAGTGTAGATCTGTCCAAAGTTTTTGTGCTGTGGGTCATGATCAGCAGCCACTGTCTGCATAGTAAACAATTCCGTTTTTCATTTTCTCTTTCAAGGGTGGTCACCTTAAAGGTGGTCACCTTCTTCTTACCCAGCAAAATTCTGTCCTCAAGTATTAACTTTAAAAATATGCATATGTCATAAATCCATGTGTATATTGATTTATTCCTGTGCCTCTGTTTAATTTATCAAGAATTTTGCATTAGCCAAACTGTTGTAATTGCATAATGGCAGAAAAAACCAAAAGAAAATCAGTTGCATCATTTACATTGCACAATTACCAATATTCCTTGATGCATCTATTTCTTTCTTGTGTATCAAGTATGTGGCAATTTCACAAGAACTGACTGCCACTTTACTGAAAGTGACTTTTAGCTATATGACCAGGGAAAACTGCGTACAATTTTCATTTCCCAACAACAACCAATTTAGTTATTGTAATAGCTGAAATGGAGATATTTTCTACTAGAGTCTACTGATGGCTTTTTACCATAAAAGCAGAAACACTGGGCAGATGGAAGCAGATAATTTCCACTTAGAAAGATCATCAGCCCTGTTGCAAAAGTGGCTGGTTCCACCTGGACACAAAATGACTAATTTTAATGGAAGTTTTTTGCAAGTCTTTTGGTTTGCTCATTTTTACTCTACTGTAACTTTCTACATTTTCTACTGTTTTGACAAAAGCTCCACAATTTCTGAAGTGCAACTACTGTCTGCTCAGCTCTGCTTCTAGCATTCTAAAAGCACTCTACCTTTAAGGGCCTGTATTCTTGCTGATAGAAATGTCAGCTCTAAAGAAGAAAGTGATTTTTCTCTGTTTTGTGTTATCCCGTTTTTGACCTGGCAAACCAGGTGTGATTTAGGTGATTGCCAGCTACACTGGAGGGTTTGTTCAGCTCACTGCTGCTGATGCCATAGGTCGATCTCATGAACATTGTTTTTACAGGCGTGTGACTGCTGACGTCCTTTGGCTTCCTGTTCAGTGAGGCTGCACTTCACGTCCTCGGCTCCAGGCACAACCTGAACTTTCCTAGACTATACCCTCTGGCCCTCCTTTTGTTTCATCAGCCCTTCCTTGCCTCTGTATGATGTTTGGTTGTGATCACAGGACGGGGTGGCTGCAGGGAAGAAAGACCCCTCTGCTGGAGCCCTTTCAGTGACAGCAGTGTGGGTGAAGTAGGTGTGTGTGGGAAGGAGAGAGCAGGTTTCAGGGAGTTTCTGGTAGCATGCAAGACTTGCAGTTGGTGGTGATTCATTCCCTCAACACCTTTAAAGCTTCAGATTACAAGTGGGTTGAATCCTGTCAGGTCATGGGCATTTTATAAAAATAAACACAGACCTCTGAGGTGGGTAGGTTACTGATGAGGGGGCAGCAGCATGGCTGAAACGGATCATTCCTCTTTCTGGTAACCACTGAGAGCAAAGTCAATCAATTGTTCCTACTGTTAGGCTCCAAGTCTTTGGCCCCCTTTGTGTTGCTGGCATGGATGCTGTATTGCATCTCTTGGACAGCCACACCAAGGAGGGATCCTGCCCATGCTGAACTTTCTGAGTGCACTTGAAGGTGCTGAGCACTGTTTTCTGGTGCCAGACCAGAGTAATAGCAACGGGCTAGTGAGGAACTTCTCTTAGAATTACTGAATACAGAATTAAGGGTCATATCTGTCTACCCTTTCATTTTTGAGGTATTAGTTAGGGACAGCAGTAGATGGAGGGGAGGGATTATCCTGCTCTACTCAGGGCTCATCAGACCACATTTGGATGCCATGTCCAGTTTTGTACTCTCTCTCCCAAATACAGGAAAGCTGGGGCATGTTCAGCAGTGGGCCATAAGGTGTTAAGGTATAGAACACTTACCTGAGGAGAGACTGAGTGATTGGGCCTAATTCAGCCTGAGGCAGAGAGGTCTTTAGAAGGATGTAAAAGCAACATCCCAGTACCTACAGAGAGGTCAGCAAGAAGGTGTTGCCAGAATCTTCACAGCACTACACATTGGGAGGACAAGAGACAAAGGACTGAAGTTGAAACAAGAGTGGCAGGCTGGATATAAGGATACACTTGCCCAAGTGGACAGTGAAGCACTGGACCAGATCATTCGGTGAGATTGTGCAGTCTCTGTTCTTAGAACTTTGCAAGACTGGTCAACAGAATGCTTACAGCTGTGGCTGCTTTGAGCAGGAAGTTGAAGTAGTGATAACTTGTGATGCTGTATCTAGGTATCCCACACTCTGAGGATCATGATAAGTTTCAGAATGGGGTAAAGGGTTGGAAAGGTAAAAAGAATGCGTTTTGACCCCTCTCTCCATCTTCGACCTACTGATTTAGTATGAGGCCAACACCAATGATATTTCCTCTGATTTCTCTAACCAAGGTCAGGCAGTGGGCTTATGGAAGTGTTGGCTTGGCAGCTGGTATTTAAAGACAAGCTCAGAAGACATGGGTGCTGGGCAGAGGGGATGGTGCACTCACTGCCTGAGAAGCCTCTAATACTGAAGCAGGGCTTAATCAAGTGGGAGTGCCTGAGCCTTGTAGGCTCAGAGGTAGGAAAAGAAACCCAGCTCTGCCCAGAAAGTTATACCCAGTGGGATACCCCCAGTAAGTGAGCAAGCTGTTGATACACACAGACACAAAGCATGTAACATTGGCCAATTTTGATAGTTTCAATCTCTGCAGAATAGAAAATCATTAAAATAACTGCAGTTATTGGCAGTATTTCACTTCCTAAAATTAGTTGTGTGCAAATTCAGCACAGAGGCTAGGGCACCTATTGTAGGAAGATGCTGAAATAAATTCCAAAAACATCACTGGACAAACACTTTAAAAAACTCAGAGACTAAGTTTTAAAAAGCAGTTTTTCTGGTTCTGTGACCCTGCTCGGTTTTCGACTATGCTTAGTTCTGTTACCCTGTCTGTGCTGGGTTGATGACCACCACACCCTGTTCATTGTATCCCCCAGCTGTGCCTAGTTCTGTTATATCACACCCTGCCAGCCTTCTTTGTGTTCCCTGGAGCCCTTTTGTTTTCTTGAAGACCCAGGCATTAGGCTGGATTGCCTTGTCCTGGCCCAGGCAGGGCTCTCCCCGCACCCAGGAGCTCCCGTGGTCGGAAGCCCCAGGCTCCCATCCCCTCACTGCCCCTGCGACTCCAGGGTATAAACCTTGTGTGAGTCTCCTGTGCCTCCTGGCTGGGAGGAGGCAGGGCCGGACGGGGCCCGGTCGCTGCCCCTGTCCCAAACCCATTGGTAATGGACCCTAGACCCTGCCTTTTTCCTCAGTTTTCACCCAATTCAGGTAGACCTGGGGACGGCCCCCAGGACTGGACATTACCTTGTGGTTTTTTGAATAAACAGATTACTCTCTGCCTTGCAACTGCCTGGAACTCCTTGTCTCTCCCTCCCTTCTCTGCCCCAATGGAACAAAGGGGATAGCAGGGAAACCCTTCTCCCTTTCCCTCCACGCCGCACAGAGGAGACCCTTTTCCTTAAAACCTATAACCCATGTTGCCTGTGGGGCAGTCACTGCTCAGTGGTGCCACTGTATCATACTGCTTCCTTCCTTCCTTGCAGATCAGAAGCTCAGTGTAAGTCTGTCTCCTTACTGTAGATTCCAGTGCTAAGCAGCCAGCAGCAGCCAAGAGAAGTCACCGTGTTTGTGTGTTGGTGGTTTTTAAATTAATGCAGGAATTACCACAATTGAATGAATAATTCATTCATAGAAATGATGCTTGAAAAAGAAAAGTACTTCTCTGTTATTCTTGGAAGTTGTTAACTCAGTTACTTTTTTTGCCTTTGCTGTGGTGGGACCTGGCAGTGGCTGTCACTGACAGCTAGCAAGTTTGTGCTCAGTGAAAGTTTGTGAGTGGTGGGAAGGAAAGATGCAGGTCTTCTGGGGATGAGCCCTGTCCCACAGTCACTGATGGCTTTTGTGGGTGTTCTCTGAAAGTCCTGTCGGGCAGCCGAGGTGACTCATTGGCAGCTGACTGAATGCAGGCAGGAGGCCAACAGCCCCAGCACAACTGGAAAGTACAGAGCCATGTCAGTGTGTGATAGAAAAAGGAGAAGATGACATGCAGCAATGTGTCTGTCTGCCTGTCCTGTCTGTCTGTCACAAGGCTAGAAAAAATGTGACTGTAGTCCTTGTAGTATATATGGGAGCTGGTGCTGTGAAGTCGCCTTTATTCTTGCAAGAGGAACTGTTACATAGTCACATAGAAACGAGCTTTCTTCAGGCTTCTTGGCAAACCAAACAGAATCTAAGACACACATGGTATTAAATCCTTTCACAAGTACAGTGTACTTTAGTAATCCTCAGGACCATGGTCAGATTTACTCTGTCAAACCTACCCAACTCCCTTATGAAAGTCTTGCTGCTTTCCAGCAGGCAAGTGATGGAGACTCAAAGGGATAGTGCACACGGTCATAAAGGGGTAGGGTTATAAATACAGCCCAAGTCTGATCTCCTTAACTGGGGGGCTCTGGAGAGCACATTAGAATAGCCCATTCTGCACATTTGAACTGGAGCTCATGAAGCCTTCTTCCTACAGAGCAGTGCCTTCAGCTTTTGTGACAGGCAATCTCTGGAGATCTTCCTGTGACCATCTTCTTCATAAGGTGTCCCTTCTCTGGGGACTTGCTGGTGCGTGAGGAAGGTTACCCTCCTGACAGAGCATCCCTGAACCCTGGGCCACTCACCCAGACAAACTACCTCTTCTCATAGATCTGGCAGAATTTATCTTTTTTCAAAACCCTTGTCCCTCAGAGTCATGGTTGGCATTGGCCAGCAGACTCAGAACTGCCTCACAGGGTGTCTCTGAGTGAGGGAAGAGGCAGGAAGAGCAGGAGGGACAGGCAAAAAACCAGACACGCACGCTGACTCCTGGTACTTTTTAAAAAAGCTGAGGTGAATGGCTGCTGAGAGTGATCCCAGGTAGGATCTTGTTGCTGTCCTCAGAACCCTGCCTAGATAGAGCTGCAGTTAGCAGTTCACCAGCAGCACATGCTGGTGGCTTACACTAACAGGATTACACGAATAGGCCTTACCATAGCCCTGCCTGGACATTCCAGGACCAGATATGACATTGGTTCCCCTCACCAGGCCTGATCATGACATGACCCTCATCCACATGTGACATCCTGTTCACATTTCTGGGGAGTTTCCCAAGGCTGAATCCTTGCCAGTTCCTTCCTGGCCCTGGATGCCCAGGACTCATTAGCCAGGAATGAGGAGTCACCGGTGCTTGTCCCTAGCTGCAGCAGAGCCTTGGTATTTCAGTGTGCACCACTCCCCAGCCCTGGCTCCCACTGACACCAAAGTTATTCATCAAAGGCAGGAAAAAAGCCTTCCTCTGGGGAAATGCTGGAGTGTGGCTTCAGCATGATACAATACAGAGCAAGCAGTGATTCAGTTTTGATTCAAAGCCCCTGGTGAAAGGCATGGGCAACTTGGATTTACTTCTTTTTACCTTGAAAGGGCAGTTGTCCACCAGTATCACATCCTTGGAGTGATGAGAACTCACCTCCTCCTTCCCCAAGATCAAAAGTGGGAGGGTTTTGCAAGGGAAGTCTATTGAAATGTTCACAAAATCCGCAAGTACCATTCAGCTGGTGTACCATGACTCAGATTACATAGAAAGTGCTGCAAGCTGCTTTCTGGGTGTCAGAATGCCGGTATTCCTGGTTCCAGTGAGCAAGCTGGACAGGCTTGCTGCAGCACCACAGCTGCTCTTGCTGATACACACCCAAAGAGCCCCACAAATGATGCTGAGCCTACAAGAACAAGTTTACATAATCACAGTTCAGGCTGGATTTGTCGAATCACCACTTAAGTTGCTGTCCTAATATGGGCAGGACATAAAACTCTGGAGCTTAAAGAGGGAACTGACACTAGAGTTTAGGGATGCAAATAATGAAGTGTTCCTTTTTTCAGTAACAGTGACTGATCTCCAACTGCAAAAAGGGAGTTTTTAAGAGTGTAGGCACATGCTTTCTGTGGTTTGTAACACCTGATAACTATTCAAGCTGCAAAACCTGTCAAGTAAGTATTTCTGTGATGAATGCAAGAAAAGATTGAAAAGCAACCCTCTAAAAACAACTGACCTCTGCAAACCTTTAGTATTTTGTAAAATCAAGGGCTGATAATGCCAGTGTGGAAGCAACACAGCTTGCAGAGAGCACTGTGCAGCCTTCACTGCTGAGCTCCTGGTTTCCAAAGGTGAGGGTGGAGAGGTAAGTTGTGTGGTAGAATTGTAGATTTTAGGTTCTCACTACGCTCAGACACAGAGTCTAGTTTAGCAAAGAGACATTGTTTATTCTGTGCAGGGTGCAAAGTTGGAGGCTGGAGGGTGCAGGGTGGAGGTTTCCACAAATCAAGCACACCACAGGTTACATACTTTGTGCAGTAAAATTTACATGAACCCACCTATCTAACATATATTCTCTGCCCACCTAGTACATATTTATTTGTGTGGTATAATCTTACGCAATGCTTGGACATCACTTACCTTTACAAAAGGTCAGATAATGCAGCTTGAAGACATCATTAGGAGCAGAAGCCCATAAAGATCAAGTGAAACCAACTAGTTTGAATATGCTTGGAGTAACTGGAACTTCTTTCCTTCTCTGTGGGTGTTTTTTTTATTTTTTAGTATCTCTTTATCTGAGAAAAATGTGTGACAATCAGTAATTCTTTTAGCCCAGTCCATAAGCCAAGAGGACTCAGTAGCTGACAGGTCTGTAACACAGAACTCAACAATGTTCAGAAAAAGACCTTAGTGTCAGATCCTGGGGAGATACAGGAGCCTTGCCCTACTGCTTACTGGAACAAACCTTTAAGGGCATCTCTACTGCCACTGCAGGGACAACAGCAGGCAATGCCACAGCCCCGCAGTGCTTGGCTGCAGACATGAATGTGGCATGGTGCCATATCATGGAAATCTCCAGGACAGCTTGGGATCGTTTGTTTGCTTGGCATTGTTCCAGGGATGATCAACTCATTTTGAGAGAGAGGTTAAGTTTAGGCTCAGAGCCATCCCAGGAGCACCAATAATACCCAGAGCACCCAGAGCAAGTCTGCCGCGAGGCATAGAATAGAATCATCTAGGTTGGAAAGGACCTCTAAGATCATTGAGTCCAACCTTTAATCCAGCATTGCCAAGTCCACCACTAAACCATGTCCCCAGGTGCCACATCTACATGTCTTTTAAATACCTGCAGGGATGGTGACTCCACCACTTCCCTGGACAATGTGTCACAATACTTGACAAGACTTTCCATAAAGAAATGTGCCCTTACAGCTAATCTAAACCTTGCCTGACACAACTTGAAGCCACTTTCTCTTGTCTTATCAGTTGTTACCTGCGAAAAGGGACTGACCTCCACCTTACTACAACCTCCTTTGAGGTAGTTGTTGGGAGCAATAGGGTTGCTGTGAGTCTCCTTTTCTTCAGGCTAAACACACCAGCTACCACAGTCACTCCTGATACAACTTGTGCTCTAGACACTTCACCAGTTCCATTGCCCTTCTTTGGACATGCTCCAGCACTTCAATATTTTTCTTGTACTGAGGGACCTAAAATTGAACACATGACTTGAAGTGTAATCTTACCAGAGCCTAGTACAAGGGAATAATCCCTGACCTGGCCCTGCTGGCTATACGATGATGTCATCTATGATGTCAAACTGCCTGATGGTGCCCTTGATTCCCTCATACAGATAATTGATAAAGATATTAAATAGGGCTGGCTCCAACACTGAGCCCTGGGGTACACCACTCATGACCAGCTGCCAACTCCATTCACCACTGCTCTCTGGGCCTGGCCATCCAGACAGTTTTTACCCAGGCAGCTCTGCACTCAATCAAGCCAGTTTCTCCAAGAAAATGCTGTGGAAATGGTGTTAAAGCCTTTACTAAAGTCTAGGCAGACAACATTCACAGCTGTTTCCTTATCCACTAAGCTTCTTGTTGTAGAAGATCAAGTTGGTCAAGCAGGATGTACCTCTCATGAGCCCTTGCTGGTTAGGCCTGATCTGGTCCTCCACATGCCTCATGATAACTCTCAAGATGATCTGCTTCCTGACCTTCCCTGGCACTGAGATCAGACTGACAGGTATGTAGTTCTCTGGATTCTCCTGGCCCTTCCTGTAGATGGGTGTCACACTTGCTAAATACCAGTCACCTAGGACCTCTCCATAACTGAACTTCTGGTAATGATGGAAAGGGCTCTGTGAGCACTTCTGCCAGCTCCCGCAGTACCCTTGGGTGAATCTCATCTAGCCCAATAAAAGTGTGTGTCTAAGTGCTGTGACAAGTTACTGACTATTTCCGCTTGGATTATGGGGCTTCATTCCACTCCCTGTCTGTCTTCAAGCTCAGGAGGCTGGTGGTGTAGTTTGGAATGATAATGTAGTTCCCTCCCTGCCACTAACTCCCATGCCATTAGTTAACAAAAGTAGTTAACTGCTTGATCATTTGGGTAGGGTGCAGACTGGGGTAAGGTGTGGCAAGGAACGGGTTTGCACTGTCTCTTGTTCTTGGAGACATCACACAGCTCTGGGGGAAGGTTGGAGCTGCGAGTGCTGGCTGTTGGAGAGAAACCTTTCCCTCCTGCTCTTCGCTGCTGCTGCTTTTTAGCGAGCTGGTTCTTTTTTTCCTTGCCACTGCTGTTTCTCCTGGTTTTGGCACTGGGGCCCCAGCCACTGCTCCAGCCTCACCGTCACCAGCAGTGTCACGGCTGCCCACCCCACTGCAGCAGCGACCTGGAAGAGAGGAGTCACAGCTGCTTTCCGGGACACACTGCGGCTCTCCACTCCCAGCTTTCCTTCTTCGTTTGGGACAAAGGACACAGAGAGAGAGAGAATTCATCTGAGTGCTCACCGCTCGTCTCTGTCTTGCTGGAGAAAGACTGAGAACTCACCCTGCAGCTGGCCAAGGTGTGACACTGACTCTGTCCATAAATATAACTGTGCCAGGAGGAACCTACTGTTTTGGGTGTTGTTCTCTTTTGTTTTTACTTGTGGTGTTGGGGGAGTAGTTTGCTCTGGTGTGTTTACAGTTATATCTATACCTACATAAACAAACAAACAAACAAACAAACAAACAAATAAATAAATAAATAGTAGTTAAGAACAGTTATCCTTGTTATATCCTTTTTCTAATTAAAGTTCCTTTTCTTAAATTTAATAAAGAGTGACGTGATTATTGTGGAGGAATCCTCTCCTCTGCTTTTTGGTAAACATTTTGCTTTTTCCCCTCAAACCAAGACAGCTGGGTATATGGGGAACAAGTGGTCTAGCTATTGAAGATTGAGGTAAAGAAGGTGTTAAACACCTCAGCCTCTTCCTTGTCCTTTATCACTATATTTCCCCTGTATTCAGTAAAGATTCTTCTTAGCCCTCCTGTTGTTGCTTATGTATTTACAGAAACATTTTTGATTGTCTTATGGCAGCAGCCAGGTTAAGTTCTAGCTGGGCTTTGGCCCTCCCTGTATAACCTCATAACATCCCTATAGTCCTCCTGAGTTGCCTGTCCCTTCCATAGGTCATAAGATCTTTTTCCCTGTGTTCCAGCCAAAGCTCTCTGTTCAGCCAGGCTGGTTTTCCCTACTGTCTTATCTTTTGACAGGTGGGAATGGCTCACACCTGCACCTTCAAGATTTCTTTCTTGAAGAATGTCCAGCCTTCCTGGACTCCTTTGCCCCTCAGCACTGCCTCCCAAGGGACCAGACTCCTGGTCGGCCCTGCAGCAGTCTGAGGTAGCAGTTCTGCTGACCTCCCTATTCACTTCTCCAAGAACTGAAAACTCTACCATTTTGTGATTGCCGTGTCCAAGATGCCTCCAACCATCACATCACCCACAAGTGCTTCTCTATCTGCATACAGCAGGTACAGCAGAGCACCTTCCAGCCCATAGCATCCGTGCTCTGCGCTGTGCTGCCTGCAGTTCCCGTGCCAGCCTGAGCGATGCGTGAAGCCAGCCCAGACTTCACTGCACTAAATATTTGAATCACTGAAACATCTTCTTGTCCTAGCAGAAATTTTGAATGATGGTGCAGTGCATCAAGGTTTATACTTCCAAGGGTGTTTGTCACCCCCTATTTTCTATATCGAAGGGACAAAGATTGTAAAATGCAGCTTTTGGTTTGCTTGTAATACATTTTCTTATGACAGAATAAATGAAAATCATATTGATGTCTGAAAAATAGGAAAAGAAAAGGCTTTTGGAGATCTCCATAATTCAAAACATCAGAAAGAAGACCTGGTATAACATATTTGGTAGGTAAGATCAGATTTAAAAAGAATTACATTAAATCTCTGCCTTATTAACTATGTAGCTAATTAAAAGGGAACTGCCAAAACATTCGGCTACTGGATGTGGAATGGAGTTCCTCATCTTCATTGAGTCCTATGAAGTGAAAAGGCATGACAGTCTGTTAATCCAAAGCAAAACCCTAAGCAGTGAGCCAGGAAACCAAAGGCACAGACAGAGGAAACTCCCTTATACTGATTCCACAATTCTGCTTCAAGTGGTGCCGAACTACAGGAGGCAGTTTAGATAATCTGTATTGCCATGCTTCCATCCACTACTCTGTTTCCTTCTGTGTCAGTTGTAAACATGTGTAAACCAATAGCCTAAAATATTCTTTCTTACTCTGTTGCAAAGACAGTAGAGTGCTATCAGATAAGCTATGTGACCTGAATATGATTTCTTCTTAAAAAGAAAAGAGATATGAAAATTATTGTGGGCACATTAGCTATGGAGAAGTCTTGAGGGAAGGTCAATGTTTTGTTTAAGCCAGTACATCCTACTTATAGTTAATATATTCAGAGTTTGTGAAAGATCCAAGCAAACATAAGGTATAAAAGGTGAAAAAGAAAATTGTCCTGCTGAGCTGCGAGTTTGCTTTAGTGTTAGAGCAGGGAAACCACCTGGAGGAAGGAGGACAGTAGACCTCTTGTCAGGTCTGGTTTATTTCCTTGAGGCTGCAGGGTTGTTACTGAGATGGTGATTCCCAGATGCATGTCAGTGTGATACTGCATGGCAATATCACACTGAAGGGAAAATTCCTGGTTCCTACCCCTTCAGGGAACTTATGTTGTTGTCTTGTGTTCAGTAAAGAAAGTATTTTCATTCCTTTAACTTAATTCTGTTGTGTTCTGTAGGGCTGCACCACAAGTGACATTGCTTTGACTGGTTTCATTCGCAGTATAGGAGAGTGTTCAAAATGTAGTTCACACAAAGGCCTGTCATATACCAAGAACCATCAAAAATTTATAAATTATCTTGAATGGGGCTGTTTGCAGACACCTGAGTTTCTGTGACCAATTTACGTTCTGCTAGGAATAGAGATAATGTTACTCCCATGGTAAAGCTTTTGGAAATCTACTGTCAAAACCAGCTACGTGACATTTGATGTTACTGTCACTGTAATTGCTGTTAGCAGTGCATTTTTCTTGTGCAGTGGAATGACTGTAAGCCAAACTGGTACAGGCCATGTCTAAACCCAGTAGGAAGAAAATGGGCAAGGAGTCCATGTAAGGGGAAGTCTCTAACAGCTGAGCCTTTGTGATGCTTGACATAACAATGAAGATGCCAGCACTGGCACTTCTCTGCACTGCTTCTGCTTCTCCAGCAGACCCTGCCCTCACTCTGCAGAGCTGGTAGTTTTGCATCCTGCTTATGCCTTGGATATGCTGATTCACAGTTGAAATTGTAGGATACCTAGACAGTAACCATTTGTTATAGTAAGATACCAATAGTGTGGAGAACAGTAGTTTTGTGTTAAGATTTTGGTGAATGTGCAAATATTCCATTCTGTCCACTCCATCATAGGAATGGAAACCTCTAGCTTTGGTTCTTGGAGGACCAGAAGGGTCAGTAGCATCCTTTTCTGTCTTGGCTGGATTTTCCAGAGCTTGTCAGACTTAAAACGGATTACAACAGGGACTTTAGCATGACTTCCCTGAATAGATGTGGCCAGAGTTTCTTATAGTACTTACCTAAAAAGGAAGCAGAAAAAAAAGCCTAGAGTTCCCCCACTCCCCACAAAGCTCTGGGCTCTGTTTTATCTTTTTCCTCAAGAGCTGGAAAATGTGTCTCTTTTCTTCTAAAAGCAATGAACTAGATGTGGATTTCAGACTACATTTTCCCATCTCTGAGTTCATACAGTCACACTTTCCGAGAGTTCAATCCCTTCTTTCACAAGGCATAAAGAAGGGTGAAAAATTCAGATTTTATTTCAGCATTCTCACCATCAGGCCACATCAAATCCTCATAATGAATCTGGTCTGTGCTGAGATTTTCAGGATGCTCAGAGATTCCAGAAAGAGTGCCATGACACAGTAGTGAAGAGACCACTACCCCAAGTGTCTTAAGTAATTACTTGATTTACAGTAGAGCACTACTCCTCCTCTTCCTGGCCATATGGGAAGACACAGTAGTCACTATCACTGTGAATTCCCAGTCAAGCTCCCAAAGACACACCTAGTAGGTGAAAAGCTAAACTTCTGCCTCCAGGACCAGGGAAAGTAATTCAGGCCAGCAGCTGTTGGAGCATGAACAGAGCATCCTCAGCGATGGATGCTGTGGGGTGGGGGGTTCAGGGAAAGTGGGGTGGTGACAGCTGGGTGAGAGGAGAGGGAGGGTAATGGAGGGCACAAGGCACACAGCCAGAGCAGCAGCATAGTACTCTGAGACCTCAGAAAGAGTCTGGAGGGAGAAGAGTGCAGGAAAGAGGGAACAGAAACGCAGAGAACAGAGCAAACAGAAAGATTTGCACTGTATATGGATCAAGAGCTGAATAGAGGATTTGGAGGGAAGCATGTGGCAAAGGCACAGCACCAGAAGAGGAAGAAGAGCATTTTTTTGGCTGCTTGTGCAAAAAACCTGTACCCATGGGTGCTGGCAACAGCCAGTAAACCCATCAGTCTTGATAACAGCCACTGAGCAAATGCTGAACGTAACCAAAATATTTATATCTATTCCAAACTAACTGATCTGGTTAACCTTATGTGATGGGGTAATCCATCTTTTCATGGCACTGCAGTTACAACACTGGCTCTGATCATCTTGCCTTCTGTGCATGTCTCAAAATGTATTTAGGGAAGTTTTATTACCCTCAATTAACTGTGCTTCCCAAAATGGAAAGATTCCAAGATCACCATGAAAAAGGAAAAAATGTTTCCCATTAAATATTTCCTTGCTGAGAAATGATGTTTTAGCAAAATCATTCCTTGCATTTGAGAATTTTTAATTTCCAGGAAAAAGTCCCTTTTTTACATGGGAAACATCAAAATAAGATTTGAAATATCAGTTCTTTCTGTTTATGAAAATTTCTTCAAAGTTATGAGTAATTAAGGACCAACGTGTATTCAGGATTTAGAAAGGGAAGTAGAGATGCTCATATTCTAGATCAGGGGAGTTTAGGGGGTTGTGAGGAACAATATGCTGCAACAGTGATCCAAGGAAAACTGTAACATACATTGATTTGTGCACATTGGTCTTCAATGACTTTCCCAGACTTCACTGGCTGCATTCCAGGAGGGCACCATCAGGTCATATTTCATTTTCTTTTTCCTATTACAGCTTTCAAATCCTTCTCAGATTCGACAAAGCTAGAGAGCAAGTAAAAACAAAAGACCACAGGAGGAGGAAAAAAAAAAAAAAGGCAAGCAGCAGTTTAACATTGGCCCTAGGGAAAAGTGAAAAGTTAAAGTTTAGCAGGCTTGGGTATTTCTCCACCACACATTTTCCCCAACTGGAAACAGTATAAAAAAATTGAAAAAAAAAAAAAATTCCTCTTGAAGGAATCCTGCATGAGAATTCTTTTCACATTCTTACTGGCAGAAACAGAGGGAAAATGAGTGCTACTATTACCAACTGAAAAAGAAGTTTCAAATACTTGAAGAGTACCTGTGTAGACTCACACATGCTCTCAACATACACAAAACAGTCCCCTGCTATCTGCTACACCAAGTACCAACCTGCCTTCTCAGACAGATTTCAGATTCATAACTGATTTTAAGGCAGATTACTTGCTGAGGCATACTAGTAGGACATTTTTCATGGGCAAAGTTGTTATTAATTTTTATGTTTATTTGCAGAATTTCTTAGAGACTACAGAAAGCAGACATGGGTCCATATCACCACAAGGAACACTCAGGTTTTGGGAACATTTAAATAGCTGACTGAAGATTATGGGTGAGAGGATTTATATTTAAATGCCTTTGTTAGGGCAGCATGAAATCCTCAGGGGACTGGTTGTCTAAGACAATGAAGTCAGAGCTAGGGATTTGTAATTGTTTTCAGGGACAATGTTTTCAATGGAGAAAGCAGCCTCACAAAGAGTAGCACATACATACTTTCCTTCTCTGATGCCTCAATGTTTCCTGGCAGACTATCCCAGCAAAAAACAATTTTTGTTTTGGGTCTTTTGTGTTGCCTTTAACTTCTTTAATTTTCTGCTTCCTTCCTTTTTGTTACCTGGCCTTGGCAGAAAAATTTGTGCGACTGGCTGTTAACCTAAATTCTCTTTGGGAGTAGACCATCTTATCCACGATGACTGTTGGGTGCATTTAAAGATTAATTTCCCTTTCTGAGTAAGAAGGTCTCAATTCTAAACTTCTGTAACTAAAGGCTATGTAACTGGAATTGATTCTCAAAATAGAAAATAGAACTGTGAAACGGAAATCATTTATAGTGGGAATCTTTATTTTTAGACCTTCCAGGTAAAGTCCAACCCCCAGGGTGTTGATGATATTTAGGACTTTACCCATATTTTTCATTCTTGTACAGTAGTTAAAACTCAGAGTCATCATAGGAGATGTTACTGTCAGACCAGTCTCACTCTAACCTATATGGTCACCTCCCCTGTCCTTGTTTGCCTGGAAGTTCCCAGCTTGCGAGATTATGGTGTAAATGTAGAAAACAGACAGAAGTCAGTAGGAAATGAGTGAATCAGTTGTCTAATGTGTCACAAAGCAGGAATGCCAGTGTCTTCAGCACCCAGTCCGTTTTCTCTATGGTGAGAGCATGGCTTTTTAGCATTGTATTCTGTCCTTTTAAGAGAAGAGCTGGTGCCTACTGCTGCAGTGACATCATTGCCAGAGCTCCCCTTGGATCAGTGTCCTTTTTAGAATATCCTGGCTTGCCAGCTCTCTGGTAAGAATGGCTGCCAGCAGGACTGGCCACACATGACTAGCATCCCCTGAACAATGCACATAACCCGAGACAATTTCTGTTTTCGTCAGATCTGCACAAGAATAAGCCTCTGCACTTTTTGTAGCACCATGCACTGTTAGTGCCCAAAATCCAGCCCCAAATCCTTTTCAATCCTGTTTCCTTCCTATCCTTCAGATGGTGTTCCAAGGGAAGCTTGGTCAGAGACAATCGCATCGAGGACAGCAGGCTGCCCGGTCCCACACAGACTCTTTCAAGAACTACACTTTGTTGGTTTAACCCCACACCCAGAAGTGGTAAATATATTGTCCTTTAGTCAGAGATAGGGTCAGAGATGTTTCTTTCTCTGATTATGAAAGAGGGAGTGTTGCAGTCACTACTTGTATTTCCTGATAACAGCAATACTGGGATGGGTTGTCAGATACCTCTCATTGGGAAAGGAGGTGCTGTAACATTTATCTCACTGCCTCCCAAGGAGTGGTCAGAGCAGGAGCAGGACACCCATCTTGCAATTTTTCCTGGGTCAGCATGCCCAAGTGAGTTCTGGGTTGCATTCCCAGGAACCCTTCTTCCCTAGGCAGTCACTGGCAATTTTTCAGGCACCAGTAAACCATTGAGCCTCTGTCACCCAGAAATGTTCCTGTGAGAGCACCCACTGTCCTGTGCAGCTACAAGCTGCAGATGAGATCCAGATGTCTTAAGGAGACAGCTACATCATGTTCTCTCCAAGGATTCAGCACACTGAAGCCACATTGCACAAGTACATGAAGTGCTTATGGGATGAGGGAGGCCAGCTGTTGAAGTGTGATGAGATGAGGCTAGCCCGAGTCACTTTGCCTCCACCATCAGCACTGATCCTGAGCCTCTAAACTCTGGAGGAAGCCTGTGGAGAGGAGACAGAACCAGGAATTAGCACAACAAGTGCAGAAAGCACCTGGTGGTTTTGACTGGATTTTTTTTTTTTTTTTGATGAATATCCCAAAGCCTGGGCCCCTTAACTTCCTTCTCATCCTTTCCTTCAGGCTCTCTCTGTGCACTCCTGCCCTTTCTCTCCTTCCAAATCCTTTCCATCCTCTCCTGCTTCATGCAGGTGATTGCCTTTCCATCTCGCCAACCTTTCCGTTGTGGATATGACACCCCTCCCTCTGCCCAGCATCCATCTGGTCTAGCAGGGCTCTGCCACATTTGCAGAAGGGCAGCAAGCTTCTTGCTTCTGCACAATTGCTCTGAATTTGGTGTTGCATCTGAGCAGTGAGTCTCTGAATTAACTGAGGGCTGTGAAGTGACAGCTGTGAAGAAATGCGTTTTTAATTTTTGATTCCATTTCTGAGACAGGTATTTCTTAACAAAAAGATAAGCACACATGCTTACACAGACTTTCTACCCCAAATATACTCTTTTTACTCATCACAGCAGTGACTGAGCAGTAGTATATGCAAAGTATGAAGAATATGAAGCAAGCATATCTCCTCTGAAAATGTTCAAATGAGCTTGAAGAACTAGACTATGATCTTCTGGTTGATCTTCTGGATAAACAGAGGCTTTTGAATTAGACAGGGGGAGAAAAAAGGCAAGAAATGAAACCTTTGTTTTTAAGGGCCTATGAAAGCTCTAATCAAGCACAATTTTTTTAGCATATCAGAAGATCATGTTCCAGTTTCTTAATTTAACTCTAGGGACAATGAATTCACTTGGAGATTAAAGGCCTTAACATCAAGGAGAAAAATCTTGCAATCTTACTAACAAATTTATAAAAGTCTTCTGTTAACTGAGATGAACTGCTGCCTAACCAGGCAGAAGAATTTGGCTGTATGACAGGGCAAGAACTGAGTTTGCAGTGTCAAATTACTACAGATCAGAACTTGCTGAGGTGATGCTGGGCTGACCTTTCTCTCTGTTAAAAGTATAATTTCTGTCAGTCATCCTAGGTAACTCCTCAGATGCTTTTCTGACCCTAAAGCAGGAATACTCTCCTTCTTTTGGGTGCGAATTTTTCCTGTGCAATAGCAGAGACTGCTGTGGTTTCAGACAAAGGAAATCCATATGTCCCTCCCAGATATGCAACTTCAGGCCTGTGGTTTAGTTTGGTAGTTATGGTATTTTCACCATATGATCCATAGCATTTCTTCTGTCACTCACTCCAAGTGCAATGGCCTTCAGGGATCCTGGGCTTCACCCATAGCTTGCATATCCCTCTGGGTTGGCTGCTTATGTATTTACATACCCTCCCACACACAAACATACACTGGGGCTAAGAGCTGGTGTGCCTTCCTGTTAGACAAATGGGATGCATGTTTAGAGAAGGACCCATGGAAGCAGTGACTTCCCTAATGTAAGTTTGTTCTCCAGGTGCAGGATCTGGCCAATGCCTAAAAACAGGATGATATTTTTGTATCAGAATTCAGGCTTCTGATATAAAGTCAGTAGTGAAGTCTCCTGGGTGCCTAGGTGCTCCTCCAAGCACAAAGCTGTACCAAATCTTCTCCCTCTCCACATGAATGGCCTACACCATAGAATCATAGAATGATTTAGGTTGAAAGGGACCTTAAAATTTCAACTGCCCTGCTGTGCGCAGGGACACCTTCATCTAGACCAGGGTGCTCAGAGCCCCATCCAGCAAGGCCTTGAACACCTCTAGGGATGGGGCACCCACAGCTTCTCAGGAGAACCTGTTTCACTGCCTCACCACCCTCACAGTAAAGAATTGTTTCCTAATATCTAATCTAATCCTACTATCTTTCAATTTAAACCTATTCCCCCTTGTCCTGTCACTACATAGCTCTGTAAATAGTCTGTCTCCAACTTTCTTGTAGGCTCCCTTCAGGCAGGGGAGGGCTGCAATTAGATCACCCTGAAGGCTTCTGTTTTCCAGGCTGAACAATCCCAGTTCTCCCAGCCTTTTCTCATAGGAGAGGTGCTTCATCCCTCTAATCAACATTGGTTCTGTCACATTGTACCAGTCACAAAAAAGCCAGCTGGGAATGACCTTTCACTGGGCCAGCAGTGAGGGCTTCTCTCTTATAATCACTGGTATGACATTGGTCATTTTTCCTACTCCATTTATATAGCATGACATTTTATGGGAATGCTCCTAGTCATGAAGAGAATATGGAAAAAGAGATAGATATAGGAAGAAGAAAAGAGATCAAGAGGATAAGGCTGGCATATATTATCCTCTATTTTTTCCTCTTTTTTTTTTCACAATACCTTTTGTTAAATCTCATGTGTATATGCAAATACCTCTGGTTCTTCATGAAGAATTCTGTCCACACAAAGAGGAGCTCTGTGCTGCACTTTAAGAAAACATCCATTAAATATTGTTTTAAAGATGGAGCACCCACTTAAAAAGAAAGCATATAAAACCATATTTCCATTGCTACCTCTTCCCTTTTCCATGTGATAAGCATTGAAAAAGGGAAGGTACTGTCCCCCAACAATGTTAATTGGCATAAGCGGTACTTTATCTTCCATGGAAATCATCTTGAAAGAGAAAGTTCTCTCTCTTAGTGGAGGATAGCGCTGTGGTTACTTAATTACAGCAAGCAAATGGCTGTGAAAGCAAGGTGAAAAGGACTTTTATTCAGTTGCTAAGTTATGCCAGTAACTGCAAGTTAATGTTCCTTCAGGTAATAAACATATAATGAACAATTATATTTGGAAGACAGCAGTGTTGTAACTAGTGTTGTAATGAAATATTGACAACTTTTGTTCTCTTTGTCTTCTAAAGAGTAGTGAGAGGCTCTGGGGATATCCTGGACTGTGATGCTCGGCCAAACATCTTTTTCCCAGTGAATGAGTGATTGCTGTCCTAGCCAGCCAGTGCCAGTTGTTGTGCTTGTACTGCTCGGCACAGTGACTGCACCCAGGTAACAGAGGTCCAGTCCCAGCCCTCTGTGCTCCATGTAGTGCAGCTAGAGCTTTAGGACATGGTCAATATTTCTTGTCTGTTTTCTCAGTGTCTGAAGCAATGAGAGGGTTTTGTGGCAACTGACTGCAAAGGTACTTTTATAGTATGAAGCTTAAGGAAACCAGGCTGCCACATGCCACACATGTGAGGTGAGGTCATGGGGAAGCTAGAGCCTAAAGGTGCCTGTAGGGGACAAGTAGGACAACATAGAATAAAGGAAGGCAGAGCTGTTGCAGATTGCTTGTATGATGTCCTCAGGCCATCCTGGGGTGAACTGTTTTCCCCATTGCACCTGAGTTTGGTATAATGCTTGGAGTCAATGATCTTAGTGTTCTTTTCCAATCTTAATGGTTCTGTGATTCAGAGAGAACCTGCTGCCCTGTCCCAAAAGAACCTGGAAATGAACTGGTGCTTCTCCAGAGCAGATCAGCAGAGGGCTGGGTGCCATGGCAGAACTGAGTTGTTTCATGCTACATGAGGGTATGACAGCACAGCCAGGACAGTATCCTGTCCCACTTATAGACCAAGAGAGTTGTAAAGGTTGGAAAAGACCTGTAAGATCATTGAGTCCTACCATTAACCAAACACTGACATGTTCACCCTTTTATCATATGTGCCAGTGATCTTACCTTGTCATCAAAAGACAAGATCTCGAAGACTTCCTGGAAATGGCACTATGACCCCAGTTGTCATTGACTTGGGCATGTAAGAGAGACTGTCATTTTGCTGAGGCCCAGAAGAAATTTTACATTTCTCCAAGTGCAGTGAAACTGTATGGGATGCCACAGAAAGGGGATGTCTCACTCTTCCCTGTCCCTGGCTGACCCTCCTGCTGCTTTCCCAGAGTCCCTTAGCAACCAGGTGACCAGACACTGAGCTGGAGCCACCTGCAGAACTGCTGGAAAGAGAATACAACTACTAGAGGCTGCCAGCTTGGCATGAGCCAAGCTACCCCTTTGAAGAGCAACCTCCAATCCTCACTTGCAGGAGTAAATGAGCCAGCAGGGTTGTCCTGGGACTCAGCTACATGCCCAGTCCTGCTGTCTCCCACATTGCTCCTGGAATTTCCCCTCCTCTCGGTATGTGGTAGGTGTCTTGTAGCCCTCAGGCGCAGGGAATTGTCAGGATGTAGAAGGGTGGGGGATCGGGGAGTTTGGCCATTGTTGGCCCACCTCCCAGGGACATGCAGGAAAACTGGGATGACTCAACTAAAACTGCACACTCAATCCACAGAAATGAAAGCAACTTAGCTCTACTCCACCCCTTCAAAAGGCACCAAGCATGTTTTTACTTGCAGAAACAGAGTTCATACCTTTAGCAGAGTCTTCTTAACTTTCTTGAGAGTCAGGTTAACCCTGTTTCAATAAACCTTCAGTGATTTCCAGACGGAAGGTAAGAAGTCTGGTTAGTGCCAGTGTAAATATCGCCAACAGGCACCTCATCTATGTGGGCAACAATCTTCAGCTAACAAGCCTTGCCTTGGGCTACTGGCTGAGAGGGGAATTCTGGTAATATACCCTCTGATAAAGAAACATGAACAAAGACAGACTGACAAATTCAAGTGAGAAAGCACCAAATGACAGTCATTTCCCTGCAGAAGTGCTTCAGATGCTAGTAGATTTTCAGAAATAAGTATAAGAAATACAGCTTAAGGGTCCCAGTCTTGGTAAGGACAAACAGACACACTTGTTCTTTCTTCCTGGGGTGAGTCAGGAATAACACTATCCATCAGAATTCACTATGCAATAAGCTTGTCACTAAGAACAATGTCCTACTGTAGCAGGAAAAAAAGAAAAAAAATAAAAGAATTTAAAGAATTTGATTTGAGACCTGGCCATAGACTGACATCTCTGGCTGCAGATGTGTCTGGATACTGACTTCAGCTGCTTTTTAAAGCTTTAATCTAATATTGCAAGAGGAACTCATCTAAACTGAACCCACTTCACTGTAAACTGGGGAAAAACATATTTACATAAGGTTTTATACTTTGTGCATACTTTTACATTTTATTCCTGCTAGAAAAACAATACCTTTGTAACAACAGATGGAAAACACCCCAGGAAAACACCAATGGCAGCTTCCTCTCTGTCAGCACAGTGCCAGGATAGAGATGACATGACTGATGCCTGTCCCAACATTAGTACAGACACAGTCTTGTCATCCACTTTCATCATACAACACTGATTGCTCTGGTCATAGCTTTCATCTGCCCTGGACAAGACAGTTGTCTGTATTCTTTAATCCCTCTTTATAACCTACAAACAATTTGGTAACCTCTTTGTTTGCTGTCCAACTTCCCAGGGAGGCAAATAAATAGACTTCTGTCATTGGAAAAACCCAGCATAAACCAAGGAAGCAATGTCTGAAGGCCACAATGAAGAGATGGAGGGTAGAGATGAAAAAAAACACACAAAGCTTGTGGAGGGTGGATGTCTGAAATGCAGAAGGCCTGGCCCTAAGGCAAATGTAAGCAAGGATGGAGCCAGTTGCAATGCAATCCTGCCTGATTTCCTTTCAAATGTGTGGTATTTTCTTCTGGTATTCTTGCAAAGTATCTTGTCCAAATATGCAAACCCCCTCCTTTTTTTCTGTGTCATCTCTGCATTGTTTTCTGGAAGATGCTTTTTGGTTCTTTACTTTATATCCTGAAGAAAAGCCACTCTATTTTTTTCCATAATGGTGTGGCTTTATATAAAATCTCTGCAAGGACCATCTCTGTAAGCTGCTCAACAGGCTCCAGAGCCACAGACAGTGCCTAACAGTCACCAGCCGGGTGGGGAACAACTCCCAAGAACACCCTCCACACTCAGTGAGAGAGTGAACCAAGAAGTACTTTATTAAAAAGAGCCGACCTATAAAGGGTTGGTTGGGGGAGGTACGTGGAACTGGATAGAAACTTAAAGGGGATTGGGTGACAGTGTGTTAGCAACCATTAAACATCCAATAAGAGCAGGGTCTTGGAAAGAGGAAGGAAGTCTGATGGGAGAGATTTGGAACTTGGACACGATAGGTCGAGGGCAGGGGTGGAGTGGATAACTGACAACTGGATAGCCTATGGGGAAACACTCATCAAATGACAGGAGAACTAACCAATAGGAACTCAGGGCTTGGGGCAGAATGGGCAGAAACACGGGAGGGGAATGAACGTGGGGTGTGGAAACTGCAGAGGAGTGTACAGAACAAAAACCCATACAACATCTTCCACAACACCCAACATTCAAACTTCCAGAGCTTCAAGCCCACTGTCCATCCCTATTTCCATTGGCTCTCATTCCTCTCAATCCTCACCCAACCACTGCTGACAATATTCTTTCCATTCTTCATATTTTATTTGTTTTCTCACAAGTGCCTGGTTTCTGTAGGACTCTATCACTTTCAAGAGTGATGCAAGGGTACTTGAAGTTACTACTATATTCCATTGTTGAGACCATTCTTATAAGCTTCCTTTACTTAAAATTATGGGCTTGCATGGAACTCCTTTATTAGCCATGCCTATAGCTATGCCACTGTCTCGAAGCAGGCTGTCTAGAACAGTGCAGTACTTTTATTGTCTCTTTCCACTCATACATAAAATAAGGGAATTTAACACACAGCACTGATCTTGACAGTTCCCTTAGGCCACCAGGTCTGCAAATGATTTTAATAACTGTCTGTGTGCTTCATGCTGAAATTCACCTGGTAGTGTGTCCAGCACTTGCTGCCATCTCAGGACTTCTCCTGTGCCACAGCTTGTGGCACCAGTACCCAGTGCTCTGCAATAACAGGAAGGGATTTGGTATCCTCTGCGGTTCAACCTAGCCTTGAGGTATTGCTTCTGGCCTCTCAGAAGATGCTCAAAGCAGCCATCCTACACCTGCTTCCATAGAAATCTTATGCTTCCCTGCAAAAATACTCTACAAGCCATTGTCCCAAGAAGTAGCAGAGAGCACTTTGGGTTTCCAAACCTGGGATCACACAGGCGCTGGGAGTGCTCATCCCTGCCAAAATACTTAGATGTACACACTGGCCAGTGACAGACTACTTTGGCATACTGTGCACTTGACTTGATAAAAAAAAAACTAAACAAAAACAACAAAACAACCAAACAAAAAAACCCAAGCAAAACCATAGGTAGAAATGCCTGAGGAAAAAAAATCTGTGGACTTATTTATATGTAAAACCTTTCCAGCAACTTTTCTGTTTAAGTTTCTATGAGAACCTCCTATCTGGATAAACTGGTACATTCACAGCAATACTGTGGTGCAAAAGAGCTCATTCAAGTATTCATAAACTTGAATCTATATGAAGCTTGAATAGGAAAACACAGAGAGAGCTTTCTGATTAAGAAAGCTTCCACTTTACCCATGTTAAAAGAGTCTGAAGAGAGGAGGAAAGATGGGGAGAAAAGTGCCAGAGAAGGCTGGAGTCCTGGGCCCAGAAAGGCAAGGGGTTCCATGACCACTGGTCTCTGTGGGGAAAGAGGTGGACAGATCCACACAGATGTTAGTGAGTATTTGACTCTGAGGTTTAGCTAGGAAAGAGGTGGTTAGAAACTCAGCAGAGTGGTGTTTAGAGGCTCTAGACTGGAGATAATGTAAAACCCTTTTGCCAGTGAGCTTAAAGGGAAAGAAACCTGGAGGTCTTCACTGGAAAAACAGTAGAAATTGAGGCTATTGTTCTATAAAGCAGAGACATGTTCATAATATGAAGGAAAGAACTGGAGGAAAGTGAGGATGAAGCTAGTTAGTGTTTTGAGCCAACCTCACAATTTGTGGCCACTGAAAGAGGAAGGTCCCAGTCCACCACCTACTGCCTCCTTTCTCTCTTTGGCCAGATGCTGCCTCTTCTTCCCCTGCCCCCCTGGCTTTCAATTCTCTATTGTAAATTCAGCCAAATAAAAACCTGCAGGAAAAAATTCTAGCTAAAAACCTCAGAAGGACATTTTCTGCAGGGTTAGTGAGTTGAATGGCCCCAAAGAAATATCCACTGAGCTAACATTCCTGGGGCTCAGAGAGGGAATGGCAGGAGCTGGGAAAGATGAAGCAACACAAGGGTCCCCTCCCACAACCCTGAGAGATGAGATTGGCTCAATTTCCCTGTATAATGCCAACCAGAGAAGATGTAGAAGAGGTGAGAAAGAATGTGAAGAGATAGGTTGGTGTCCCTTGGGAAAATGACTAGTCAGGAAGGGAAAGGAATTCAGAAAAGAACTTTTGACAGACTGCCTCTGTGCTATAGTGAAGAGGTGGGAGCAGGAATAAATTGTTAGAGATGCAGAAATGTTTCAATAAGAATAAGGAAAAACAAGCAAATGAATTTGTAAGGCTGCAGAAAGTCAGATTGGTCATAGAGTCAGTGGAAACGATCCTCATCCCAGAGGACCACTCTCATGAAGGCCAGAAGTGGAGAGCAAACGAGGAGCTGAAGTGAGCCAGAAGAGACTTTGCCATGGGAGAAGGTAGGAATCCAGATGGGTTAGGGAGAATTTGCAACTCCAGGAATCATGGAGAGATAGCTGAGAGCATCTAAATTAACACTTGTGTTGATGGAGGCAAAGTTAGGCAAAAGCCATATAGCAGGTTATGTGGATCACTTAACAGTGCTAGGTGAAGGTAAGAGAGAGGACTCAACAGTGCTGAAGGGAGCACAGTGCCTCAGAACACCCAAGTGCCCTAAATGTCAAATGCAGCACGTGGGCGGGCAAGACTGTGCCGGAAGGTAGAACGACAGCGTGAGAAGAAAGATATAAACAGCAAAACAGTTACAGTGGCTGGCAGCAAAATACTGATATTGAGAAGGGCAGAGAATCAAGACAGAGGGAAGGACATTGGGAAAAGGGAAGAGGAGATGGCAGAAGTAGAAGGGGAAATATGGAATAGAAGCTAAAATGGGAAGGAGAGGCAGACACAAATTCACTTACTAGTTATGTGAAGGGGCTACAGCACCATAATTAATAGTGGTTTAGCCTTTGGCATATGAGAAGTGACACACATTCCACATAATCCCAGTCTGGTCCTCTGACCCTGACTCCCAGTCTTTTATCCCTACCTGTTCCACCCATCTCTCTCCCTACTTTTTGTGCTTGGTCCATCTGCATTTAGGTAGTCATCCGACTTCTCCATATTGCCTGCTCTTAGGAGGAGCTAGGGCTCCCCAGAAGTGTTAGCACCATTATTCTCAACTCTGGTGCTTCAATCTGGTAGCGCTCTGCATTAGCCTTTAGCAGGGATCCTTCTTAAGTCCTAGTTCTAAACACGCTTGGTGCAAACTGTCATCAGGGAAGTTTCAGTGAGCCTTTTCTTGAGGATGCGCAAACTGAAATTTCTCCAAAAGCTTCTATGTTTTGACCAAATTTGGGCAGATTGTTCCAAGAACAATAAAACTCCCTTCTCTGACTGAAAGACATCTTGCAGCTAAATCCAAAGCCCTGCTCCAGCATGTCAGGGCACTGCAGCTTTGCCAAAATTTGAGGTTTGCCAAAATTTGAGGTTTGCCAAAATTGTGGGCTAAACAGTGTTCATTACCCAATCTGATGCTTGCCAAGGGTTTTGGCTACAGTCTCCTCCATGCTTCTAAGAAAACCTCATCCCAAAGCAGATACTTGGGCAAATTTGGGCTGAAAACTGAAAGTCTTAGGAGCAGTGTCAGGTAGTAGCATAGAACTTCTGTGGACATCTTCCCACACTGCCTCATGACTTCACTCTGTTTCGCAAGCAAGAAGTCTCTCCTACCTCTTAGCAGAGCTCTCACATACTACATCTCTTTCCTTCCAAAATCTGCACCCCAGAGTGCATACACTTGTCTGGTTTCTACACCCAGGAGCAGACCCTGCTCTCCCTAAGGAAGTGGTGGCACCATGTGTTGTAGTTTGGAATTATTATGTAAATTCTCTCCCCTGCCATTAACTGTCCATGCCAGTAGTTAACAAAGAGA
>JAWWEV010000115.1:50937457-51013948 GCA_035583235.1 Hafferia zeledoni | reverse complement strand
TAAGAACAGTTATTCTTCTTGTATTAAAGTTTTTTTTCCCTTCTTAAATTTGATAAAGAGTGGCGTGATTATTGAGGAGGAAGCCCCCTCCCCCTCTTGTGAGTAAACATCTTGGTTTTTTCCCTCAAACCAAGACACCATGAAATTTGGCAGGCACACTGACTTAGGTCTGCAAGCTCCCTTCCGAGGACAGACAGAGCTCATGTGTGTTCCTGGCATCAGCTCTCTCAAGTTAGATCTGTGAACTGGTGGGGCAGTAATGGTTTTTGCTCCTATCTCTTGCCCTGTACCCACACAATATCAGAGAACAGCTCACCCCCAACGCTGGTGACTACAGCATGAAGGCATCTGGCCATACTTGTGTGCCACTAGTGGGGTATGACCAGATGGCTTACAAGGAAGGGGAAGACTGCCTACACACCTGTAGTCTGCTATAAAGAAATACAGATTAAAGTTGAAGGAAAGCAGGGAGGTGTTTTCTATTCCCTTTCTCCACTAGTGGTAGGCGCCATGTGTGGACACCCCAGGTTGGGGTATTGATGTTATCCAGCTGGAGTAGGCAAACTGAACTGAGAGGCTGCCTGACTGCTTAGTCGGAGGAAATGGGACCTACAGCTTAGTGCAGCTTCTTCTTTGACTATGGCTGGGCTGGGGGGGATGAGACACTCAACTCTCACCTTCAGGCTGCTGTGGCATTTAGGTGCCTGAAAGTCAATATCAGCAATCCTCTCTCTTGTTTGTTGCATAAGGTGGGAGCAGGTTGCCTGTGTGACTGAGGATGAAATAAACATCAAATAAACACCTTTATTTATGGGCTGCTGAGGCCAAGGTGCCCTGGGATCAGGGTTTGTCTGCACTGGGGCTGCCTGCTGCAGGACACCCCTGCACCCCTGACACTCTGCCAGGCTTTGGGAGTGCTTCACTGGGGAAGCATCTTTGGTGTTGAGTGGGGCCCTTCTCTTGTAGAAAGGCATTAAATTTGCATCAAGGTGGAGTCCGAAGCAACCATGGAAACCCTAACATTTGGTTGTCAGGGCCTCAAATTTCCCTCTACTGCTCAATGGGACAAAGGCCATTCATGGCTGTTGCCCAGCATAGCAATACCCAAAGCATGGCTCTGTTTGTCTTCCCTTCTCTGGGGTGAGGAGAGAGGAGAGGGGAGGGAAGAATATGTTGTGCCTGGCTGGGGACCAGAGGAGCTAGTAGGGAGCAGGAGGTGTGTAGAGAGGAGGCAACAGGGCACACAGGAATGGAGAAGGGAATTCAAAGGGTCAGGGAGAGAAGTCACTATGGGAAAAGGCAGGGGGGAATGGAAAGCCAATGTGGGGTAATGAGGAGGAGAGGAGCTCCAAGAAGCCTCTGAAGGACATGGCATCTCTGGGAAGCCAGCTATGGGGAGGAAGGAGGAGGGACCCCCATCTCCTTCCTAAGTGAGCAATGAATTTGCTGACAGAAGCAGCCAGGATGTGGCAACATCCAGTGCATTTCCCTGTCTCATTCTGGGGGGCTGGAAGGCAGAGCGGTCTGTTTTTCTGAGGTCAGGCTTATTTATCTAGACATCTTTCTTTCGGGCAAGGACCTGGGTAGTCCAGGGCAATAAGTGGCTGTCATGCCCTGGTGGCAGTAGCTGCATAGACACCTCCCTTTGCTTTTCCAAAGACTTAACACGTCAAAACAAGACGGAAAGCCCGCAGGGGTATTTTTTGCCTCCTTGTCTGTAACCTCAGTGCCCGCAGGCCTGCCACTGTGGGACATAAAGAAGGGGGAGGTGAAAATGAAGAGGTGATTTCCCCCAGTGCCGTGTGCCATTCCAGCTGTGCTGACTTCCCTTTCTGGCAGTGGGAGAGAACTGTGACTTATTTCTTCTGTCAAGAGCATGCTGTTCCTCTTCCTACTTCACCTGCCCTTTGATTGCTACAGGGCAGTACTTTAAACATTTATGGAACAAAGGGAATACCTTGAAGTAACTGTAAAGAAATGCTTTCTTTCTGTCTAACAAGTGATAGGTAGGTAGCTGGAGTAATTTCTTTGCACCTCCCAGCTCTGTGAATCATGGTTATTCATTCCAGAAGGAGACTTTGATCTTTCTGCATGTACTTATCTCTTAAATGACTGATACATCTTTTGGGTGGACCTCATGCTGATATAAATTTCCTTCCTTCAGCTCCTGAAATCATGATTCTAAATGTCTAAAAATACCACTCTCCTGATGAATAGAAACCTCTGCTTCAGTTGCTTGTGTTTTAGGAAAGGAGTGCATGCAGAAGGAGCTTTGCTTAGGGACAGGCTCTAGTCTTGGTAGTGACTCTATATTCCCAGGACCAGGATATATGTGAGATCTGGTAATAAAATTCTGTTGTTATGTGCCAAAGGAGCTGCCTGCTCTGCTGCCCATAAAATCAGGATATTTTTAAGAAGAGCAAGGACATATTTCATAACAATGAAGACTTTTTTTCAGGACTATATTAAGCCACTTTAAAAATAAGATATTTGTGTCAAGGCCCATCATGGCTTGCCACATGCTTCCTGCTGTGTCCCCCCTTCATACTTGCTTCTCTTGTTAATGCTTTTCTTTGCCAGCAAAGAACTCTAGCTTACATTAAAAAAAAAAAAAATTAGAATGCATCCCTGGCAGCATCATTTTCAGTGCCTCATGCATTGCAGCCACTTGGTACTCCGCATTCAGGTGGACACTAGCACTGGCAGCCAAGAAGTGTGATGGCCACTCTGTGCTGATTAGGGTTTCTATGGACCACTTGAAACCTCGCCTCTCCCACCACTTAACCCCTACCTCAGCAGCAGTGCAGGCACAGCTTTCCCAGCAGCCAGCTGTTCCAAGGGAGCAGCAATGCCTTTGGCATAGGCTGGAAGATTTTCTGCTTCCTGCCCTGCCTAGCCTGGGGGTGGGCACCCAGGCTGGACAGCTCGTCTGGAGTGTCTTTTAAAGATCACAGAATCACAGACTATTCTGAGTTGGAAGGGAACCACAGGGATCATCGAGTCCAACTCTTAAGTCAATGGCCCATACAGGGGATTGAACCTATGACCTTGGCATTATTACAATGTTTTAAACAACTGAGCTAATCTCAGGGTCAATCTGCCAGTGCTGGTGGGCTGCATTCCTTCTTGCCCCTCAGACCAGTCATCAGCTATCAACATGCTGTCCTGGACATCCCTATGAGCCCCTAGTTGGGGCAGGAGAAGTAGAGGGGTTATTACTGCCAGGTTGTCCCAGCTGGATCACAGCACTTCAGTGGGACTCAGGCCATCTCCAGTTCTCCACCAGGGATGCTTTACTGATGTACGGTCCCATTTGGCTGAAAGGCTCCATTTGTGAGACCATCATCTGTTCACTCATTGCCCCAACACTGTCTGGGTGCTCCTTACCAACTGGTTGTCCAGTGAGAGGGACCCCCAGCCATCTGGTTGGAGTGGCTGTCGAGTGCTGTTAATGTGACGTGTGTCTTGGAAGTGCTGCTGGCAGAGAGATGAGTGAACTGCAAGGGACTGGAAAAAGGAGAAGTTGGTGCAGAGAGAGAGGTGAGGGCAGAAGCAGCCAAGAGGCCCACAGGAAACACTTGGAGAGGAAAAGAAAATGAAAAAACAGAAGACCTGAATAACACAGAGATGGTTTAAAGACACAGAGACTTGGTGACATTCAGAATAAAGAAATTAAAATATCTTCCCAAGGAATATTTTAGCAGCCAATGTACTTTCCAGGCAGCATTCCTGTTACCCTCATGTGGATACAGACACCCAAGCCGGCAAGGATTCATTCTGTAAGCCTTGTCCCTGCTACCTGTCACCCCCAGCACGCCGTCCCATCCCTCAGGAACAGTGCCAGTATTCCTATTCTTGACTGTGCCTGACAGCATTGGTAAGATTATCATGCACAGCTCTTTCCACAGTCTGCTTTGTGAAGAATGCTGTGGCACACACCTTGGTTTTGTGTCTAGGATAAATGAAGCACAAGAGATGAAACAACTTGCTCAAGGTTATCCGGCAAGGCAGTGCCAGAATCAAGACCTGAACCCAGAGGTTGAGAGTCCCCTTGACTGTCCATGGGGTCAAAACAACTCAGAGTTACTGCTTGTAAATTCTTTAATATCTCCACAGTGCATACGAATTAATATTTCAAGGTGCTCATATCTTCAGTGCCAGGATCTTTATTTAAAGCATCTGCTTTCACAGTTCCTCTTTGAGCCAAAGAAAACATTCCTTTGCTTTGTCAGTGCATTGTCAGCCAGACTTCTGAACAGATACCTTACCAATATCCAGCAAATCTTATTTTAAGTTGACCACTTCTGAATAGCATTCTTTAGAGACAGCTGCTTCTTCTTCCCAAACTAGCATCCTCCCCCGAGGCAAAAAAACCCCCAAACACCTTAATCATCATTATTGTCATTATTATAATCATTATTATTATTATTTAGTTGGAGTATGTCATGAGGACTTCCCCTTCAGCAACCTCAAGAAGCCTGCTGGCACCTGGTGGGGGATCTGAAGACTATTTACATTCCAGAGGAATTTGCTGGGAAAGTCCAGGACTCTCAGGGCTTTGAACACATCTGAGGAGAGACGCCTGATTTCTGTAACCAGTAACCTGAGATGGGGCTCTTTGCTTAAGTGTCTGAAGCCCTAGTCCAGTTACAAATCAGCTCTCTGCAAGTTCGGCTGAGTTGGTCTCTACCAATAACAACAATGAAGTAAATGTGCAGGTGCTGGCCGAGCACATCTGGCTGAGTTTGTGAAGCTACATAGCCTGTGGCAAAAAAACTCAAGTTTGCCATTTGTTTGCCACATACTCAATATGACTGTTATTATTTTACTGCCTGTTGCTGAGATGCTCTACAGTCACAAATATCAAAGGAGAAGAAAATGTTTTATGGTTCTCCCCCATGACCCTGTTAAGAGAATATGTTACCAAAGCAAAACAATCTTCTTACAGATATGGCCCACGTAATGAAGCAGGACAGACTCGAAGGTGAGTACCTTTGACCACAGGTGATTTCAGACCTGGAGGATGCAAGGGAGCTTCATCAGCTGTCTCACCTGTGCTAGCAGCACAGCTGACCTTTTGGCTGCATGTGACGCAGAGAAAACATCTTATTGTAAAAAAAAAATTAGACTAAAGGCCTAGCAACCAGGTGAATGGGCACCAGTCAGTGGCCTTTAAAGCTGATTCAGAGATTCTCAACATTGTGCAGAAAATTGTGTTTTGGTGCCATGCATGTGCCAGCAGCAGCCAGCCTGCATTCCTATAGGCCTAACATGGAGCCAGAGCCATCATCACAACTAGCCCACCTCCTCTAGGCAGGTTTGTGCCACCCTCAATCACCCCAGCCTGGGCTAGGAAAAGAGCTGTAAGGATTTTAAAAACAGTTTCATTCAATAGGTTTTCAAATGAGCCTGAAAATGCCTCTGCTGAATGTAACCATGGGTAACCATGGGGGACAACAGCTGAGGAATGAGCATGTGTGAATCGAGTGTATTTTCCAGACGTTCAGGGAGAGAAGGAGAGCCTATTTCGTTCCCACTCTTTTGTCAGTCTGTTAAAACAAGAGTGTGAGACTGTTGCTGCTCCAACACTTCACAAGCAGTAGCTGCCTGAGTCCCCATCTAGGACCAAAGCCATGCAGGTGGCTGGGGCCAGTTTATAAAAGCTCTTGCATTATCCATTGCCCAGCTCTTACGGAGAGGTGGCAGCTCCTCCTCATCACCACCTTCTTGCTGAGCTTCTGCCTCTCTGTGAATGGCTTTGCACATGATGTCTGGTGTAGAGGTGGGCTTGAATTTGTCTCTCAAACCTCAGCCTTGGGCTCCCACAGATATCTGGGGAAAGAGGTGAGTTGAGCTAGTGGTGCAGACTGGCTCCATGGTTACAATGTGACTTTTCCAAGCACCTGGCCAGCACTCAATACCCTTGTCCCTGCCTCCAAAGGTCATTTGCTGCTCTGATTTTCCTCGGTCCACTTCTACCAGCTGCCAGCAGGTCCTGGGAAAGTTTGGGGAATCTCTTACTGAACACAGCATCAACTCATCAACCAGATTTCAGCTGTGAGAAACACCCTGTGACTACCTATTAGAAACTGCACTGAGCTCTTTTTTTCTCTGTCTGGAAGCCATATAGAAGGAAACAAAAGTAAGGAAAATGCTAAGTTAGCAAACACAAACCTCCACACAAACATTTCCATATGAGTGCCTAAACAACAGGCCAAGCAAGCAATGAAAGCAGCCTGTGCTTGCTGAGGAAGCTGGGTTATGACACGACAAGGTAACTTTGGATTGGATGCAGAAATAGGAAAGGCACTCTTCTTTTTGGTTTGCCAATAGTTTGCAGATAGTAGTTCTTTGCTAGGAAACATCATCATTTCCTCCTGGACATTCTTGGTTAATGTAATTCCTTAGAACCAGTTCACTGTGAGCAGAGTGGAGACACCAGATAATACAAGTGGTTGCCTGCATCCTCTGTAGCAAGAGCTTCCAGAATCAGTGCTCAGGGCTTCCAGACCCCATCCAAGTCCCTAGTTTGTTTCTGAAGTCACTTTAAAACCAAATTCTTATGTCAGACACGAATTCAAATTTGGCAGTGGTTAAAATGGCTGCATTCTTCCTGAGCATCGAGGGGTCTGGCAGCAAGTTCCCAGACCGCAGCAGGAAAAGCCAAGAGCCCCTCTGGGAGGTTTTTGAAGACTTTTGTACCAACTGTGCCTTCCCATCATTGTGCGAGCTTTGGAAAACTGAAAATCTTTAAACTTGCCTCCCATTCTCAAAAAAATTTAACTCATAAGCGCCTCAGGAGCCTACAAGTAACCTTTCCCAAACTTGATGCAGGAGTTAACCAACCTAGCCCTTCTCCATGCTGAACTGTCTCCTCCCTGCTCAGGATAAGAGCCAGAGTGCCTCCCGGTGTGCTGGGACTTCTACTATTGCCAGCTGATTTTTCTGAGAAAGATCAGAACTAATAGTTACAGCATGGGTCCAACATAAGCCACAGAAAATACTCTGTGATCAGTTATCTCCATAAAGTCTTTCTTACACAAGAGCAATCACTGATTATGAGGGCATATATGTGCTCACCCTGGAAAAGAGGTAGCTTTGTGTGGTAGCACACTAGACAGAATGTAATCCCAAAGGCTGTGGGGAAAAAGGGAGGAGTGGACCTAAGGGGTTCTTATCCTCAGTCTACAACCGGTGGATTATCTTAAGGCAGTTAACTTCTCTGTTTGCAGATCCACAAGAAGACTAATGCCTGCATGTGACGGCGCTGTCCTTTACCCTGCATTTTATGTATGCAGTTCAGAAGAGGAGGCATTAAACCCAGGGTACATTTTCTGTCATGCAAACGTGGATGACTGTTGGGGGCCATAGGTCTCTGACTCACACGCCCAGCTGTGGTGGTTTATGACATGCACCAATGTCTGTGCTTCTACTCTGCTGACTTAAGCTAGCATGTCAGGTGGTAAAAGCTAATAAAACAGCTGTGAGCTGGGGCAACAGAACATTAAATACACAGTTACACCTGCACACGTAGCAGGGACTAGTTCCCTGGCTTTGCTTGTCAAAGTGCAGTGTCTGCACTTTGGCCACCCACATTCACTCTGCTTTTCCCCAAGTGTATAATAATTTCCTTTTCCTTTTTAGCCATCAGGGTGAAGAGTTACAGCCTTAGGAATGGCTCTTATTTCCCACAGCTGTGGTTGCCCTATGGTCATAGATAACATAATTTCATGGGGCATGTGGAGTTTCATGCTGCCTTGCTGCACTACCCTGAATTTTGTCATACATTTCAGCGTGGCATGGGCAAGGACCAGAGTGTAACACTGCTCCCATGCATCTCTGCATATGCCAAGAGAGTGAAATCACTGGTCTCAATGTGGGATGGCAGGACTGAACCTGCTTAGAGCTGCAGAGATTTCAAGGACACAGCAATAGCTATTTGTTTATATTATGTAGCTCGAAGCCAGTTGCATAAAAAGGCCTTGGCATAATGTTTTCACTTAAAACACTCTGCTGTATAGGAGAGCAAATATTATGATTTGTTTTCATGGTAGAATCAAATCTGGAAAAGGTGTAGGAAAGGGCATGTGTTTCTTAAAGAGTGAACCTCCAGAAACAGGAGCTTGGAGAGTTCAAAGGCAAGTCTCCTGACACTGCAGAGCACCACTACAAAATCTCACCAGTTTCTGTGACTTTGCTGTGAGCCCACAGAGAGACTGTGCTGCTTTCAGCCTTGAGTAAATCACTGTCTGTCTCTCTAAAGGCCGTTTGTTTGTTTCGGCTATAAAACAATGACTTTGAAGGGAGGGGTAAAAAGCATCTTGGACTTCCCCTTCAATATATCTATTCAGCTTGGCAATAAGCAGTGGAAGTTTGATACTTCCTTTTATGTCTACAATAGAGCACAAAAGTACATGGTAAACTCCTCTTTACATTGCAAACAACTCACACAAAAATAGCAACATAAATTTGAGGGTGATTTCTCTGGGAGGTACTCCAGAACAAAAAAGCGTAACTCCCATACATTTAACCACCCACAAGGCTCACCGTGAGCCACCAGGGACATTCTCTCTGTGGTCTGTCACACTGACAGAAAGAACCAGGGGATGAATAACTTCACATGGACTGGTAGAGGCCTTCTGCTTTAACATACAGCCCTCTGAACATCCCCAGAGTAAGAAGTAGTGAGATCTTAAAAGTTTCTCATCTGGAGAGGTTCCCAGAGTTCTTAATGAATTTTAAAGGAGGTAAAATTTAAAAATAGAAGGAATTTGTTTTGTTAGGTAAAAAAAAAAATGGATGCTATCTAATTTTGTTGTAATTCAGCATAGTAGTACTGTAATGAAGAATCAAGCAATTTGTTTTAAGACTCAGCATCACAGATCCATGTAATTACAAATTCCATGACCTTTAGGTTAAGCCAAGCATAGCAGATCCATGTAATCACAAATTCCATGACATTCAGTTTGAGCTGTTAACATAACTTGAATAATCCCTCAGTTCTCATAAGAAACAGACCAAGAAATGGAATGTTTTCTCTTGTTCCTCCTATAGAAAAAAAAAAAACAACCAAAAAAGTTAGAAGAGAGAATGTCTTTTTCTTCTTCACATCTAAACCTCACTCAAAAAGGAAGAAAAAACATTTTTCCTGTGTCTTTGTGCCAATCCTTTCAGCTTGAGCTGCAGATCTGTAGTACTATTTAAATACTGAGTGCTTCTAGCCAGCTTCACAAGAAGATAAAAACATCACCTCTGTTTCAGCGCTTCTATTGGAGACAGTCAGATTTTTTTGTTGTTGAAATTTTGTAGTAAATTTCCCCACTTTAAAAGGGAAAGGCATTTGCTTGTCTCATGAATTTCCCCATTATCATCATTAGAGGAATAATGTGCAAAAAGTTTTAAGAACCTGTCAGGAACTAATTTCACATGTAAAGAGTATTTGATAAACATGTTCTGCTTATAAATCCATCTTGTTAGTCTAAATACAAATATGTTTTGATAGTACAAAATGATTGTATTTTCTTGTAAGTCAAAAATTCTTCACATCCCCTGCCTTGAAGAAAAAATAAATTCAAGAAGGAACACACACACACACACACACACACACACACACATATATATATATATATATATATACGTCCTTTTTCTGTGTGTGTGAGAATGTCTGAGATCCAAGCTCAAAAATATGTAAAACTATTTTTGTCTCAAATTTTGTCTCAAAGTTGCCTTGTACTCCAACCACAGACATGACCACTATTGTATTAAATAAACCACAAACTGTTTTTCCTACCACAATGCAACTTCCATTTTTGGTGCCACCAGAAATGTGGTACTTTTCAGGCAAGGGGATGATCCTAGGAAAATCCCTGAGAATTCTGAGAGGAAATGGAAGGCGTCAGAATGACCTTACCCGTGTACTGTTCAAAGCTATTATTTGATCTCATTTGCTTTCTGACTTCTTTGCTTACCATCAGAGAAGAAAATGCTTCCTGTCTCACTCACGATTAACCGAAAACATATTTTGACTAATTTTTGGACTAGAACGATGGTTGTTCACTCAATTTTGGACCTTGTGCTTTCCATAAAAGTTTGTGGAAATATTCAACAGGCCTGGAAATTTTCTTAGATAAAGCCAAGGTATTGTTACCATGTGTCTTAGGAATGCTGGAATTACCCAGCTGCTTTGCAGATATCTGCACAGTGTTGTTGAGCAATTGCAGGGAATCCCAAGTGTGTCCAACTGGGATAACCCAGGCATGAAATCATACGTTTTGAAAGCAGCCTCCTCCCTTTAAAGACCAACAGGGACAATAAATGATCTCATTAATATTTGTGTTTTGTGCCCCAAATAATCATGCTAACTGTGAATGCCAATGCCACTGTCAAGTGCAAAACTGTGCATCATGCAGTTTTGACCTTTTCCTGGGCACCCATGGATAGTGTTTTTGTGAAGTGACAGCAGAGAGATTTGCAATGCTGGCCAGCCCAGTTTCAGCCTGATCTTATTCCTGTGAGCAGGATCAGGAAACAGTGATAGGGCTCAGGTTTTCCCCTGCCCATTCAGATTTGTAACTTTGCAGGCAGTGGTAAGACAGGTGAGACTGGGCACTGAGTTTTTTGCTATCCATGGTCTCAGTTAGCAGGTATGAGCAGAGTAGCCTTCCCCCCAAGTCATCTTATGTCTTGAGAACTGAGGTGGCATTCATTAACATCACACCTTACATTTGATCTCAACTACACAAAAAGTATCAATAAAAGGCTACAGAAATCTACAACCACATCTCAGTGGCTTTGGGAAATAATTTTCCTAGCTCCTTAAAAGTTATGAGTGGCAATACCTGTGTTCTTACAACCAAGGGATTAAAGCAGATATCTGGGCCTGTCTGTGGGAAATTTTTTGAAGATAGGAGAATGAGCATATCAGCATTTAGGTTTTGATATTCTAAAAAAAATACACCCATTTCTTTCATTTGCTAAAGGCACACATGTATATCAAGCTAAGCAGAGGTTAAAGCTTTATGCTGAGGAGCTGAAGCAGTATCTGCTGCAGGGAGGGGACACAGGCAGCTCTGATATCAAAAGTGGTTTCTGAATACAAATTGCCAGAAGAAATCATTATTTTAGTCAGAGCTATTTGTCAGATCTAAATGTCAGATGACTGGCCATAGTCAAGGTGGGCCAATGTGAATTGTCATCATGTTCACCATATACCTAAGAGGTCTTGTAGTGATCTGATGCAATACTGTGTGTGCTGTGGAGGTGGAAGGAAAGCCAACAAAATGTCAAACATTACTGAACCGTTTTCATCTTAGTGGCTCCCTGGACCAGGTGGATGCATTTAGTCTCTCCCTCTTGATCCTCTCTGTTTCCCCTGCAGCTCTGCAGGCTCTGTTGGCACCATTATGCTGAGCATCCTGTGGTCACAGGGCCACCTCCCTGTTTTGTATGGGGATGTCAGGTGGGCAGGCAGAAATAAACATGGACCCCCCAACTTCATAGTTGCCCTCATGGACTGAGGTCCAGCAGGTCAGACCCTGCCACCAACTAAGAGCAAGAAAGGGTCCACTCTCTCTGCCCCCTCTTGTCCACATGCTGCCCTGGTGCTGAGTCACATCTCTGTGTGGTACTGGACTTCTGGGACCCCTGAGCCCCAGCACTGCAGTGGGATTGTCTGGCTTTCACAGCCAAGGGCTTCATAGCCCCTTCCCTGTGCATTCCCCTGCTCAGGATGGCCATGGGACAAGCTTTCCCAGGGGTGAGCAGGGGGACTGAAGCAGTCGCACTTCAGTTCCTGTGCGAGTCTGCATGCCCATGTTAACACTCATTACATTTTCAGGAACTAGGATCATTTTTCATCAGCGCCTGGAGGTATCCACATAATTTGAGAAAATACATAGGATCCTCTGCCTCAACTGACCTGATTTTGATTTGTGGATTGGGGTTTTTTTTCTTGTCAGAACTCTTCAGAGGGTTGCAATGCCCAAATTAGGATGAGAAGGCAAAAGGGACAGTGCATTCCAGTGCTCTTATTTTTTTCTTTTCTGATTATTAATTAGCAGAAGTGAAAAATAGGACTTAAGGAAAATTAGTGACTTTTTTTTAAAATGAAATGCCCATTTCATTAAAAAAAAAAAAAACCCAAACAACGAACCAATTTCTCCCAGAACAACTTGGAGGGAAATTACAAGCTTTGATGGAAATTCTTTTATTGTTTTTAATATTTTTTCTTAGAAAAATCTTTCTTTCTCTTTTTGAGTAATTTTGCTTTGAAATATAAACTAGTCTAAACACAGAAAATATAAAATTCAAGCAGTCTTTTTTTTTTTCCCAGTGAACAGAAACATTCCCATTTGGACTTCTTCCCTCTGACCTGAGGAGGAAAAAATTTAAACTTACTGAGAATGTTAATGAGATAGGAAAGATATATCCTGCTTTCATAAATACCTGTACATACTTTACCCATGATACCATTTCAGTGTGCAGAAGTGGCACTTCAAAGTACCTGTCTGGTTTCTTCTTATTTGCTTCAAGCCTAATTCCTTCTTATCTCAAAGGACAGAAATCCACAGACCAAATGTGACCTTGCTGTCATTCTGAATGATGTAATTGTGAATTTGGTCCATTATGATTAGAAAGTGTACTTGCTGGCAAGGAAATTAGTTGAGCGTATGTACTTAATTTTAAGCATGCTTTTAATGCTATCCCTTTTCAACAAACCACTTAGACACATGCTTAACAGCCCATGTGCTTGAAGTTAATTAAGTGCCTAATTGCTTTTCTGAAAGTGGGCCGGAATAGGGCTGGACTAAAGCACATACTTCAGTTCTCAGTTAAATTGCATCCTTTTATCAGGACTGTTGCAATAGGACACTGGGTTATGTTTTTAAACTAAAAGAGAGTTGATATAGATTACATGTAAGGATTAAGTATTTTACAGTGAGGGTGTTGAAACACTGGAACAGGTTTCCCAGAGATGTGGTGAGTGCCCCATCCCTGGAAACCTGCAAGTTCAGACTGTATGAGCAACCTGATCTAGCCAGAGACGCCTCTGCTCATTGCAGTGGGGTTGGACTAGATGGCCTTTAAATGTCTCCCGAACTATTCTATAATTCTAAAAAGCAACTGTTTTCCTAACTCTTTAACTCTCTTTCATCCTTGTTCAATTTATTTAATTCCTGTGACAGCCAATTCATCTGTATGTTTGCCTAACAAAAATCCAGCCAATGTGGCCTCTTCATGCTGGCTCTAAATATGCTTGTGAATAGTTGTAATTCAATCCAGAAATCTAGCAATGTGGCATTAATTAGCCTAATGGAGAACTGAGAGAGAAATGTGGTTTTTGAGGCAGTGAAATTCTGTGCCCTGGAATACAAAACACACCAGTCAGAACCTGGCTCAGAAAACCTCTATTAAATACTAAACCTTGACAGGATTTGGGGTTTTGGTGAAAAAAACCAAAAAGACAGAAAATTCAGATTCACCAGAACTTCTCCAGAAGTGTAGCTGGTGGCTTCCCTCCAGTGGCTGGTGGGAGTGGGACAGAGTGACCCACTGCCCAGGCATCACTCCCCATGAAATGGGAGGGCCAAGTCAGCCAGATCACAAATCCCTCAGTTAGACAAAGCAGAGTAGAAATCTGTCATGGGCTCCCATGATTTAAAACACATTATCTTTGTCCTACAGGCTTCTCCTAATGATAAAAGTATTGTAACCATTCACCTCTTGCATTTTCTGATCCATGCCAGGGAAACATCCTGTTGCCATAGGACAAAACGTAATTGTTTTAAAATAAAAGACTGGAAGTGTTCAAGGTTGGGCTGGGCAAGGCTCTGAGCAGCCTGGTCTAGTTGCAGATGTCCCTGCCCATGGCAGGAGGGTTGGAACTAGATGATCTTAGAAAAGGTCCTTTTTCAGGTAGTCTGAGGCGTTCACCTGTCCACTTTAATTTTTTATCAGGAATTGGTGATGAGCTTCAGGTTCCCTCTGACACTGGGATGTGCCTCTGCTGAGAGGGCTGCCACAACACTTCTGCAGCCCAGAGAGGCAGAAGGAGGTACCGCGTGTCCCTATGCTAAGACAGACAATGACAAGTGGGATATATCCCATACTGGGAAAAAAACCCACTTTTTGCAAAGTCCGTTCTATGTTCAACACATACTTGTGTGAAGAAAGTGACCTTATCATCTTACTCCTTTCACAGTACATACATCCCAAATCTTACATGTATTTGAGCTTGTGTTATACAAGTTACTTTCTTCTTCCTCTGGTTCTCTCAGCTGCCTACCCCTCTCTGACCTCCTCTTGGGAGTACCTCACTTCACAGAGGCAGCAAACCTGAGACTCATCTGTCTGCAACCTCTGGTAAGGACTGATGTTTGAAACACCTGCATGGACATCACACAGCCAGGTAATGCTAGCATTGCCTGCATGGTGGGAAAAACAAAGCTCCCTTCAGTTCCTGGTAAGACTTAGGGCATGTAACTCTGCCAAGTTTACAGTATTGAACCAGACCACACAAAAATTTTCCAATACAACCTGTATTCCTACTTGAGCTCATGCTGTACATTGTAAAAATTGTGCTGTCACATGCTGTGACAGACAAACAGATTATATTTATTGTGTAATATGCTGAATGGGTGTGTGTACAAGACAAAGCTTTCACTAAGTGGAAATACTGGTGAGAGGAAGAGTGGATTGTCACATAACTTCACTACAAACACCAAAGTGCCCCCTATTACTAACATTTATAGTCATATTATATCCTACACTATGACTGTAGGCACCAAACTGCTGTTGGAGCAAAGAGCAATTAATGAACTCTACCACCACAGAAGCTTCTGCTATGACACATGTGAGAAATTTCCTAATACCTCCCAGCCTCTCTGGAAAACCAGCTTGGACCTGAGTACTTCCAAGATGATGAAGTTTCCACCTCAGGATAAAACCCTGTTCCTTGAACCGTTTTTTCTGCTACAGTGGTAGAAACCATCACCACAGCTGTCAGCGAAACCAATGGACCACCAAGAGGACCTGCTGCACAGCAGACTGAGATGTCCCTAGTTCCAGAAGTAGGAGAATGTTGAGATCTATTTTGACAGAAATGCAGTAAGAATCTCTAGAAACCCAGGCCCATCTGAAGCAGGGATCACAGCAAAGGAACTCTTGTCTCCCTGCATTGTGTCTGTCCCATGTCTCCACAAATTGCCCACAGGCAGCTGAACTGCTGTTCTGGCAGAGAATCTGTAGTTTTCCTGGACGCTTGGGGAACACCTGAGAGCAGAGGTGGCCCTGGGGTTAAACCTGTCACATGCACAGATTACTCAGGAGTCTGCAACAGAGTGGAGCTCAGTGAGACAAGGTCGGGTCCGTTGCCCTGACCAAGCACCATGTATCTCCAGGCTATGTCAACAATGATGAACTGTTGAGGAGCAGCTGCTAGAACCCAGTTACCAGCAATAGCAATTTGGGGATCAGCAGTGTGGCCAGTTCGGATATCCACACTGCTGAGGCTGCTCTGTATTTGCAGTAAAGCGCAGAGCAACCTGCTCTGACTCTGTGCATTCCTGGTGTTGGGTGTTGCTGGTAGCTCTGTCTGACTGTTGTTTCAGCAGCTGGAAGGCATCACTCAGACAAGTGCAGAGAGGCTATGGGGATGGGGAGATGTCACTGATGTGAAGGTTGCTGAGTGAAGAGCTGCTGCTGCGTGCGGTAGTGTGCCACACCATGGCCATCTCCTCCAAACCATAACTCAGTAGCACAGAATCCAGGAAGTCCTGGGAGATGAGTCTGGGATGCCCAAGACAACAAGTTGGCCAAGGCTACTCTGCACAGTCTGGTCTTGACACGGCAGAACAGAACTGCACTATGAGCAGGTGGCTGTGGGGCAGTGTGGATGTGCTGAGGGTTGCTGGGTGGGAAAGGAGCTACTGTGCTTATTCCCTCATCTAGGTTCTTGGCTGAAGCCTTTGCATCTCCTCTCAGAGAGGTCCTGGGCAATGCAGACTGGTACCTGTGGGCTGGGTTACTTATGTCCTGCATATGTGCAGTTCTAGAGGTGGATAAAGCATTTCAGAAAGTGTTGGAAAGTGAGGGAGATGAAGTGCACACACACACACAAAATGTGTGTGTGCATGTTGTGTGTGCACGCAGAGCTTCCTGCAGTGGGCTTGCCCAGGAAATTCAACCAGCTTGGCCCATTCTCACTTGGGCAGTGGCCCACGTTTCCAGAACAGCCAGCAGCTACTTCTGCCTGTGTCTCACCTCAATCTCCAGCACTTACAGTGGGGAATATCTTGGGGCCTTGAAGAAAGTGGCACTATTCATGCACGCACTATCAGATGAATCTCTGGATGCAGAGGTGACAGGCATGCCAGCCCCAGGGACCACAGCACCCTGCACTACACATCCTCCCAAGGTAAGTGGGAAAGTTCCCAAATGAGGGCAAGTGGTTGGCCCATGCTGAGTGTAGGAAAGAGTTCTAAGCCTGAAAAGGGCGATCAGTCCCCAGCACCAATGCTAGTGAGCTCTGCATCTGTACAGCAGCTAAGCTGAAAAGGTGGAGCATCTAGCAATGACCAGGGAGGAACTGGCATGTGTACTGGAAGGAAACTTTCTGTTTTCTTTCTCATCTGCTCTGTGCCTTGAGCACACTGACATACTGTCTGTTCAGGTGTCTTCCTGAAGTCTAGAAATTAGTGAAGGCCAGGGGTAAATTGGCATCTCTGTCTTTACCTACTTGCTCTACAGCACACTGCTCCCCAGCTTGATACAACAGTTCTGCTGCTTACAGAGAGCATCCCTCAAACCAGATAGGTTTGCATGACCTTTCCAGCATCCAGCAAGTAGTAGCAGGTCTTTCTAGGAAATCATGACTAGAGTCAGAGAGCTCTGTTCAGGCACAGTATTGTAAACAGAGCTCCCTCATACCTCTTAGCATACCTAGAACTTGCCTCTTGGCCAGCTAGATGTCTCTCATTCACCATACAATTTCTAAGGACTTAGTTCTTCCATTCTGAACTTCTCTGCTCAGTCTGTAGAAAAGGGAATGCTGGGAATTCCAGCAGCTACTGGGATGCAGAGTTAGGTAGTGCACTCACCAAACTCCTTTGTAGCCTCAGCCATAAAGTAACTCTCAGGAGTCAGTTTTACAGCGATCACATGCAGTCTAACTGGGGAGAAGCAATAAGAGCTTGGTTCAGCTGTGGGCTTTGCTTGCAATTATGAAAGACTTCTTTTGGGAACTAAATGAGTATGTGGTTTTAATAGCTGAAGATTCTCCCCGGAGCTGGAGGGGCCTTTTTTTGTTTCTTTCTTTACTTCTTTTAATAAAGACAACAGCAGCTGGAAGCATTTCCTTGAAGACAGTCCTTTAGCAGTTTTTCTTTTGCTGGGGTTTTGTCTGGGGAGTGGATGGAAAGGATTTCCTCCCACAGCAGGGAACAAAGCGTATATAGAGTGGTATTTCTGAGCAAATTTAAAGGGGTGTTCTGGTTTATACAGCTTCTGAGTTTAACAGAACATAAATAGTTTAGTGACAATTGGTTATTGCACAGCAGTGATCTGACTCCTTCTGCCTTCAGTTAAAAAAGAGAAGTAGATCAGCTTTTCTTTGTAAAAACATGCTTTTCTTTACATACAAATGATACCTAGGGATGAGAACCAGGATGCAGGGTGGGCTACACAGGGGCCCCGCAGAGCCGGGGTGGCCGCGCCTCAAGAACCGCCGACTCCCCAAAACCCAAAGCGGCTCCCAGGTTGGGCCGCCAGGGGGCGCTGCCGGAGCGCCGAGCTCGTCGGGAGCGGGATGCGGGATGCGGGATGCGGGATGCGGGATGACTGGTGCAGAGGGGGGAGTGCAAGGAGGGATGCGGTGAGGGAGGCAGGGCATGAGGTGAGGGAGTGAGAGGAGAAGACACACGACGACTCGAGCCGTGGGTTTCCCACAGTGCCTGGCACTCTGTTCCTTGACATTGCCTTAAATTGAGGATTTGACTTCTCTCTGGTAAACTCGAATTGGTGTTTAGAGGTTGGCCAGCTAGACGTCACCTGCAACAGAGTCGCTGCAGGAGCAGCAGCCCTTGGGAAATTTCAACTTCTTTAGTGAATTCGAACTCTATTTTCTGCAGAGATAAAAATTGCTCCAAACGGTGAATCAGTGAATATGGAAAGGACAACTCTAGTCCCCCAGATGACATCAAGGACATTAAGAGTGACGGGTAGCAGCAAATCAAACTAGTTGTTTGGTAAGACAGAGGTTTTGGTAACAATTAGAAGAGTTAAATGAGTAGCTGGAGAAGTGACAAAAGACATTTGTTTCACAGGTTGTACTTAGTTTCACAGTGCTTAGCCCAGCATAGCAGCAGCAGATTTGCCTCCCAAATCTGCCTAGGAAGCAATGGTGTTTGTGATCAGAATCTCAAGACCTACCCTGGCTCTGCAATGGACCTCCATGTACCCGGGATTGCCAAAGTTAGTCACTGTAGAGAACATACTATACATAGGCCTAGTGCTCACTGTAGTTCTGGGAGAATCAGAGTCATACTCCTTTCAGAAAGTTCTCAATTACTTGAATGCATATTTTTAATTTCTGCTTGCAAACTAGACTGGAAACAACTGCATGAAATAGGCAATGAATCTCAGATCTGGTTATTGGGGTTTTTTTTAATGCCGAATAAGGACCTTCACAAAGGAAGGGAAACTGGGTTTCCTTTGCTTTGCTTTGCAGCTCAACAATCAACTTCTCTTGGTACAGCCAGGCTTGGCCCTGAGCTGTGAGGGTAGACATCACTTGTGGCTTTTGATGGCTGTCTGGTGCTCAAAAGATGCCTCCTTGCCAACTTAGTTAGGAGCTTCATGTATCCTATTGTCCAAAAGCAGGGCCTGCTCCTGTTGGAAAGCCTTTGGTGTGCACCTGTAGTTCCAATGGATAGGGTTGTTACAGCCTTGTACACTGTGAGGAGAAAGCTGTTTCTGTGATGGAGCAGGATATTAGAATGTGTAACAGGAGATATGGGGTGAGTGGGCAGCTCCCAGAGAAGGAAGCAGTGGGAGTATAGGTTACACTTTAAATGGGCAGAACTGAAGGTTCTGGGGATGCGGAGGGAGGTAGTGGGAAGATTATGTAGGAGGTACAGGACTGATTAGTTTGTGGCTGACTTGGGAAACTGTGGTAGACAGGGAGACTGTAGCTGCTGTAGGAAGGGTGTTGGGCATGCTGACAAGTTGAGTATGTTACTGCCTACAGCATTCACTAGATTATGTCATCCTCTGGGAACTTAATTGTAAGGTTTATGCACATCTTAATCCCAGTTGTTTGTTGCACAACTGGAGGAAATTACACTCCTTAACAGTTATCTCGACATGAAAGTTTTGAATACTCCCTCATTTGCAAACACCAGGACCAGAGCAGGGATTTTTTGTGTGTTGGTGGGTGAGTTGTTGACACTGGGGATCTAACAGCGTGGCAATGGCTGTGGGAGGAGGACATTGGGCAGAATGGTCTGGCACCATTTGCAGTGCCAGAGCATATTACAGCTTGCTGGTCATGTTGGTCCATCCACTGATCATGAAAACTCAGCTTTCCAAATCAGCTGTTTCCAGTGCTCCTGTCTAAGACGTGAAATAAAATTAAATAAGCAAATGATGTAAACTCCTCCCTCCATCATGCTGCAGAAGGGGACCTGAGCTGACCTGGGATTTCAGCAGCTATCTGTGGCAGAGCCTAGGTGTGGGTAAAGATACAAGCTGATGAAGTTCAGTTCCAGGTAAGACAACTGGTTCTTCCTCAGGCATCATCATGGTAAAATCCACATCTAAGGGATAACCAAGAAAGCTAATTCATTGGAAGGGACGGCTTCTTATGTGACCCTTTCCCCTTTCTAAACTACTTGACTCATAGCCTCTGTTCCTCTGCACCAGCCACAGGGCTGGTGGAACTTCTTAGTGGAGCTGCACAAAAGCTATGCACCCTGAACATCTCTGTTGCTTTTATCTTTCCCTCTTGAGTATGGTCCAGCTGCATGGTCATGACGAGAGAGTTCCCACAGCATCCATGAACAATTCCTAGCTGCTTTCATTGCTAGATCAGTTTGTCTGCACCACTAGACCTTACCAAGGGTACACACGATTTGTGAGAACTGAGCAAAGAACCAAGAGGATGGTTCTATACCTTGGAGGTCAGTGCTTGATGCTACACCAATCCAGTTGTAGATAAACTCTGAACCAGTCCAGTTTATCTGTTCAGTAATGCTATGGTCCCATTTTAAGGAAATAGAACACTCTCGAGAATACTCAACTCAGGAAAACCTTTTCTGCGTTTCAGAGGCTGGAGAATTTTTCATGTGTGCTTAACACCAGGACCAGAGGTTGACAGGACCTCTATTCCTTCTTCAGGAGCCAAACTGGATAGACTCATGATGTGAATGTATTTTTATTGACGTTACCACAGGTGCACCATTGTGTCTCAGCAAGGCAGAGAGGCTTTTTTCAAACTGTTGATGCAAAACAAACTGAAACAACAGCATCCATCACACCACCAAATTGTCATTTACAAGAAGTATGCATGCAATTTTTTGTTTAGATAAAATTTGTTGGTAAGACAGCAATGAACACAAGATATTCAACATTCTAATAAAATAGTAATGCTGCAAGCTCAGCAGCTCATGAAACATTTACAATCTGCAGCTAGTAAAGTGCAAACAAGAGATTTAAGCACCGCTGTTGCTAGATGGATGGAAACCAGTTAGAAGATTAGTGGAAAGATTATTCCACACAGGTTAGAATGAGGTTCATTAAATGCCTATCAGTTCTCTCATTTGTTGAAGGAGACACGGAGGGCTGTAGGACTGCACCTGTTGAAGCAGAGCTCATCCCCACTGCCAGTGTTAAGCCAAATGAGCTCTTCTCTTTGCCTTGTTTCTTCTGCTTTTCATGTCTCCCTGCATCAGGAGTTTGGAGAAGCAGTAATTACCAGTGCACTCAGGGGTTCCTACTCTTTATATGTGAAACTAGTTAGGTACCAGACTTGCAATGGGCACCGGAGGGTGAGAGGAAGAAGAGAGCACAGTATACACAGAGCTCTCCAGTAAATTCAAGGTAAGCAATGTGATTAAGAAAATTTCACACACTTCCAACCTGGGTAAAAATTACTCACGAGACATACAATTTTGTCCACTGCTTGTTTGGTTTTTAACCTCTGCTCTGACCCCATTTTATCAAGGACTACAGCAAATTTTAATCATTACAGTCATACCTAAATGCTTCTACATGGATCCTTTGGAGATTAAAGGTTAAAAGTAACATGTTGAATAAGACCAGACAGTGCAGCCTCAAGACACCTTTCTTTGTGTTTCCTGTGTTACTCTAGCTGAATCATTTTGATTCTTTCTAAGCATTCCTGTGTAAAATAAACAGCCCTTGTTTTTTGGTCTCTTAACTGTACAACAGAGTTCATTCAACAGGTTACTCTGTTTCTTTTAAATCTGGCTTATAGTTATTAAAATTTATGTTTTAAGAAAATCCCTGAGGCTTTCAGTACCACTGAATATATAAGTAATTAAACAAACAAACAAAACTTTTCAGCAGTAGCTTCCTTCCTCTGATGAGGGAGACATATCTTTTTCTGTGTCCGTGTCTATGAACAATGCAACTGCGCAATGCCTGTGTCTTTTAGATACTGTAGTAATAGAGGCAATAGCAATAATGGTCTTGGGTGAAACCCTGACCCTGTTGCAGTTAAGAAGTGCCCTTGTTGTAGGCTGTGCCTGTCATTGCCTGTAAGATTTCACTCTGTGTACAGAGATAGATGCAATATTCTCACAAATACTAACACAGGTTTTGACTGGCAAAAAAAGACATGTCTGCACTGTGTGTGGGAACAGAAAAATCACAGCAGTATTTAATTTGAAAAGTTTGGGTCCATGTATTTTAGGACTATTCTCAACTTCTGTAATAGATAGCAAAGACAGCAAAATGCTTTTTGAAACAAGTATAGAGCTGCGTCAGCTCACAGGAGATTAGTGTTTGAATGGCAGATCAAGTTATTCATGACACTTCTATAAATTGCTGCAATAGATGAGTGTGCCTGGGGTTGCTAAATGTAAGGGATGGAAGTTTTCTGAAACTGTTCAGTTGCCAGCAGTATGAGTGGTACAGGTTGTATCTGTACTTACAATGACAGGGAAAACTTGTAGAGGAAAAGCAAATGGATGCACTGAGGCTGAAACACTAATGTAAGGACATTTGGGCTTTGGTACCTTGAAGTGATTACCAGCTTCATTCCTTTCAAGAGAGAGAAATATGGAGGGAAGGATAAAACAAGCTTTATTCTTATTGGTTGTAGACTCTGTAAGGTTTAGCATATAGAAGGTCAGGAAACTTTAAATAGCTTCCTAGGGTGAAGCTATAGAGATCTTGAAAGTACCATAGTTGAAGTTGTCATTTTAGAACCTCAAGAACAGTCTTATTTTAGGGAAGAAAAAAAAGCCTTGGGAATGGACAGCATAATAATGATAAGTTCGAGTACTCCTCAAAGTCAGTGCAGGCCTTACAGTATTCCTCTCATGCTATATTAGCTCATCATCCTCTTATAAAACATTGCATTAGGAAAATGCAAATAAAAAGAAAACAGACAGCTGGGGAAACTGTAGCATCTCTGTTATTTCAAACCAGTAAAGAACTGAACTGAATTTCATTCCTGTTGTTGGCAAGTAGCTGTGATGAAAAGTGAAATGAAAACATGAATGATGTCTTAAATTTGAAAAATTGTTATTTTTAAAGATAATTTTTACTTAATTTTAAAAAGTTTAAAAGAACCATCATGTTGTATTTGTTCCTGTGTTTTCAGTTTTCATTGAAAAATGAAAGACATTTTTCTCAATTGGCTGAAATTATGCAAAATACCCAGCAAATTTTTTGTAGTGTTATGGAAAACAGGAGTTCTGGCCAGCTCTATTAACCAGAGTAGGTGAGAGCAATTAGAAAGATAAGTCAATTATTAGAGTTGCCTGTTCATTCAATCTGTGTTGCAATTATGGTATCTTCTGATCAAATCCCAGCAACAGCTGAACTTTTCCTAAACATACAGGTCATTTAAAATAAAAATAAGTATGTCTCTCCTGCTTTCAGACTTCAAGCTAGGTCTCCATGAAATATCATATCACACTGTGTAAATCTACCAGGACGTTGAGTTCTAGCACCAAGACTTCTGCAGAAGGCATTGAGAGAAATGTCTTTACCCTCTGAACTCCAAAATCACTTTGGAGTCTGGGACTGATAAACCTAAAATCCCCAAACTGAGTAAAACAAAACTGAGCAACTTTAATGATGTTGCTTTACCTGCTGGAGATTGTCTCTTGTTAGGGGATGCTTGCAGAGTTCCTCTGTTTGATCTCAATAAAAGTGAACAAGCTTCCCTTAGCAAGCAGGACTATTTCTTACTAGCTTCACTTCCAAATTTCTGGACGAGAGCAGTGAAGATCACCTTATAATTTTCCACATTTTAAATCATGCAGAACTTCCCCAGAGTTTAGGGGGAATGAAGCTGAAGCAAGGACAGGCAGAAACTGATGGCCAGGAAATTCCTCCTGAACATAAGGAAGACCTTTACTGTGCAGGTGATCATGCACTGGAGCAGATTGCCCAGAAAGGCTGTGGAGTCTCCCTCACTGGAGATATTCAGGAACTGTCTGAATGCAATCCTGTGCAACGTGCTGTAGGATAACCCTGCTTGAGCAGGGGGATTGGACCAGAGGATCCTCTGTGGTCCCTTCCAACATGAGCCATTCTGTGATTCTGTCACAGGGACCAGTCCCATGAGGGACTACTTCAGAATCACACAAACACTTCACAGGGATTTCCAAGGAAAACTCTGTGTATGGACTTTAAATGCTTCACATTTCTTTGAGCTCACTTTGAAATCTGATAACCAAACCATGCTCCTAACTATTATTGTTACTGCTACCAATATTATTAATAACAGAAGCTTCTAGCATAGGATTTGTCAAAGTAACTCTAATTTCATCCTATGAGAAGCTTATACAGCTTCCTTTTAAATGAATGGTGTGTTGGTCAGTCACTCAAGTGAGCATGCATAAAAGCTACCTTTAAAACCAGAATGTTGCTAGCATCTGGCAAGGAGAGTTTGGTTACTCTGCCTGGGGAAAGCAGTCTACCTGTGTAATTATTTCCTTAGTGAGTCTGCATAAAACTTCTATTGCATTTAATTCAACACAAAACATTTTCTATATTTCATGTCATGGGTAGGAATGAAAATGGAGATAGTTCATCAATGCGATATGTGATATAAAAAGAGCTGAGAAGCCAAGGGTATGAGAGTGCATAAAAATGTTTTGTGTCCTGACCAGTACATTGCTTAAAAAAAATTTTACAATCAGCCCCAATTGTTCATTCTTCCCATGCAGAAGTTACTCACATATTCATTTTTAAAAGGGCAAATCAACCATAATTCAGTTTATAAACTGTGAAGCTGGTTGCGAATGTCTGGATGAATATTCATTAGAATCTCTTAATCTGCCATCGACTGTGATTCATTAGGCATATGTAAATATCACTCACTTTAATTGCCCCTAAACTGACTTAACATAATATTGTCATTAGCAAATTATTAGTTATTTGTGTAACTAATGGTACATTATGGTGTACACGTTAAATCGCCAAATATATGATTACAATTATGATGATGTTTTATGCTGGGTGCTTTGTAAACTATTTGATGAAATATAATGCATCCAAATCAAATCTGGTATGTTAATAGGACAGTTGTGGAACTTTATTATTGTATTTCTACACCTTGGTGACTGCTGTAACACGTGCGCCTTTACCCCACTCTGTGCTTCAATGGATTATGGATTGTCTGTACTTTCCCTTTGTGAGGTTAGCATGACATTCCCGTGCCTGCTTACCCCCCGTTTTACCTAATGAACTCAGTTTCAGTTAATTATTGGTGAAAGCTCCCTAGGTTGCTGGGTAGGACCTTTTCACTGAAAGGCCAGGGGGAGGGAGCAGAGAATATCAGCTTTGCAGCATGAAGTGTTAATGGACCTTGCTGGAGAGTGCTATGTTGAGGTAGCAGTGCCAGTAACCTGCTGTTTTTTCTCTAATCTGTTAGGGGTTTGTATTTTCCTTGCCCCTTAACTCTCTGACTCCTACTCACTTGTGTGATGAGAAGTCTTGCCCGGATTGTTTGACCCACCCCCTCTCCAGCATTTCCAATAGTTATGCACTGAGCAGGCAGCTTTTAAGATGACAAAGTTATGGTGGTGAAGCCTTCAATTAGTACTGTTAAAAAGATTTTAACTACAAGGCTAATGATGACTGGGATATATTTGTGCAAAAAGGATGAATGGTATCTGCAAAGGCTTTTAGTGAGTCTTGTGTCTACATGCAAATATATTGATGAGTGTATGAATGTTTATAGACCCAGGAAGTTAAGAAAGGGCTGATTCTCATTGCCACATATTTATTCAAGATGCATTTAATATGGCAGTTACATTATTTCTTTAAAAAGAGCTTATTAAGGCACATTTACTAGGAACTAATTAAAATGTAATGAACATAGATCTGTTTACAAATTAATATGAGGCCTCTGAAGGAATATCTTGCATCATCAAGTAGCTCCCCAGTCATTCCTGTCAGCCATGCTGCTCTGCCTGGGACCTCTCACCTCAAGTGCTGCAATTTGGACTGTACCTGCAGTCAGTAACATGGAGGCAACTTCTACGAGCTATATTTCTGGTCTATCAATCAAACAAGACACTTAGCTGTAAGTTGCATAGATGCAGTGTCATGAATGCTGAGGAAACATTTTCATTGAGTTCAAAAGACTTCAGGACAGATGCAAGACATCACATGTAAAAAAAATGGACAAAAGGCATGGGAAACAGACAATGATGATGCAAAATTGAACTAATGCATTGGAAAAGTGGTTCAAAAGGCTTATTTATTTGCAGTGTTGACTAAAGTAAAGCTGTGGCTTTCCACTGGTTTAGTTAAAGCAATGCAAAAAGGACATGGAAATTATTTTGATGTCACCTAGATTGTAAGGATTTATCTTAACAGTTAGAAGCAGATTTATGCTAAACCACAGAAAAGAAACCCTGACATTTGGAAAAAAAGTAAAAAACTCACATGGGATTGTGTACTAATTTAATGGAAATAGCCCATATTCTTAAGCAGACATTCCCTAAAATTTTCTGTCACCAGGTCTGACCCCATTCCCAGGTGTAGAACAGACCTTTGGAACTAATCGAGAGAGTTCAGATGCTGTTCAGTGGGTATTTGCAAGAAATTCATGCCAAATTAATTGCAGAATAAATCACATAAATTATTGTCTGGGTAATTTTGAATAATGAATCAAGAAGGAGAAAAAGACACATTATTACATAATTTGTTCTATCCTAACAGAAACATTATTAATGTTCAATGAGGGTAAAATAAATTGCACTTAGAGATTATTTAGCCCTGTCTCAAACTTCACTGAAGGCAGCAGGGATGGTTCTCTGTGTCTGGTATGGGCAGAATATGAGAGAGAGAAGCAGAAGACTGACTGGGAGATGGGTTGTGGTAACAAATTTATTTCCAAGACAGATATAAATATCAGTAGGTGATGAGCTCTGCAGGGAGGGCAGCTGGCAAGCCAGCCTCCAGTTCCGTCCTTTGAAGACTCCATTGCAGTATCCACTGAGTTCTTCAGGCTGTCCCTGTGATTTTGGGAGCTTGCTCCTGAGGGTTGAAAGCTTTTGGCTGGTCGAAGAGGAGAAAGGGAAGAAATAGCCCTTGGGATCATGTGTGGTGCTGTGATGCAGGATTCCAGACATGTTTCCAGCTCAGTCACTGCAATGCTGGAAAACCTTGGATGGATCATACTTTGCTTCTTCTGTAAAGCAGACATGCTGGTGGAAAAGAGGCACAGGCTTTTTTGAGAGATTCCAAGCAACCACTGTGAACTGTACATCTGAATAATCTGTTTCAACTTCTTTTTGGAGGGTTTTCTTCCTATGTGGATGTTTTTGTAGATTTGCAGCCATATCAGCAGTTGCATTGGTGTCACAGAGACGAGAGGGTTTTAACAGCACGAGGGCAGGGGCTGAAATCTCTTTCAGGAAAGGTACATGGGGGCTACCTTGTAGGAGGCCTGCTTAATCAAGAGATCAGATAAAAGTGAAGTGACTGTGGCTGAGCTCACATGTAGGACAAGAAGTTTGCATTGATGTTAGTTGTTAATTAAAAAGGAAAACAAAGATAAGATGTTTTGTTATGTTAGAATGTTTGGGTTGCTTGTTAGAATACTTTCTGGTTAATAAACCACCTGTCAGATTAAAATGTAATAATAATAAAACTCCAATAATGTGATGATTAAATAAAATGTAAGGTTGATTTTAAATATGAGTGTTTGCAACACCAGTAAGAGGTACACACCTGAAAAATGTACTTATTAGTACGAATAAAAATGTCTAGGAAACAAACACATAAAATAGATGCCATAAAACATAAATGGCTTGCTGGAAAAGGAGCATTAGAAGAAATTTTGCTGAGGTGATACAATATGTTGCCATATTGCTGGAGTCATGGGGCTGGGTTACAAAGATAAGCAAGATGCCTTGAAGGAAAGCAATCACTCTGATTCTGGTACCCTGCAGTACATTAGCTCTGCCTCTTGCTTTCTGCTGAGGAAGGCATGTGAGGTTCTGCAGCAGGTTCAGGTTTTATGGCACACATAACCTTGCTCATCTGTTTGCTTCTGAGGGAATAATATTCTTAAGACATTAATTATGGCCAGAAGACAGGGTTAACTGCACATGCTGAGGGGAAGTTTGAAAGGCTTAAGCAGATTCTTACACCGACCTCCTGCACACAGGCAGGAGAAAGAAGTTCTTTTTGGCCAGCTCTTCCCCTCTCACCTGTCTTTGCTTCACTGGGAAAAAAAGACCAGGTTTAAACTCTTAGAAGGTACCAGTAAACCTTCAAAAGCATGAAAGTATGTTCTAACTTATCATCCTTTGTGGGGCACACCTGCGGGAGCCCACTTGCCATTGTCCCTCTCAGGTGTTAGACACATCGGTGCTAACACCACCATGGTGCTTCTTGGAGGTGCTTCCTTCCTTCTTGGAGGAAATTTCCCATCACCAAAGAAAGTGATCATGGCAGTCCCTTGCAGAAGGATGTATCTCACTTGTCCACATCCAAAAGCATATGCATAGGCTGAATCTGACCACATTTGTAGGATGGGCAATGACAATGTTTTAGATATCTACAGACAGATAAGATTGTGTCCCATGTAGAGGTAGGAATGATTGTGGGTGGAGAGAGAGTTGTGAGAAAGAGGACCAGACTAGATAATCAGAGGAGAATTACTTTGCTTTGGATCCTCACTGTGATGGGCATCTCTCTTGAGGTGTCTTGAGGTACTTGAACAGTCTTCAAAGTTCACTCACACTATTTCAGCACAAGCCAACTCAATTCAAGATGCCATGTACACACAGCATAGAATTTCTCCTTGTTTCTCCTGATTTTTATATCAGAGCAAAAGGTTCTTCCTGTTATACCAGGATCTGCAACAGAGACTTTGACCCCCAAATCTCTATGGGACTTATAAAAACCCCTCAGACTGCTCCAGTCACTTCCTTAGTTTTGATGTTCCTGGCAAGATGAAAAACCATGCTTCCTCTATTATACAGGAAGAAGATCAAGCTTCTAGGCTCTGTTTTGTGGGGAAAGTACCCGACCAGCACCTCTGCTGCCACACAACATTTCGTAATATCATGCTACATGGGGTGAAATGGCCTGGATTAAGCATACTCTTAAAATATGGCCAAAACTGAGAAATTAACATATGAATTGAAAGCATGTCTGGACAAACTCTGCTGCAGTTAATTGAGAAGACATGAAGAGAACACCTGACCACATGTTAAAGACTTGCTGATACATTCAGTCCTTGGCAAGCAGGTGGAAGGATGCAGAGGGGAACTGCTAGGGCTGCTGAGAGCAATGCTCATTTTTGGGTTTTGCAGGGTGCCTCTGGCTTCAAACCAGCTCTCTAAAGCCAGATTCAGGAGGTGCAAAATCAGGACAATGGTATGTTCTTGCTTTTGTAAAGAATCTTTCAGATCCATCAGTTAAAAACTGCTCATTATCATAATTATCCTTTTTGTTAGTACACATGCAAAAATTTCTAACTTCAGGTTGTTTTTAGTGATGAATACTTGAAGTGGCAATGCAACGGCTGTAGTACTGTCTACAGAACTTGCTATTAATCTAAGAAATCAAAACATGCCCATCACAGAAAATTTGGTTCACAGTTTAGCTTATGAAGACATCTTTTAGGAGTCAAGCTTGCAGGCCTTACTGAAAGACAGACCGTGCCACTACCATCACATCACTTACCTTGTGCAAGGGCTCTGTGTGCCCAGGGAGTTTGAATCACAGAAAATCAAAATCCATTAAGTTGCAATACATTCAAACTGTAATTGCTGCAGATTAGAATTCAGCAGAGAACTTAGCATAATGCCAAGAGGTGACCTTTTTCTGGGGTGCTCTCCTGCAATTGTTGGGACTTTGTAACAAATGCCTAGTGCCATTTAACGAAGGAATGACATATCTCTGATATGCAAATTTTTACAGCGCAGCAATTAAGCGGTTTAGAATTTTACGACAGTGTTTGGGCTTTATACAACAAAAAAAGGGCCAATAAAGGGCTGTGATGGATGGGCTAATCCCCACTGGAAATATACCATGTAATCTCATGGAGACAATGCATTATGGATAGCACCGTGATTATTGGTGGTTAATATCTCCCCCTCCTCCCCCACCCTCCCTCTCTCTGCAGCCTCCCCCTCCCCTGCTCACCGCCCGATGAAAACTGCATGGCTGCCACATTGTCAGGGGCACAGGCCTGGGATACAGATGGGAAAGTTGGGCCATTGCAATCTGCTGTGCGCACGGACAACAGTGAAAAGGGGGCTTGCAGCGAGGCAGCTTGTCAGCAGGGGACAGGGCTGGGGTCCATATGCCTCTCTTTTTCTCCCTTCTGTCACCGAGTCTGCTGCCGCATCCTGCTGTCGGGGGACACTTTAATGATGAACATGTTTTAAACAGTTTTGCTTACCTAGAGACAGCTTTTCAGGGAAGGGGAGCTTAATTAGACACCTTCCGCTATTTTGGTGGGTTGTATTTTTCTGCAGGTCTATGGGTCCATCCACTGCCCTCCCCCCTGCAGCCAGGCACTGGGTGCAGCTGCGATCCCTGTGTCTGGCCATCCTCCACCTGCCACAAAGGGCACATCACTTCTACTCTACGTGCCTCTGGCTGTCCATAGCTCTCCTCATGGCTTGCAGCTATTATAGAAGTCTGCTGTGGAGCTGGCAGAGGTGCTTGTAGCAAGCATGTACTTCACATGCAGAATTTGCAGTTTCAAGCAAGGTGAGATAGCTGTGATCGGATATGATCCTGAAATGAGAGAACATCTGCTTTGGACACATGATAGCAAGATAAGTGTTGGGAATTTTAACTCTGTTTTTAAATTTCCTTGTAAAATTAAAAGAAAAAAACATCTATGACTGCTGTTTGGAGAGCCAAACTAAAGTAATTTAGAGCTTGAAATTACTGTCTTGGTATTTGTTCACTATCTGAAAGAGTCAAATTAAGCTTGTTGTTTTTATTTTTTTGTTTTTTTTCCCATGCTTTTGGTTAGAGCTGCTACTGCAGCTTTTTTTTTTTTTTTTTTAGTAGAGAATATGGGACTGGGAAAAACAGATTCAGTTCTTTATTTAAAGTTCTTCTTAGGTGACAAGGAATGCCATCAGTATATGTTGTGGCTAAAGTAAATTAAAGATTAATTTTACAAAAAAAATTCTGACCTGGTTGCCCTTCCTGTGGAAAACCCCGTGGCAGTACGGTTCTGGGAAGCAAAAGGAGCATGAGGATTCCCAGGCAGGGCTCCTTAAACTGGCAAGCCTGAGAGGCAGGGGGAAGGGGACAGAAATGAGATTTGCTGGGGCAAATTCAATCCCTCCAACACCATAGGGGCCTTCCACCTAGTCTGACTAACCCCTAAGGATTACAGAAAACAGAACAGTTTGTGTGGAAGAAATTGTTTCAGCACTATGGCTTCCCACCAAAGTGGGAACCCTAACTTCTTGTTAAGGTTCTTTCCTTAAAAATATCCAGCCCACACACAGAGACATCTACCCTCACCCCTGCCATTAGGCTAAGAGAAGCCCTGAGCCAACCTTATGGTGTGTCCCACTTCTTTAGGCTCTCAGAGGTACATCTTGTCACTTAAACACTATGCTTTCCCTGCCCTATCCCTGACTATTTCAGTGAATAAAGTGTTGAGGACAACAGCTGAAATAAGCAGCTGGATAGCTGGATGGATAGCTGGGTAGATAGCTGGATGGAAGGATATACAGAGAGACAGACAGACGGATTTTGTTGGGAAATAAGCATGGACATGGATTTTAAAGGACTTTAAAAAGTCCTTTGCTAAACTGGAAACAGTCAGCAAGAATTATCCTGCTTCTAATCTCAGACCTCAAATGAAGCTAAAGCACTTCTGAACCCAGCATGATGGGCTAATTCCATTCTTGAGAAACAAAACATTGTGTGTCCTGGTTTCAGCCAGGATGGAGTTAATATTTCGCAGTAACTGAGAGGGGGCATCACTGAGGGGACTAGGGCCAGGACCAAATGTTATTCTATACTACCTCAAGTCATTGCAAACATGGGAGTGGGGGGAAGGGACTGTCTCTCACTTTGGAAAAATAGAGGTTCCTTTTCATTGGAAGAAAACCTGGTGGGGAAGAGCTGATCAGTATTGTCCAGGGCTTTCTGTGTAAATCTTTTCTTTGTCTTCTACCTTTTGTTATTAATAATGTTGCTGTTACCATTCTTACATCATCGCTGTTTCCAGTAAATTGTTCTTCCCTCAATCCATGATCTTTGCTTTTTGTGCTTCCTGTTGAAGCAAGAGGGTGAGCAAATGGCATGGTTTTAGCAGGAGTACTAACCTGAAGAATACCATTCTTAAACCATAACATTGTGTCATGCAGCAGCTTTATTAGAGTTTTATACAAGATATGCCAAAATAAAAATTCTGCATGGCTGGTGGTTGAGGATAACAAGTGGGGAAGTATAAATGGGAAGTCCTTGAAACTTTGGGGATTCATAGTCTTTTTAATATTGTCTTTTTCTGCAAGGTGACAAATATATTTTCTGAAAGGGTCAATTTCTCCCTACAATGTGATGGAGATGATCAAAGGAAAAGGAGCACTTCCTAGCAGTGAGTCTATCTGGCTTTGAAGGAGTGACATAAAAGAAGTGAGACAGTTCCTGTAATTTTCACGGTTTGAAACATGTCAGGACATACAGAAATGCAGTCCCTTGCAAGACAGACAAGAGACTGTGGCAGGAGAAGGATGAGTAAGCTCTCTGAGTAGGAATTTCCATTCTGTTTCTTTAATTCCTGTGAGGAAGAACCCCTTCACAAGGCATTGCAGTTCCTACGGATGGGATAAAGGACCCTTGACAGATGAGTGAGATTGTCCTTGGGAGATCTTTGCCATGCTGTTTCCCTCAATCTACTTACCCAGACAGCTTCCTACTTGACAAATACCTAACCTAGTCTTCACCTGAGTCAAAATGATCCTCTGCATCTTTCTCACTTGCTAACAACCCAGTGTCCAGTTCCTCATAAGAGGGATAACTGACCACCTGGCATGGGTCACCAGTCATTATTATTTGCCAGCTCATCATTCTCACGATGCCAATTGCAAAGTAGTGAAGCCCGGGAGCAAATGAGACATGTCTCATTTCTGATTCTGAAAGGAGTTGGAAGAACTTGGCAATATTTGGTATTCAGTAAAAATAGCTGACAGCACTCAGGCCATGCCACTGAGAGAAAGCCTTCCCCTCACTGCCATCCATGTGTGGGTACAAGCAAATGTTTGTGTTGGCAACATGGTACAGCTTTATTTGATTAGAGCAGTAAGGGAAGGAGAGGATGGTTGGTACTTGTTTACAGTAATGAAAGTACCTAACAGTACTAACCAGGGAATCCCAGGCAGCACTAACTTGGACACATCATTAAGGATAGCAACCAAAGTTAAGCCTTGACATTAATAACTCCTGTTGCGAAATGACAATAGAAACACTGAACCTTGTGAGAAAAAAATGCATTCCACCTCCTGAGCTGCCTTTGCTGCTTGGTAACTTTTGTGAAACTTTTGCATTAGGACTCGAATACATAGAGCAGAGAAATGAAGAGCTATCATGTGTGAATCTTCAAGGAAAAATCATCTTTTACCTGAGTCTAAACAGAAATGGAGTTACCCCACTTCTGGATCATTTGGAACCAGGCAAATTTTAATGAATTTAATTGAAAGTATTTCCCAAAGTCTTAAGACTGTTTATGAAGTGAAACCCCATTACGTATAAGGTGTGACAGCTGTCAACATTCAAGCCCCTAACCCAAGGTCACAACTGATCATGTTTCCTGAAGACTTTGCTAAGATTAAAAGCTCTTAAAGTAGCTTTTTTTTTCGAAGTTAAAGTGATTCAGTCATGTAAATTATCTGAAGCTGTAACATGATATTGTCTCTTTGCTTTAAACTCTCCTGAAAGACAACTATAAATTAAATGAAATAATTTCCAAACATTAAATGATTTCCAAATAATTTCCAAAACAAACTTTGAAAATCACTGCCATGGGAACCACAAGTCACAGGTCAAAAGATGACGTGCAGCATTAGAGAAATGGGGTATTGCTGCATTTGGTAATCCTAATGTAATAAACCTTGATATGCGTAGAAATTGCATTTCTACCATGAAGATATGGTAGACTTACACCTTGAGTTAGCATTGCTTTGTGGTTTTTATGCTTGAATTTTGAGCAACTAGTAAATGTCATAACATGACAATTCCACTTCCTTTTCTCAAATGTGCATAAAGTCACTCTTCTTTCACTGCTTGGCAAAACCTGGGACATTGGGAAAGTTAACTCTCATGGTGGTAGTGACAGAGAAACTGTTTTCATGGTCTTGAAAAACAGAAAGCTGTATAGCTGAAATGAGTTAGACAAATGAGACCTGAGACAATCTCAGCAGTGCCTCAAGTATTTCCTGTTTGAATTATGAGTAACATATTTTAAGTGTCAATTTTAATTTTAAGTGTTGTCACAAAGCCATGTCACTGTTGTCATTCAAACCTCTGTCATTCTAGTCTCTGAAATACTATGCTGGCACATGGTCATACCAGAAATGTGTTGTGGTTTTTGAGAACCATAAATGTGGATTAGACGCTGATCACCAGATCCTTCTATTTCTAAGGCAGCAAGGAAGGCGGCTATTACAAACAGGGATCGAACATAAATCAGATTGTTTTCTTAGAGCAGTTAATTTTTATTAAGGACTACTACAATGTTACACCATTGAACAAACTCCCACTCTGAGAATAACAGAAGTCTAAAAGAAAACCTATAACAGGAGATCAAAAAGTCTGGGGTTTTCCAGATCCCAGAGATTATAAATAATATGTTTTGGTTTAAGAACAAGCAAATAATAAGCATGGAGAAAGCTGTAATGAGGCTGGGTTGAAAACACCTCTTTCTGTAATGGAAAGAATGATAGCAAATTTAACACTAACCAAATAGCTCCTTGTCCCAGAACAGTGTGAGAGATGCATGACTTCACATGGATGTCATTATCTTGGGATCTGCCTAAAAACTCATCAAAATAATTGTATAAATAAAACCAGTTTCTCCCATTACAATTACAAAAGTTCACATAATAATGAATTTCTAATTCAAAACATAACTGCAGCAACTACAAAACAGCAAATAGGTTATTCTTCTGTGCCATCAAGCCTTTTTTTTCTGCTGGATAGTGGGTCCCTCTATTCAGCAATTTTGCATAGTTTGATACTTCTACGTGTACATCATCATCAAATTTGGATATGTTCATCTTTCATATCTGTATGTTGTTCTGAAAAATGGATCAACAACTTCAACATCCTGGTGATCTGGGGCAGACTATTACAAATGTTCTAATTCTAATGGTATCACTCAAAGGCTTAAATACTACTCAATCTGTATGTATTGAGGAAAAGGGAAACAGGTTGTTGGTGATGTTTATTCACGCAAAAATGGAGTTTCTATCTACAACATTGCATCAGACACAAAATTTCCTTGTTTCCTTTTACCTGCATCAGGTTTTCTTTGGTATTCTGTTTGGGGTATAATGTAAATGTATTCACAAAGCTACTGTAGGATTTTAATTACAGACAGGAAGGATAACTTCATCGCAAGTCAGCAAAACTCTTTATATTTTTGATATCTCTGGATCACTTCATGTGTCTGGAGTCAGTGCTGCTGACTTCCCTCCACTCTGAAGGGAAATGAGCTTATGGTTAGGATTACAGATGAGACAACCAGCTGGGAAAAAGGGACAAAAGTCATGTGAAGACAGAGTTTCAGCTCACGTAAATTCCCACTTTTCACACTAACATCAGGTGTAAGCTAGGATAAAAGGGGTACAGTAGTTTTTTTTCTGAAAAAAACCCAAACCACTAACGCACAGCGAGGTGAGTTAACCATGAGATGTGGAAGCTGAATTGGATGTCAGCATCCTGTAGGAAAGCCGGGCCAGCTAAGTAAGGCACTCAGATTGCTCTACTTCCGAGTATGAGCAGCCGCACGGTGATTTAAAGGCCTCAGATTTATGCACTCTAATTTCTCGCACTTCGTTAATTTGTCTCATGTTCCCGAACGTGCGGAGCTCTGCCGCGCTTAAACGGCTCATTTTTCTCTACCTTAGTCACAGCCTGGTGACAGCCGCTGTGGCAGAGTGACAGCGAGGCGGGCAGTGATGGATGTCAGGGAAGAGGTGTGAGGCGAGAAGGACAGCGGAGGGCTTTGCGAGTGGGAAGGCGGGGGAGCGCTGCTCCAGCACTCCCCGCTCCCACCTGGGGGGACCTTGCGAGGGGAGGTGGCACCCGGGGCTGCTGTCTGTGGCGAGGCCATGAGCCACTGCTGTCAATAGATGGCACTGCTTGGTTTGGTGTTACGGTTTTGCGGGAATGGGAAGAAAGGCGGAAAGCTGCGGGAGCTGGCAGCTTAGCCAGGCTCGGCTCTACCTTCTCGGACTTTATTGAAGTAGCTGTTATTAAAGCAAAGCTCCGCCGCCTCTCTGCCCGGCGAAGGGGCTGCTTTCCCCGCCGCAGCTGCGGGAATGGGGCAGCCTGTGGTGGGTGACAGGCTCCTTTCCTCCTCTCCCCGCTGCGTAGGTAAACCAAATCGCTCTCGGTTTGAAAACGGCTCGTGTCCTCTTAGGAGCCGATCTGCTGGGCAGTGGGGAGCACCCGGCGGGTCCCGAGGGTTGGTCCAGGATTTGTGGCTGCGGTCAGGTGTCTGGGCACAGAAGGTAGGCAGCTGGAGGGCGGCGTGGGCTTGTGAGCTGTTATTAGCCTGTCCGAGTCTATGTGACATCCCTGGTCCTTCCGGGAAGGCTTGCCCCTGTCCCAAAATGACCGAGGATACCGAAAATGGATAGAGCACTTGCAGAGTGTCCTGATTTATTTTTTTATTTTGAGAATGCTTTGCAAAATACCAAGTCAAAAAAGCCTGTAAGAGTGGAACTGATATTTGGGCTTGCCAAAGAAGGTACAGAGTCTTCAAATACCAGGCTACTTCCATTATTAACCCAAATAATCAAGGATTTTTAACCTCCATTAGCACAGCCCAGCGTTCTACACCCACTTCACACAGCTGTGAACCTTTACCCTGCCTCACTATGGCTGCACCCACCCTTGCTAATATTTGTATGGCCATGTTGCCCATGTCTTTTTTTTAATAGATGTGCTTCCTAAACCTCACTTCTCCCATCATTAATACAGGCAAATGTAGTACGATGAAGTAATATTTACTGAATAAAATTCAGGCAAAATGAATTCAGAAAAAGCATCCTGCTTAGATGATGACTGATTGGTAAAATCATATTCATATATAATACAGCAGGGGCCTGCTTCTAATCTGTTTATACCCATTTGTAGATGTTATTAATTGGCAAATATATGAATGCCATTCAACAAATCACTTGTGCCAGGGACTAAATGCATTCAACACTATTAACATTATTTCACTTTGCAGCAGAATCTCGGAGACCTTGTCAGAGATGGCACTCGTTTTGCTAGGTGCTGTATGAATGCAAAGGAAAAAAGGTGTTGCTGCTTTACAGGAATGTAAGAAAACTTGCAGGTTGGAAATAGCTTGAAGGCAGACTCAGAGAAGCCCAAATCTGCTTGAAATCCCAAAGGCACAGTCAGCAACTAGGTTTGGCCTCTCCTTCATTATAAAATGCTGTAACAGCCCCAGACCTGCTCCAAATCACAGCAGTAGGCAGGGGGGAGATAGGAATGGGTCCCAGCCATGGCTGGGGAAAGCCACCTTTGCAGGAGGATTGTTAGTGAGTTGAGTGGGAACAGATTGCATTTGTCATGTGCTGGGATTTAGTTTCCACACACAGTCTGGTGGGGTTTTTCAGCATTGCTCCACAATGTAATTTGTGGTTTATTCCACGTTTTATTCCAGCAGCTGTGCTGAAATCAGACTAGGCTTGCTTCTTGATGTTGCAGAATTTAAAGGTGGTTTTTGCAGGCAGAATGGTGTACTTAATAACAAGTTACACAGTTCTCATCAGGACTAGCCAGGAAGGCTGTGAGGCTTTGAATGAGGTTTTTCTTAAATAGTTCTTTGTTGCAGGTCCTTTGAAATCAGCAATGAGAGATGTTCCTTTGCAAGAGGGAGTGAAGATTTTTTGTAAAGTTTTATTATGCATTACTCTGACAAACTCCTAGATGATGGTACTAGGAAGCATTTCATATAAACTAATCATCTCAGTGTACAGCTGGCATGACTGCAAGGTGGTGAGGGCTTTGGCAAGGAATTCACTGCAGTTCATTGCAGATGAAAGCAACAGGAAAATTAGTGAAGTTGCGGCAAAAGAGACAGACAGATAAAGCTGAACACAAAGGCAGGGATTTTAGTTACAATGTTTAACATGTTAGTACAAGGATGACTGAAAGGTGTTAATGCTGTGTGGTTAGAGTCGTCCTGAAGTTAGCAGTACTCAGCAGGATGAGAACAGCTACTATACCCGGGTCTCTCTTAGAGTCTGGGCTCCAACCTTGCTGCTGCTGGTGTGGAGTTGGTCAGCATCCAGGAGAAAGAGTGTCTGTATAAAACACCCAAGTCTCCTCCTTCCTTTAACATTGGAGACAGCTCGCAATGTAGGCAAACCAAGGCATGGCAAACAAAACAAGGGAAAAATAGTTGATGACAGAAGGCAAGAAAACCACCTTAACCTTCAGATGTGTGACTGCCCTTAAGCTGTCCCACAGATTTGAGCTCAGGAGAAGCTATGCAATGAAGCAATAGTGTGCAGTTCCTTGCTTTTAATGGAATGCTGGAATAATACACTTGACATTAAGTTTGTATATGATGATTTATATATTATTAGCCTCTATCATGAAACTAGAAGAAGCATATGTGGATATGCCCAGAATGGCAGGTGAAATTAAGTACTTCAGTTAGGTATAACCCAAAGCTTTTGCAAACTGGCTGAGTTTTGCTGAAGCTGCTGAAGCTTCAGCAGTCCATGCCAAAAGAAAGTCTGATCCCAAAGCTGTTACGTGCTTCTCTGTGTCACTGTGTACTGGGCTGCTGTTTTAATTGCCAGCATATAAAGTAGTACAAAATGCTGACTCACACAATTCGGTCACCACTGTTAAACTTAGTAGTCAAAACTTCACAAGTGCCAGAATTTTCAATTTGACTTCACATACTATATGTGGGCATCAGTTGTATTGTATTTCCAGGACACAGCAAAGCCAGAGTGCGTGCTTTGAGAATAAAGCTGAAGTTGCCCAGAGTGATGAAAGCCCAGGGAAACTCCGCTGAAGAATTACTTGGGCATGGATGAGATAATCTACCGCAGGTATCTAAAGGAACAATTAAACATTTCAGTGAGAAATAAGTTAAATTAGAGACTATTGTATATATTTTAGATTTTCACAATCTGCTGGATCTTTAACTTAAAAGTTTACATCTTTTAGCAGAAAAATTAATTTCTCTTTCACAAGTTCCACTTAGATTTTGTTGCTAATAAACCCAAGGATGTAAATACTATTAAGTACAAAACAGCCTGCTGCATAATTGTTTCAAAGCAATTACAGATTATATCGAGCCATTCATTGAGCAGAAACAGTTTTTTCCAAGACACCAGTTCCCTGTACCTTGAAATTTTATTAGTCTAAGAATTTCATGCACCATATGTTGTAATATGAGACTAGCTGCAATTGAACAAACAACTTTCTGATATATAAGTGAATGATAACCTGATTTTAAATGTGTTTATCTAATGAGATAGTAACTGTAATTTACAGCACATATAAAAACTCCCACTGTTACTCCTGGTGCACCTTTTGGCTAAAAAGGGTGATGTGCTGAGATATGCTAATGAATATCGTCTTGGTTTTTACCAAGTCAGTAATAAAATTTGCATTTGATATTGTGCACAGTAAACTGGGTTATTAGCCTTGAAAATGAGTCTCATAAAATTTAAATATAGGCTTAAATCATATTAACTGTCCTGTAGATTTTCTGAGAGGCTTTAAAGCATTGTGCTCTCATTCTATAGCACTGAGCATGCAGATGTCATTTTGCCTTCAGGGGTGCCCCAAAATGCTCACTTATTGGAGCCTCCAGGATGAACAGCAAATTGACTCCTTCTTCTTTCATGCTTGAGGAACCTGATGCAGTTCCACAGTTGGGAAAACTGTAGTAGAAAGTGGAGGAAGAAAAGCGGAGAAGGTAAGGTGTTGCTAAGGTGTTGCGCCTGGGCCTGAGCAAGACAGAGCAGTGCGTCCAGCACCATATGTCCATTCTCACTGGTCTATCACCTGTAACCACACATGGGTGCAGAGGTCTATGTGCTGGGGTCATGTCTGGTGTCAAAGTTGGTCCGTTGGTTCAGAGCAATGCTGTTTCAGCTGCATGGTTGTAGAAGAATTTGATCCCTAGTGTTTTGAGTGAGTAGAAGGTATTTGAAAGACAGATATATCTACATTGTGGACAGTAAAATCTGATCCTCAGTACTTTCATAAGGCAAATTGTTGGAGACAAAACTGAACAAAGCTGAAGCATGATGACCTGTCTCCAGTTGAAGTGAAAGCCCTAGTCCCAGCAGTGTGCAGGGTCAAACAGCGTGTTGAGCTTTGTTCTGTCTGGCCCTAGGTATTTCTGTTCACATCAAGGTTAGGTTTTAGATATTTTAAAATATGTCTTTTAAAACTTCTTTCTGTTTTGAGGGGAAGACCACACATGTATAAATTGCTTCCATGGTATGTCAGAGTTATTAATTTACTTTATGAGATCAAATCCATGTTCATTAAAGGCTGGTGTTTTCTTTTACCCATCATAATGCTGTAGAGTTTGCTAGGAATCAGACTCATTTTTCTAACTGGTTACTGTGACTGGTTTAGGTCAGAGAATAGGTTTGGTTTAGATATTGTGATGAAATTCGTTAGAGTAAGGGCAGTGAGACATTAGAACAGGTTGCCTGGAGAAGTTGTAGATACCCTGTTTCTGGACTTGTTCAAGTCCAGGTTGGATGGACTTTGAGTAACCTGTTCTGGCAGAAGGTGTCCCTGTCCACAGCAGGGGAGTTGGAACTTGATGATCTTTAAAGTCCCTTTCAGTCCAAACCATTCTATAGTTCTATGGCTGTCAGAAAACCTTTGTCTCAGAAAGAAGTCTCTGTCTCAGTCAGTCAGGTAATGATAGCATTGCATAATGTCACTGTAGTTGTAGTATTGGCTGTGGAAGAAATTACCATTCTGAAATGGGACAGAGTCAATGTATTCCAAGCCAAAAAGTGTAATGAACCTGTTTGCTTGTCTGTGGATGTCATCTACTACTATGATACAAGTGCAACAGGAATAAAATGGCAGTCTTGTGACAAATGGTATTATGAAATCTTGGCTTTTCTTATCAATGAAAGTGTCTGGGCATGGTGCAGAGTATTAGGAAACAGCTCCAAAGCATGGTACCTGTTGCCTTCAGAGTAGGGCTCACTCTGACACTGAAATCAGTGGCTGCCTTAAGGTCTGATGCATGAGGTTGAATATCCCAACTATGATGCTGTTCACACTTACTATTAGTAACTCCAGGAATTTTTCAATAGTTTTATTATCACCAACTTTAAAAAAACCCCATATTTTAATAAAATCAGTGTTTTGCTTATGTATACACAGGAACACAGTTATCTTCCTTCTGCTACTCACTGAACAAAAACAGTATTGTAACTCATCAGGACCTCATGATGCTTCATCAGCCTAGGCTGACTGCCAAGAGACATGGCCTTGAAAAGTGGAAGAAAAAAGAAGAAAAACAACAAACCAGAAAAGATAAGCAAAACATCCTCCTACTCATGGGAAAGGAAAGATTTTCTGAGATTGCAGGAAAGTTTCTCATCTACGTGCTGCACCCTTAGACAGTGCACGCTGCACTTCCCGCAGTACTCTGTCTCCGTCTGTTCCAGTGTATTACGATTTGGCAAGCGCCCGAGCTGCATTATGTAGTGTTAAAAGAGACTGACACTTCTTTTGGCTGAGGCATCTTTCCCAACTGAGCCTTCCCCACTCAGCTTAAAGAAGAGGAAGTACCAGGCTGGTTCCTCTTGTTAGACTGCTAATGACCCAGCTCCATGGACCACCTAGCAGGTCCTTCCTGTACAGCTGGCCAACGAACTAGATTAACTGCTTTATTACAAGGTTTATCTAAAGCAACTGTAACATTTCTATATAAGGATTCCCCAGGAGAAAAATGTATACCTCAGATGTTAATCACAGACTTTGGTTTTGCTTGACTTTTGTGCCACTAGGAAGATTTTCTTTGGGAAAAGGTGACAAGAGAAAATATATAACTAAGAACTCAGACATTGACTGCATAGTTTTGACTTCCTTTCATCATTAAAAGCAGCTGAAAGGAGCCCTTAATCATCATTAAGGACACCACAGTATTATGACTATGAGCCCTGGTTGAGCCATTGTGTCTGACTGGGATGCCCCCCAAGCGAGCGCAATAGTATCAGAATAATGAGAAAATCCTAATTGCACCCTTGATCTTCCTGAGGGCCTTGTCTCCTCCTTGCTCTTTTCTGGCAGAGATGGCTTCTCCTTCTATGAAAATGTCACTCAGAGGAGAGTGGATGGGAGAGAGATGGTTTGGTGGCAGGGAGTAGGTCTGAGACTCCATTCTCTTGCTGTCATGGTACAGAGGGAAAACCACATCATTGGACCACCTTCAATCTAATTTCTGTTGCTGGTATTTCATGCTAGAAAAGATGGGGTTTGTATTTACCTGAGTCAAGATGGTGACTTCAAGAGACTTTTGACTACACTGGCTTGTGGAAACAGCAACATGAAAAAGTGAACACCCAGAGAAAGGAAGATAGTTTAAAGGTAGATAGTAAGTGGAGGTAAAGTACCCGTATTACGAGTAAGTTTTTTCCTTTAGCTTGCCTGGCTGGTCACTGGTAGCAGGCATTAAAGTGAAGCATTTTTGGAAATCATACATGCAGAAGTTATCATATAGACTATTTTCTTTAGTCTACCCTCGTGTATCCTCAAAATATGAAGTTTTCTGCTCATTTTAACCCTCAGTACTGGAAGGCCTCTGTCTGTACCAGCATGTTCTGTCCCCATTGTCACCATGAAGTATAACAACACCGGTGCTTACAATGGTTTATTAGCTGATTTATAGGGGTAAATCAGGGGTAAATTGAGCCCTTCTTTAGCAAGCCTTGAGTTCACAATGCCAAGATATGCTGAGCATAAAAACTCATGCAGAGGAAAAAAAAGGGCGAGAACAATAGTGACACTGTGTGGAGCCAGGTTATATATGCAATCACACAGTCTCAGGAGGTCCATGAAGAAAACGCAGCATGCAGGATGGTGGATGGGTGTGTAAACACAGTATCACCTATTGTGTTGCCTCAGAACCATGTAAATATTCCTGTGGAAAAACTCCCAAACACCAGAAGTAAAATATTATTATGTTATGGGAGGGAAGAGAATTTAGGAACAACTTTAATTAAGCCCATACTCAAGCTTTCAACTCTGGTTTTACACTCAAGAAAACAGTAGAATGTAAAAAGAGAAGAATTGAAAGGAAAAAAGAAGTGTAGTGGTTTTGTTTGGACTACTTTTTGTAACAATAACTCTTTTGCCATTTCTAGAAATCATATTTGTTTTCGGTATTTCTAAATATACTGCCTCTTTATTAACTATTTATAAAGGCACGTATAAATTACTTTTATATATATGTACATACACACATCCATAAGCACATTTGTGTATAAAGTAAAACTATTTCTCAGGTTTATACACATGTCTAGAAAGAGTCAGATTTCATCCTGGAAAAGGTTTCATTCAAAATGCAGAAGAATTTGAGTGGGAAACTGTTGGAGGAGACCAGAGAGGAAACTGCATCCCCTTGTTCAGTCAAAATGCCATCACTGTGGTATCAACAGCAACAAAGTTGAAGTCCGAGTATCACAGAAAGTCTGATCATACTGTCAGCCTAGTTTTTAATCTGTAACTTCATGTCAGGATCTGAGGATGTCCATGTCTAAGATTGTGCTACGCTGGAAAAAATTTCTCAGAAAATTTCAGCCTGCTAGAGGTAGTAGAAAATTGAAGCTGTGTTCATGTTAAAGGATTCTTGTGTCTCTGGCTTTGAAGCTCTGATAACCTTCATGGCTATGTCCAGGTTGTAGAGTAGATCAGTTCTGAGTCTGGGACTTGTTGAAAATTACTGTGTGTATCTTGCCTTGTGCTACCCAGCTTTCATTCCTTGGAAGCTGGAATATAGAAGGTGCCATTATAGTGTGCATCAATTGTTCATCTTCCTGTGTAGATGGAAGGTGGTGAATGTGTGTACCTGGATACAGGAGTTGAGAAACACTCTTTTGTCCCATATAGTCTGTGCTGCCTTTTTGCAGGTAATTTGATGCTCTTACTATGGGGAAGAGAATAACAGTCCCACAGGGAGAAGTTAGAAGACTTAGAAGATAAATTCCTCGGACGTACTCAGGAGATAGAGTAGCTGTGCTCTGCTGGAGCAGGAGCAAGTGGAGGCTCACCTCCTCAGCAACACGGCTCCATGCATCCTTATACATGCCACAGCAAGCTGGGCAGATGTACATTTCTCACAATATCAGTCTGTGGGGCACTGGCAGTATCTTTTTTATGGAATAAACCTCTTGCTTCAGCCAAGTGCAAACTAGCAGTCTGTACACAGTCTGAAGAGGAAGCCTTTGTCCCACAGATGAGCAGGTTATAAAGCTTTAGCAATTGTAAATGTTTGGCTGATGTTTTAACTCAGCCAATCCCCAGAAAATGAATAAACAAAACTCAACACCAAAATATTTTGAAGTACTGTGCTCCACAAAACTAGCCACAGTGAGACTGGGACACAGCAGCCTGAAAGAATGGTAATTTTGTAGCCCAGTGCATCCTCTCTCAAGCTGATCAGCACATCTTCTCTGAAAGGATGCAGGATTGCCTAGCAAGCAGGGCAATCGGACTACTGAGTATGTAAAAGAAGCAAGAAAGGAAAAATTGCAGATATATATTCATGGTTATATGTTTTAATTTTTTGTACTATTTTCCTCTACAGAATTTCCAAAAGCAGTCACATTTTTAATTTCCTATGATAGGTTTCTTTTTGTGTGTGAACGAGGTAGTGCAGTCAACTTTTCTCCTAGCTGCTGTTTTGCTTCCACTTTATCTGAAAAACTCTATGCCTGTGAAACTGTTTCAGTAAGAGAAGGCTTCTGGCTTGCATGATCTGTGGGAAATCAGGAAACATGAACAACTGAAGGACCAAAAGAAAGTGAAAAGAGTAACCCATGATTTTACCAAACTATATGTTTGTGGGGGTTTAGCTCACAATGTGTTAACAATACCTGGTGTGATGTGCAATGAACCATCTTTTATGCCCTTATTATTTAGACAGTAGTGCTGATACCAGGTCAGTCTGGCCTGAGACCTGAAATGAGCTCCTTGGTAACCCTCCAGTCCCAATGACAAGGTCCTTTCACTTTGGCTGTTTTCCTAACTCTTCCTGCAGAATCCTCTGTGCAGAGGCTGGCTAGAGATGCCTACCACCACCTCAGTCCCAAGGGTGAGCTGGATGTTCGCAGCAGCTGCCAAAGAGATGCTTGCAGGCACCGCTGGAGAGACTCAATAGAGAAAGGGGAAATTCCTACAATTGTGGAGCTTTGCAGCTGAAACCAGTGTGCTTTTAGACTGGTGGAAACCTGATGGCTGGTGCTGCTGTACCCCTTCACCTGCTCTGGGCCATTTATCACCTTTGCATCTAAGATGAGCTAAGCAGTGGATATTCTGGCGTTTTCTTTCGTGCATGGTAGATGCAGACATTTTCTTTCCTCACCATGATGCATGAGCACTAATCTTTGCCTCACTGGTTTACACCATTAGGCGATACCTTATATTTGTAGCATTTTCTTTAAAATGCTTGCAGATAGATGGTGCAAAGGCGTAACAGCTCGCTCACTGCTGGTCTTTTAGCTTATGGGACATTCCTTTACAAGCTCTATAGTCACATATGGCATTTCTGATTTCAGCTACAGTGATTTAAAAAGCACAAAGACCAGTTGCCCCTGAAGCCATCAAGATACCAGGTATTACTGCATGAGGCATACCTTTAGCGTAAACACTGTCAGAGTTTTATGGGGCATTTTTGCAGGCTGTAGGAAAACATGAACAAGGGTCATGCACTCTGATCAACAGCAGGCTTAGTAGTTCAAAATAAATCCCTTTACTCACATAATCATCCATAGGAAGAAAGGAGGAGGAAAGCAAGAAGGAAGGAAAACCTATGTCCATTTTGGCTGATAGAATAGCTTCCCATATGTTAAAATAAAATATTCATCCATTATAGCTTTTCTAGCATTGGTTCTATCACCAAAGTGAATTTTATTTATATCTCTCTGAGACCCACTGCAGCCCAGCGTGGTTGTGTCTGCCTCAGCTGCACCATGTTTTCTCTCCCTGGCTCCAATCCGCATCACCTCCCTCATTTGAAATGTTAACAGAAGGGACAAAAGAGATGGACTTTCAACTGGTCCTCACCACTGATGTGAACATCGCTACTGACAGTTCTTGCCAGGTTTTGTTGGCGATAGGTGCCTGATCCAACAATGCAAAGAGAGCAAAACATTCTGCTGGCCAGGGAGCATGCGAGGCACCCAAGCTACCAGGGAAGCAGAGCTGTGCCCACCTCCCTCCCAGACTAAAACGTGACACCCAGCGTGTCTGCAAGGGTTTACAAAACCCCTCCGGTCTGGGGAGGTCCGCAGGGGGTTAATGCAGAGCTACAACACTGGAGGCATTCAGAGAAGAGGGCTGCAGTTGCTGCATAGGCACATTTGGCCCAGGTTGCCAAAGAGGCTGTGTGTGTTACTGCAGAGGAGTACACTGCCTGCCACTGTTGGGCTATTAGTATGGAAATGAGGCATGTGTGTGACAGGTGGCCTTACAACCAACACAATTAACTTTCTCCATTAGCTGACGCACTGACAAAACAGATGCAGCATCAATAAGCACCAAAAAACCCACAAACACTGAATGGGAATGACACATTGCACACCCCTATTATTTATAAGGAGGAACAGCATAATTTCTTTGGGATGCAGTGGCAAGTAGAAGGTGGTTGGGTTTTTTTCTGTCCTGTTTATGATGTTTGTTTGCTATCTCATTATTTTAATCTTGAAATTTATAAAGGCATTGCTGTGAACTCTACAGATCTCTCAGTGATGCACAGCAGACTTGAGAAGGTTTGTCACAGCTGTGGCAGAGGAAGCATACAGATCCTTTGACAGGAAATAATTCCAAGTTGCAGAAGTCATCTGACCAAGCTCTGAACTAAAGAGAATTACTTCCCAGCCCTCCAGTACAGCACATTTTAGTTGTTTTTACAGAATACTGGTAAGGACAGCTAAGGTGGAGCAGCTGGTCTTATCCTAACATGAGTTTAAAAGCTTGTGGCTCAGCTGAAAACATAGGGTTGGGTAGGAACACTTGGCATATTAGATTTCAGCAGAGAAGCATGCCATGTTGGATTCAGAGAAAATCAACTTAAATATTGGTTGTTCACAAGAAGTAAATGGAAAGAGGAGATAGTTGGGTTTATGTTTAAATTCCCTGTTTGGCTTTTTTTTTTTTTTTTCAGTCAGGCATCTCCTCCTGACAGCGTATGCGAACCATTCTGGGGATTTAAATAAGAACAACAACTTGAACTGTCTGAAATGGAGAACTGTAATGTAATAACAAAAATTTGCATAACAGCCTCCTTATGTCAGCTGGTACCCCGTGAAATATTTAGAAATGTGCTGAGTAGTATCCTTGGCACATCTGAATCCTCATCGGCCTTTGGCTCCACTGGTCTACACCAGAGTTTTCCCAGGTTAAAGTCACTAAAGATCCCATCCCGTATTATCCCAGCATGAAAATGTCCTGGAACACAGCATCAGTTGCCAGGTCGCCTTGGCAGCATACTAATTCATGGCAGATAGCTCCAATTAGGAGGATGTTTGAGGAGATAAAGCACTCAGCCTGTAAACAAGTCCAGTGCTACCCTGATTAAAATCCACTGACCATCTTTCACTGACCTTCAAAGTGCTGAGTGGGAGTCATCATCACATCACAGACAAGAAACTGCTGTCCTGACTGTGGAGATTGATGCTGGACTGTCTGCAAGTGCCAAGATGACCTATATCAAGCTGGTCAGCTTCTGCAGTGATGAACTGCTTTCTGATCATTCATGTGCCTTGAAATATTTTCAAGCACATAGAGAATTCTAGCTACATTTTACAGCTGCAGATCTGGAGCCAGACTCTTCTTTGTGGTGTCAAGCAGTAGGACCAGAGGCAAAGGGCAGAAAGTGATGCAGATGAAGTTCCACCTGAACAGGAGGAAGAACTTCTTTAATGTGTGGGTAACTACACATTGAAACACATTGTACAGAGAGGTTGTGGAGTCTCCCTCACCAGAGTTTTATGGGGCACAATTCTGAAGAACTGTCTGGACACAATTCTGACCCTGCTTGAGCAGGGAGGTTAGACTAGATGATCCACTGTGGTCCCTTTCAACCTTACCCATTCTGTAATTCTGTGATTCTGGGACAGGAGAATTTCTTGTGACATATCTAGTGGCAGCAAGGCCAGCACCAGGCTCATGGTGGAAATCATAAAATCTTATCTAGAAAGTAGCAGTGTTTTCTCCATAATAATTACATGAGCTGTTAATTTTATTATTTTGTGTGGTGCCTTGGGATATATGCCATGAAAGACCCTACTATTAAAGCATACTTTAATTGATTGAATTATGAGACATCCAAAGCACAAAACCCCTACTAATCTAATTAGATGCCTTTGGTCATGCATTTTCTTCTCCCTTCGTTGCAAATCCAGTTCCCAGCTCTAGTGTGCAGGCGCCTGTATTGTCAAGCTTCACTCTAAGAGCCTTGCTCCATAATCCAAGCCACATAGAAGTGGGTGGACTTTCCCATCCCAGTCATCTACCTGACCTCCTAATTGCTGTCAACAAGTGGGTGTTAATGAAGTGGCTTGAATGAACTTGTCTTTAGGGAGGGGGATGTCCAACGGTGTGATGGTGTGTTGTTCTTAATGGGAAATTCCCATTTTACTGCCCTCTGTAACTAAGGATTGCAGCTAAGGCGATTGGCGGACAGACAGCCTCTTCACTCAGGTCAAAGGGCTTTTTCCGCTTACGCTGTGATTCGGATGGAGTGGCTGAGGTTTGGATGATGTCACAACGGAAATTTCCTGGTTCTCCCTGTTCTCATTTGGCAAGCACCATTTGAAAGGTTCACAGAGCATAGTTTCACCTGGTGGGTTTTTTCCAGTTTAATAGCTATGATTTATTTGTGCATAGTCTGTCAGCAAGTTTTTTAGAATGAAAGGATGATTTTTAGAAAGTACGACAAAATAAAGGGGGGGGGGGGGGTTTGCCTTAATTGTGTCTATTTGGCAATGCAAGTAAATAGCCACTTGTTCACATGCACATGTGAAAATATGCATTTCAGTAAACGTTCTTAAGAAATTAAAGAAGTGACCAGGAATGTGCATTTCAGTAAATGTTCTTAAGAAATTAAAGGAGTGACCAGGGTGTTCAGCATCCACTAGGACAGAAATAATTGTTCTCATATTTGTTCAACTGGAATTACAACTTTTCTTAAAAAGCCTTTCACTTGCCTTGCTTCATCCTAAAGGTGCCCTTTTGTTTGATTTTGAAGAAGTCAGAGACATTTATTAAACGGTTATCAAGTCAAGTCTGATAGAAGTTTGTGGACATGGGTGGGTTTATGTGTGAATATACTTGTCTTCTTCCATACTTATTTATGTATCTATAACTGTTGTTTTCTCATTTAAAGTATTAAGTCAGTTTTTTGGGGCATGAAAACTAGCATTAATGTATTCTGGCTGTTCACACAATTACATAATAAGTGACAGGAGTTCTTAGCATGAACTTAAGCTCTTTTATTAAACCTACCCCCCTGTTTTTCAGCAGGAAAGCAGCTGGTTATAAACCTATTTTATCACAGATAGTTTAAAATGTCACAAATTTTATTAAAAGCTTCTCAGTTTCTAGAGCTCTTATTTAACCTAGGGAACTTCCTGCCTGTATATAGTGTTGAATTTTTACCTAATTAGAATCTAAATTGCAATGAAAGACATTTTCAGGATGTCTCTTCAAACATGGCTTACTATCATGACAGGATATGGCACAGGAACCTCAGAAAATTCTCTACATCCTGATTTGTTTGCTTTTGTCAAAAATTGACTCCAAGAAGACAGTCCTTATGCGGGGGCTGGCAGATTTCTGCTAGTCCCATCCTTCTCCTGGTTTGACATTTCCTTAGGGTTGTGTGTGGTTTTTTTTCCCTTCAACAGTAAGAGGTAGAAGAGGGGATAGAGTCCTAGACTGCAAGAGGCAGAAGAGGGGATAGAGTCCTAGACTGCAAGAGGCAAAGGCATTTCAGATCCTGCTGGGAAATACCATATCTTGGTAATCTCTTGAAAATATCATCAGAGAGGTGCTTCCCTAAAGGTGCATTTCAGTAGATTGGCAAAGGGGGTGGCAGACCAACACAGTCCTAAAAGGGGAAGTGGGTCTTCTGGAGAAGCAGTTGGCAGCCAGACAGGATACCCTAAAGCCTCTTAAATGGATTAGATGCTTGTATATAGGCAATAGCATTGCATCTTTTAGTCACAGCAAGAGTCTTGAGACTGTGAGAACTAGGGCTACAGATTCTGAGCTTAACCTATTAATATTAAATGCAGACTCAGTCTTTGACAATAGCCACTTAAACAATGGAGCTTAATCACGCTCATATTGAAGAGCATCTTTCAAACAAAAGCTCTAGGCATGTTTTTCCAATGTAAGGAGAAATAGATTGGAATAAATAACTGTATTGGGAATTCATAGTGTTAACATTTTGGTCTGTGTTTTTGTTCATGCCACCTGTGAAAGATTTATTCTTTTCCTGACAAGTTCTAAGAAGCAAAAGCTGATAGAGTCCTTGAAAACAGAGTTTGCATAAACTGAAGTTGTTTGGGTCTCTCCTATTGGTTGACAGCCTTTGGAGGACAGTTGAAGGAGAGAGCCTGAGACCTCCACCTGGGCAGTGCTGGCCACACCTCCTTAGGTAGGCATCGCCAGCAGGCTCAGTAAAGGTGCTCTGGGTGTGGGGTTTTTCCTCAAAAAAGACAGCAGGGATGCTGTACACTTAGAAGATGTAGTCCCTGCCTTTGGAGGAGTGTCCTGAGTTGGTAAGACAACCTATGTGAGTAATCCTTGGATAAGCAATGAATATTTACAAGTAGGGCTCCTGTTTTTCCTCCTCTGCCTCTCTTCTTGTTGAGTTCCTGCTGTTCGATCACCTCTGTTAATAGAGATACTGTGTTTTTCTGAACTCTTAATGGTGCTCAGCCTCACTTTTCCAGCGACCATAGAACCCACCCTGCTACAATAACAGAGAAATGTTATCTCTTAAAACTTGCCATAGGAAAATAAATTCAAAAGAGACTTCTTCAATTGTATTTAACTATGGAACTACTTGCTACAGGGTGCTGTGGATGTCAGGATTTTACCTGAGTTCAGAAAGCAGCTGGACAAACTCATGGAAGAACAAACCATCAAAGGCTATTATACCATTATGCCAGAAAACACAAGAAAGCCACTTTTGTTCAAAATTTCCTACAGATGCACAGAACTGTGCACTGAAGGGAGTGTTGGATTTCTACTCTTTGACCCTTTTCTATGCATCAGCTCTTGGTGACTCTTGAAGCCGTATACTGACATAGATAGACCTGGAGTCTCACTCAGGATGCCCATAATTATGTTTTTGAGCTACTTTTCACTTGGATCATATTGGATCATATTGTGTATGCAATCTTTGAGGCTTGTTTCTAAATTCAGAGTTTCTCTGAACAAAGAAGGAAAATTGGGATCTGTGATGTGATTCATTTGCACATGTGCAGAACCATTATGTCTCTCAAACACCTCCACTACAGACAGCATTCTGAATGGAGGTGGTCTTAAAGCTGCATTTATTTCAATCTAATTAATTTAGCTTACATTAAGTTATAATAATTGATCATTTGCAGCTCCAGAATCAGAAAGTTATTGGTTGATGCAGTCATCCTCTTCAATTATGATCTCTTGTTTGGAAATGATTGCAAGGGAGAAGAAACCAGCATACCTGTTTCTTTTCCATTATAAATTTATATACCCATATGTATACATACATGTACATATGCACATATGAGTAGTTTATATATGGGATGTTTTGAACATAAGAAATATAATATGAAATTTTAAGATTATAATATTACAAGGCTATAAAATGAGTCCTACTGAAGTCCTTTTAGGTACAGCAGCACAGAACTTGGACAGAAGAGGATGGGCAAGATCTATTTGATGGTAGGAAGGGATGGTGATGGATGTGCTTCTTTCTTGACAGCTCAGTTGTAGAAAAGTGCAATAGCTGAAAAATTGCTGAGCCTGAGTTGGCAGACTGACTGCGAGCCTGATGCAAAACCTGTTGGAATCAGCTGAAGCTTGAGCTAGCACAGCTTTGTGAGAGGCATTGCTGGTCTGGGACAAAAACTGTTACAAGCCATTTTCTAGCAGGAACATGAAGGAAGGCTTTTGTTCACTTTGCAGCCTCCACTTCCTCCTCTCTCAGTATTTACATCTTCTCTGAGACTGTGGGACAGTGTCTTGGATTTACAGTACCTATGACTGAGCTATAAAATATATATCTGTGCACTTGGAGCATCCAAGGCTTTCTTTCCTGCCATGTGAAATAAAAGGCTTGCTTAAAGGCAGAAAGCCAGAGGCAGCAAATGGAACTAATGGGAAAGGTGCATCAGTGTGACCTAACTCCACTGGTTTAACAAGGCTAAAAATGCATGACTCCATTACACAAGAGTTAGCTAATGAGGAATGGGGAAGATGTTACAGTTTAAAACAAATGGCTACTAAATGAATTGGGTGCTGCCTTTCAAATCTTTGCCATTCAACAAAAACCTGGCAAGACATTTTCTTCACAGGATATGAATCATCCAAAATAAAAAAAGCAAGACTAGGGCCACCTACATTCAGAGTTTGTACAGTATGACCTTAAGGCCCAACATCTACCAGAAGTTGAGTAGCAAAAGGCCAAGCTCCAAAGAATAAAAGGGCTTACATCAGTATTAAATAATTCTTTCTTAGAGATGCAAATTTCTAATTAGTTACTGTGGAAACTGTAGAGGCCTGGAAGTAAGCCCTGCACAATGAGAATGAGAGTTTACTTTTTTGATTTACTGCAGGGCTGCAGTAGTTGAGGGAGGGCTGAGAGGGGGAAATAAATTCATTGCTTTTAACATGACAACAGAATAAAGTGCAACAGAAGAAGTGACTTTGTTTTGTGCACTGCTGCTGCTGCTGGGACAGATCCATGAGGAGCTTTATGTGACATAGGCTCACTTAAAACATCTCACAAGGCATTGTAAAAGGCTTTGTTTACAAACAAGTGTCTTTCTTAACATGCTTGCTTGTTACATCTGTGACAAAACCTTGGGAGGGTGTTTTTATAGCCAGCAGGAGCTGGGAGTGCCATCTCTTGGTTAGGAGACCAAATCGAGGTACCGGAAATTCAAAGTGTAACACTGCAGAAAATCAGTGTGTGTTAACCCAGCCTATGCTGAGCATCAAAAATTTCTTGTTGGAAATACTTTTAGGATTGTGAATTCAGAATAAAAATAATTTGTTATGTCATTCTTTGCCTTGTTTTCTTTATTTTTTGTTTTACTTTACTTGTTATTATCTGGAAGACACAATATTTCTTTTCAGCTCCTACCAAGGAAATCCACCTGTCTGAGCCTTCCACCAGCATCAGGTGGTTTGAGATCTGCCCAAGGAGATGTCAGAATGAAGAAGACTGAAGCACCAATCTGCTTGGTAGGTGGGCCACAGGCAAAGCAAAGGATTGGTGCATTGCTGCTTGTTAGTAGCTGCAGAAGGCTAGTTTGGTGTGAATCAGTAAAGGCAGGAACATCAGCTCAGCCAGGAGAGGGGAAAGCATCTTTCCTCCTCGAAGGTCACAGAATAACATCTCTGAATTAATTTAATTTGAACCATGCTTGTGTTCGCTCTATTTCCATCTTGACATGCCCCAGATATTCCTGAAGTAAAGAACCACTAATACTGAAATAATAGAAAGCTGTAGTTTTCATTGTAAATATTTTTCTGAAAATGCAGCTAAAACCTTACAGATAGCACAGAGGAGGAAAATCAGAAAGCTAATAATTGTAACACTCTGTTTTTACCATGGGAAACCAAGAAAAGCTAGAAATATTTTGAAGTGGTATAACTTCTACGAGCATGATTCCAGGTCAGCATCAGTGCAGAATTTCAGGGTACATAGCCTGAGCTGCTACTGCTGAACACTCTGTCCTTATGAAGCCCATGTCAGAGGAGACAGTTTACTATGCTCAGTCCACTATAGCAACATTACCTCTTTAGGTAGTGCAAGAGTAGAAAATGTCCAGATGTGCCTTTAGTATTTTGAATAAGAACTGGGCTGGACATCATCTTCCATTTCATTATCATCTCGCATACATGTTCAATCCTGAATCAATTTTTATTAGTGACTTTAGCTGTCCAAGGCATTCCCTGAACTGTAGAAGTATCCATTCATAGCAGGCACAGAGAATACTCTTCTACATGTCTGAGTTGCCTGTAATTCTAACGACAGTCTCTGAATAGCTGTTTTTAATGCTTCCTGCAGGTCATTCCTCCTCGCACTTCAGTTATCACCCTGCCATCCTGGCCATCTTGCTGTAATGACCTGTTTTCATCTGGATTCTCACTGCCCCTCAGAATTATCTGTCAATCCCTTTGCATTGCTGCCAGGGAGGAAGCATTTTTACAGCACTTGTTTTCTTTGCTACTTCTGTACGAAGTGCTTTCTTTACTACTTTGCTACTTCCTTATGCAGGAGTTTGAATTTTCTCTCCAGCAAAGCTCTGAGTCAGTCACATGACCTCTTCCAAAGTTAACTAAACAAATAAGGACCACCGTTTGAGCACCTCCAAAAGTGAAAATGTGTCTTTCAGAAACTTTTTTAGTTGATACAACGGTGGGAAATCTGGAAAGAAGCACTTTTTCTGCATACTTTAAACCCCTCCAGGGCTTTGAAGAGCTGATTCTATCTGAAGTGTGCTGACAATTCCTGCACCAGTATTCCCAGAGAACAATCTCATCAAATCTCCTCACAGATGATAAGCCATAAAGCTCTTTTCCTCATATAGACATTTCTGATGACTTTTTCCAGGCTTCTACCCCTTACATAAGCACATCACTCAGATTGCATAGCAGTCAAGCATCATAAGAGTAGTGCTTTTGCCTTCCTTAACTAGAAATAAAATAGGATTCATAGCTAAACAGTACAGTTAGTATACAGATAGCCTCAAGGACATCTGAGAAATCATGTTATTCACTTTTGATATTTGATGTAAGGATTAATATATACAGCATTTGAAATATATTTGTGTTCAAAATGCAACAGAAACTATAAAACTCTCACCATTAGCTCTATCCTAGAAATTATTTGTAAAGAATTTGTTTAAAGTAGTGCATAAAAATAATTTTCATCCCATTCTGCTGATTCAGTTGCATTAATACTTTTTCAGAGTTTGTTCAGAGTTCAACATATGATCTTATGAAAGTCTCTAATTGATCATATGAAAGTCTCTAATTAGCTGATGTCTCTCTTCTTCCAAAGCCAGAGCTCCCAAAGTGCTCAGATATTCAGCAGTTCATTTGGATCACTGGCTGGGAGCCAGAAAGCCTTGCTATCTTTAGCTTTCATCTTCTTCTGGCTTCTTTCACAATCCAGAATATCAAGATTCATAGTACCAGGGTGCTTGTCAGGTGGATTACCTAGGAGCTAAGATTTTATTCCCTTTTGTTTCCTATTGGAACAAAACCTAGATATGAAACTCCCCATGAAATGAGGTTACTATTCTATAACAAGTTCTGCTCCAAAAAACCTGACAATATGGTTTTCCAAGGCTTATATGAACTTTGGGAAATAAATCTTTTAATTCTTCCTTGACTGATGTGAGAAATACTTTATTGAATCATTTCTACTGAGAAATTAAAGGGAAGAAGAAGAAAGGAGCAAGGAAAGGGTATAACTAAAACTCCAGGGTCATGGCCTGACAAATTAAAATTAAGTCTGTTTTCTAAAAATGGGCTGGAGATGTTTTATTTGAAACAGTCTTAAAACATTGTTGTCCCTGCATACTTGGAGAGCCGGGGGTGGAGTGGATACAAGAAGAGGATCAGTCCTCTCACAATGCTAATGGCTTTACGAGGACTGTAGAGAGTGATTAAGAATAAAATAACATTTCGATCCATTTTCTTAAGGAACTTTTACTTATAGAACAAAAAAAATTAAACCAAGACAGTAAAAATCTGAGAAAACAAAGGAGGGGAACTGCCTGCCTGTGAAGTCCTAATGCTCATTATATCTGGTACATGTTTTGCTTGTAAAGGAGGGTTTGAGGAGGAAAGCAATTTAAGCAAACCAACCTGGGCCATCTTTTCATTCTTTGTCATGCACTGCTGTTGTTACCTTTAGAAATCCAGCCATGGGGCTGGTTGTGTCCTGTTTTAGTGCCCTTCGTAAAGCACTCCCTTTTCACCAACTCCGATGGCCCCATTGGAGTGGCCATGACAATGGATGTTCATTTTACCGCTATAAAAGGGTTTAATGATTAAAAGGCCTCACCATTGCACTCAGCCACAAAACTCATTCTTCCACTTCTGTGGAGCCCTTTGATTCAAAATGTTCTTTTGACAGGATCAAGAGTGGTTTTCATTCTGTCAGGCAGCAGAAACATCTGCATTTTTTATCCTCTGTCTTCTCCTCAGTGCACATAGTTAATGTGTAATTAATGAAACATCCCTTCTCGGAGTGGCACACAATCAGCGTAGGTCTCCCACCAACCTCGCTCCAGCTCCAGTAAAGCAGGTCTGCTTTTATATTCTTGTACTCTTATTGAACAGTAGTAATAAACCCAGTTCCAGGCTTATCTGGCCAGCTTACATCTTAATCTTTCTTTTTCCTCCCCCTCTCTCTCTCTGTCTCCTCAGGGAAAAAGGATGAAAAAAAAAAAAAAGAACTTCTCTTTCTTTTGGGTTATCCGAGCACGTTGGGAGGGGGGGACCAAACACACCACAACATTCAAAGCGAAACAGAGAGAGCAAGGGGTCTAGGGAAAAAGTCCCCTCCTCCTCCTTTCCCCTGAAGAAAAAAATAAAGACCTTGGTAAGTAGTCAAGCAAGCTGAAAATGCAGTTACACAGGAAGGATTTCTGAGCCCTGTAGGGCAGGGCCTTCAAGAGTACGGAAGTTCAGGCTCTCCTTAGATCAATACATCTAAAATCTAACACATAATGGGTCAGAAAAGTACTACATCCTCCTACATAGGAGTAGCCTCTTCATTTGCTCTTCCACTTGCAGAATTTGCAAGGCTGGCAGCATGCTTGAGAACTCTAACATTAATGCCCAAGTACTGTCAAGGCTAAAGCTACTTATTGCACAGTGGCTGATGAATGTTTCATAACCATATTTATTTATAAGAGCTTCATATTAATTTGTTTGATTTTTCTAAGTGTATTGTGAATGTGTAGAATAATGGAGAAATGTACTTCTGCATTTGTTCAACTCTAATAAAGCCTCAGCAACACTGGACAGGCTGTAAGTGCTCAAAATGGACTCAGATGGATCCTAGCCCACCAGCAGCTCTCAGATTAGTTTTCAGAGCCACGTTTATGCAGCAGCTCTAGAAAGTATTGCACTGTGAGCAAGTTGCTGTAAAGATCCTCCTGTATGGAAAAACACAAGGCAAAGACAAGTAATAGATCAAAAGAAGAAATATGCGGGCCCATACTACACCTACCTGCAATAATTTGAAGTAAAATACCCATGAAGTCCATGAGATGTAAGCCACGTGGAGAAGCAAAGCTATCACTTTTAAGCTTGCCTTGCTGTGGGGCTGTTACCCTTAATGTCCTGTATGTGGCCTCTTGTGGCTCTTACAGAGGAAGTGAAGAACACTCTGCTCCCAAAGATTTCATTTTGAGCTAAAGGTTGAATTGCAGATGTAGCAGGAAGAGGGAAGTATCAAAGAAAATTTGCTTACCAAGAAATTCACTTTGGAATGAAGTCTGTTTCATGCCAATTTACTGAAAAACTCAGGTAAAAATCAGAAAGTAGATTTGCCTGAAAGCAAAATTTCAGAGGTAAATCACAATATTCCCTCATCACTTCATCTTCTTGAAAATTGGGGTTTCCAAGGATCCTGCCCACACAGAAGAGAGACTCATGTAAGTTGTTCTTTCTGTTCAGAGGAAATATACCTTTGCTTCACATTTATTAGGACCATGACCTAGTTGTCCACTATCAGTTGGACATCTAGTCTCCACTATACATTTATCAAAGAAGACTAAATGAGCAAAGTTCACAGCTAAAAATGAATGCACACTGAAGATGTTTTGGTCCCCTTCTGAATGAGTCTGATTGGAAATGTTCCTATTCCTGCACACGAGGAAGAAGGCAGGTTCTTCCCTAGATTGCCTGCATGTAATTCATTTTATTATCCTGGTTTCTCAGAGCTGAGACTGAGTGCATAAAGCATCATCCACTTTTCTACAGTACACTTAATCTGAAAATTTACTAGCGTTCCAATTAAATCAAATTAATATAGGAAACAGTTGCAAATATGTAATGCTGCAAATATTGTCTCTCTTATTTGGAATCACAGCTAGAAGTAAGACCTGCCTATGAATTCAAGGACCTGATAAAAATTTGGTACAAAAATACCTCCAAGGTGATACACAACAGATCCTGTTCTTGTGCCAGTCCCTTTCTGAGTAACCCCCAAGAGATCAGTAAAATTATTCTGTTCCACCCACGTGCACACATACAGCAAAAATCTGTTTTCAGTTAGATACTTACTTTAGCACAGACTCTGTCAGAGTCAGATGTCATTTATCTACAAATAAGAGAATCAAGATTTGAAGCAGGGCAAGGGAAGCAAGCATTTTGCAACATGACTCTCTGGGCCAAATTCCACATTCACAGCCCCCACTGAGCTCCAAATACAGGCAACGTTTATTTCCAGATTGAACACAGAATGTGTCTCTATTGTTATTGAAATTAAAAAGGGCATGAGCTTTTGAACATTATTCCATTGGTCCGACTTGCCAGCCCAACCTATGTCCAGTGATCAGAAGTAATTTCACTTAATCACTTATTTTCTGTTTCACAATGGTGCATGCTGCGACATAGGGCATTGGAGATAGCAGATGGATACAGATATGCAAATTTGCCATTGGTAAACTTTGCTCAAGAATGCTGACTGCAGCTATGCTTAAATAAACAACTTCCTATTACTTGTAAAAGAAGCATGTCCGTCTTCTCACGTGCTACAGGAAGGCTGATGAGCTGAGAGGGCCTGGGACAATTGCAACAGTCACTGAGCTGCACTATGATACATTTGAATTCTGGCCAGAACCCGGGAAGTCTACGTTAGCTTGCCAGACCATTCAGAGAAAAAGGGCTTCAAAGAGAACTTTCTACCCTTGATTCCACAGTGTAAGTGAGTATGGAAAGAGTATAATGTTTGCTGTTGGGATTAGCCCCCTGCTGTGTCAGCCACATATGAGTGCACTGAAAATTGGCGGCATGCAAGGGGAAGCCTCTCAGCTTGTTGCAGCTGAGCTAAACCCAGGGTAGATTTCCAAGACCCAGAGCAGAAGGTGTGTGAACCTCATTATCATCTCCTAGCACAGAGAAAGAACAAAGCAGAAATCACACTGAAAGGAATGGAAACCAAAGACCATGTAAGATGGGAAAACATTCCCTATTTTAAGTGGGTATAGAAAAACTTTGGTAATACTGGGGGACTGCTTAAAAAGACTTGTTGCACTGCAACATACAAAGTGATGAGTTAGAATTTATGTTATAAAGAAAAAGATAATTCTGGTTAAAATTATTTTAGAGGATTTTTTTCTGTTCCATGAAGACATAATAGGATAAAGATTCTCCTCTATTAGATGGCCAGCACTCTCCACAGCTTAGAAAAGACTGGAGTCATGCTGCACCACTTTTTGCTCATGCAGATTGCTCAAGCATAACACAAATCAGTCACTCTACACAGTATGATCTCAAGGTTCTTTCTCATTTCTAGCTTCTCTCTTATGTCCTTTCCTTGACCCAGGACTTTCTACAGCAGCCTCTTTTAGTTCCAACAGAAAGAACCAATTTTGACTTCTTGGAGTATCTGCTAGAGAGAAAGCTTTATCTACATAGGGAAGAAGATGCTCACCCTCTTATGTTGCTGCCTCAGTGATTTCCCTCACCATGTTATTCATAGCCCCGCAGAGAGAGGTCTAAATTCTTCAGACCAGGCCTGGGAAAGAGCTGTGCATCACAGACCAAGCTAAACAACAGCCAGTATGCTGAACAAAAATGAGTCTGAGGTAGCTTTGTGGCAATGCTGAGAGAGGCCAAACTAGGCATCTCGCACCCTTCCTCCATGGTCAGAGGAGACTGCAGAGATACATATTTCAGATGCCAAATCTCACACTCAGAATCATGAAATGGAAAGCAATTTGCCTGAAGAAGAGAAATGATACCAGACCGATTAGCAGAAATGACAGGGAGCTGAATGCTGGGCAGCAAATGGGAGCAGCAGCAAGGGAGAGAGATGTCCAAGAGCTGTCCTGCCTCCTCTCACGGGTACCAGGAGAGGAAGGAACCAATGCAGTGCAGTGAGACTGGAGGCCATAAACCAGCTGTCAGAGAGGAAATTGCTCTGAGGACTGATTTCAGTCTATGTGGGTGCAGTCAGGGGAATTTCAGTAGCACAGCTTGCACTTTTTATTTTTTATTCTGAGCTCCTGATTGACATGAATAACAACCTCCAAATGAAACTTTAGCAAAAGTGTAGAAACTACAGCACCATGTCAGCTGACCACAAATGGAAGCATCTTAACATTGCCATCCCACCTATGAGTATTTGAAAAATTGTTTTCAAAATACTCTGTTTAAATATGGATCTAAATCAAGCTTAGCTTGCAGAGTAAGTAACAGGTATCTCCCCAAACCTCATACTGAGCACTTAAGTGATACTACTTTGGGTAAAAGGAGAGGTTGGAAAATTCACTTGCATATTGAGAGTTGTTAAGGAACAGATTTTTGTCTTCAATTTGGTGTAAGAAAGAATGTTTTGAACCAGTAAACTGTGATGCATGTTGGGGCAGTGCTGTTTAAACCATCCCTAACTGTGCTCTCCCCTTGTTTCCTTTGCACCTTTATTTTTACTCCAGTCTGCCTCTCCTGTGTCAGCACAATAAGTTTTGTTGCACTGTGGTAGATGACGACATTAACTAATGTGGCTGAAAAATAGTTCAGAAAAAAGAAAACAATGTTTTCTTTCTCACTCAGATCAGTTCCTTGCTGCAGCAGTCATGAGAAAAACTGTAATACCACAGCAGAGGACATGATGCAGGAGAAAGAATCAAATAAATCAGGACTGATACTTACTTAATGCAAAGCACATGGAATTGATTACTTAATCCAGCATAGTTATTTGCTGGATGCAGACAAACTCTTGCCACTGTGACAAACTGGTCCTGCTTGCCTATGCAGGTGCAGCAGTCTGGTTGCAGGTTTTTCTCTTTAAGGGCATCTGTTGTGCAAGGAGAGAAGGGACAACTACAACTCCAAGACTATAATGAATTTTAAAAGAGAAACTTGGGAAAGCAGGAGATAAACAGAGAATAAACTGTGATTACAAACCATAGGAGAAATAATTTCTAGATACAAGCTTTCCTAGCAGGACTGAGAAGAATAGCTTGCTTTAAACACAGCATTGATTTGATTCTGATTTTTAACTACTGGAGTCACTGAACCAGCCATGTCAGAGGCCTCCAGTGAGACAGATGTGCTGGTGGAAGATGCAGCTCTCCAGGCCACAGATTGACAGGAGTGCCTGATGCCTCTCCATGAGGCTGGGGCCAACAGTTATTTGGCAGAAGGTGTGTCAAGACTGAAGGGCTGTGTCACCAGGTGAGGGAACTACAGGAAGAAGTGAACAGTCTGAATAGTATTTGAGTGAATGAGCAAGAGACTGACCTGTTATTTTCAGGGATGTTACAGCCTCTAGACTCTTGGGAGTCCCAAAACTCTGTTGTAGTGGAGAGTCAGGTGGTCTCAGAAGCCTGGAAGATAATTTGTCAAGGGACTGTTACTCAAGGGTCTGTTAAAGATGAAGGCTGGAAGCAAGTCACTGCATGTACCAGGAAGAAGGTTCCTCCTCTTTCTGAAAGCTTAAGAAGTAGGACTGGCACCTTCTAAAACAGGTGTGAGTCTCTGGAACTAGAAGGCCAGAAAACTGATGAGGTAGGCAAAGGTCCTCCTGGGATAGAGGGGCCTCCTAAAGCAACACCACTTTTACCCTGCATCATGACCTTCTCTGTTAGAAGCAAGAGAAGAGTAGTTGTAGTAGGAGACTCCCTTCTAAGGAGAATGGAGGGCCCGATATGCAGACTGGACCCAGCTCACAGGGAAGTTACTGTCTGCCAGAGGCTTGGATAAGAGACATTACTGGAAAACTCTCCAGTCTAGTAAGACCCTCTGATTACTATTTGTTATTTGTTGTTCAAGCCAGAAGTAATGAAATAACAAAGAGGAGTCCAAGGGCAATCGAAAGATATTTTAGGGACCTGTGACAATTAGTAGAAGGATCAGGAGCACAGGTAGCGATTTCCTTGATCCTTCTAGTAACAAATAATATTGATTGGAAAAGGCAGATTCATCAGGTCAATGCACAGCTCCAAGATGAGCGTAATCGGAAAAATTCTGTGATTTTTGACCATGAACTGATCTACTCAACACTTGGACTACTGACACCTGACAGGATGCACCTTTCTCAGAGTGGAAAAAGAGTTCCAGCACAGGAGCTAGTAGGGCTCATTGACAGAGATTTAAACTACCTTGGAAGGGGGAAAGGGAACAAAACGGGCTTGCCAGTGATGAGCAATAGAGTGGTGTAACCGAACAAGTGCTTCAGGCTTCCGGAAGTGTTGGTTACAATGTACCATACCTAAAATGTTTCTAAACCAATGCGGGCAGCATGGGGAACAAATGCAAGGAGCTCAAAGCTTTGGTGCAGTCCCAGAGATTTGACATCATTGGCATAGGTGAAACCTGATGGGATGAGTCCTGTGACTGGAGTGTCCTGCAACTGGATGGATACAGGTTCTTTAGGACAGACAGACAGGGCAGAAGAAGTAGGGTGGGTAATACAAGGGTCAGAATGCATGGAGCTCACCACTGGAAATGCCACAGGGAGACCCTCTGGGTAAGAATCAAGGGGCCAACAAATAGTGTGGATGTCATCGTGGGAGTCTGCTATAGACCTCCCAGCCAGGACAATGATGGTGACCAATTATTCTTTGAGAAACTAAGAGACACTTCCAAGTCAACTACCCTATTCCTTATGGGAAAATTCAACCTGCCAAAAATCAACTGGAAGCATCACACAGCTGGTACAACCCAGGCCTAAAGATTCCTAGAAAACCTGGATGAGAACTTTATGAAACAGGTCCTGAGGGACCCAACTTGGAAAGATGCCCTCCTTGATCTGCTGCTTGTCAACAGAGCACAGCTCATGAGTGGAGATTGGGGGTCATCTTAGCCACAGTGACCATGAAGAGATTGGGTTTAATATCTCTGTCAACAAGAGGAAAAGTGTCTGCAAAACCTCAACTCTGGACATGAGGAGAGCAGACTTCAGGCTGCTCAGGGGAGAAGAGGAGCCTGAGGGGAGACCTCATTGCAGTTACAACTTCTTCATGAGGGAAAGAGAACGCGCGGGCACTGATCTTTCCTCTGTGATGACCAGTGACAGAACCTGAGGGGGTAGCCTGTAGTTGTGTCAGCGGAGATTTAGGTGAGATATTAGAAAAAGGTTCTTCATCCAGAGGGGGGGTTGGGCACTGGAACGGGCTCCCCAGGGAAGTGGTCACAGCACCAAGCCTACAGAGTTCAAGAAGTCTTTGGACAATACTCTCAGGCACATGATGTGACTCTTGGTGATGGTCCTATGCAAGGCTAAGAGTTGGACTCAATGATCCTTGAGGGTCCCATTCCAACTCAGCATATTCTGTGATTCTGTGATTGTTGTATCCCAATTGTGTCCAGTGCAAGTGTGCCCTTGAAATGGATACAGCTGTAAGGTTCATTTTGCCTATTTCTTCATTCACAATGTTGATTGCCTTTTCTTGGTGGTTTGACTTCAGAAACATGCTGTGGAATTTAAATTTGCCCCCCTCCCATGCTGCTGTTGGCATTATTTGTGTGTAAACACATTATATGGGATAACATAAATGTAAATTAGATTTCCATGTTGAGTTGATTTATAAACAGCCAGTGTCCTAATTTATTGAAGTTGGCTTTGTGTCGTTTGCACATGATTAGCAGCATATACCATACATAGGGTGCCCCTCTGTATCATGTTTAGAAAGAAGAAATGCAAAATGAATACCATTTTAGAACCAAATGAAGATCTTATTGAGCTTCAAGATGCTTTGAAACATGTAGTTACTAACTTAGCTCTGCCTGTGAACTTGTCCTCATTAACTCCATAATTAGCAAGATCATGTTTGATCTTGGAGTTCATTAGACATTGCAGCTGGAAGATTGTTTCAGTTCTAACACATCAGAATAGACAATTAAAGTGATAATAAAGAATCAATATGACTTTCCTGTTTCTTAGATTTTTTTCAAGGTTACAGTGTGCCTAATTAAACCCGGTTTGAAACAGTGAAAATTTAAAAAGTAATGTGGTCATATTTATTTTGGTTTAGCAGATTATCTAAAAGGCTGTTTGAAATGTGCCCTGGGAAATAGTTTCTACCTGCGTGACCAGTAAATAGATGGGATGATGACAGACTCAGCGGCAGACTTAACTGAAGTCTGGAGTAGATATTATGCTCATGTCCCTTGTATTGCCTGTGCCACATGGAAATCACCTTCCTTCTTTTTACTTTGTGACTGGATCCAATCTCATAGTTCATGTCAGCTAATGTTCCAATATAAAGAGACAAACTTTTTCAGTTCAAGTCATTTATATGTCTCTGACTTTTCCACAACACAGGCCAAACTGATCAAAAAGTTTGCTTTCTAGAGGAGTAGCCTGATTCTCCAGTGCATCAAGACATCCTTGTGCAAGACAGCTACAAAACTGGCCTGATGTTGAGTGTCTGCAGCAGACCCAATATTGAATTACAGGGCTCCTTCCCCCTCTGCTTTTCCCACAGGAAGCAGACTGGGATCCTCAAACATACAAGTGGTTTTCCAGTTATGACAGCCTAGAAAGCAATGTAAACTAGAAGAAGAAAAGAGTGGTGTCAGAAACCCCATGTCCAGGTGGACCTGATCCTATTTTCTGTCTGTCTCCTGCATGGCAAGTAACTGGACTGTAACACAATTCTGTGTCTGTGTTTTCCAATGTCAGAGCGAGGCTCTCAGTCTGAACACTGGAAGAACATATAGGAAACCTCAACAAAATTTCCTATTTTATGAAATGCAATAACATTCTAAACAAGATTAGCAAGACTGAATATCCTCCTTCTACATATGTACTTTTATTTCAATTCTTCACCATTTTCAATCAATAAACATAGTTAACTGAAGGCACAAATCATGTCACTGAAGGAGAAATGAATAATGAAGGACCACTGAATCACTATTCCAACTAATCTTGCCTTTGGCTCTTGAATTTCTGTAGATCCCAACAGTAAATACTAAATTCCACATTCTCTCAATTGATTTCAGTGGCCTATAGGGTGCCACATCTCATCATTTTGCTTACAATCATTTGAAACTGGATTGTTTTTAGGATGTTAATGCTTCATTGATTTAAACTGAAACAGACTAATTGTTGATATATGGAGCAGGTCATAGAAAAAGGGTCAGATCCCTGGCTGATGTGAAATCTTCAAAGAGAACAAAATGACAATGAGAATCTTAGCTTATGTATCCTGGTTATAATGCCCTTGATTTATGGCAGTATTAGGGAAAGCAAATTGCCATGCCTAAAAGTTGATGTGCAAAGATGACAATGAGAGATAGTAACATCTAGACTTGATTTTCTTCCCTGTGGCACAATTAGAGTACCTATGTGTGCTGGTTTAAAGGTAAACTGGCAGGAGAAACGAACCCAACACAAAAGAGAGCATAAGTCAGAGTTACAATTTAATACCACTATTACAATAAATGCAATGGCACAAAGATAAATTGGTTTTTACCCACGAAACCCAGAAGTATGATCCAGCACCCTGGGGCACAAACCCAATGGGGTTTGTTGGCCCCTGTGCTGAGTCCCACGTGGTTCCCCCCAAGTCCAAAGCAAAAGGAAGTGAAAAAACCTGTTGGTGCAGATGATGCTTGCAGTCTGGTGAAGAGTGGTGGTCGCAGTCTAGTCGAGAGTGCTGGTGTCCTCCTGTCAAGGTTCAGGTCCTCCTCTGGATCTGATGAGAGGTTCCCTGAGGTCTTCAAACCCCAAGATTATGTACCCTCAGGTCCAGGTGGGAACACCCAGTACCTCCCCCAGGGCAGGGAGTTACACAATGGGTGATCTGACGCTGTGAGTCATGGGGTATTTTGGAGCAGTTGATGGCCCATTAGCAGACACATCCCCTCAGGCTGGGTGTGAAGGTGCTAACGACTTCTTGGAGGGAGTTATCACAGCTCTTATCTCACAGGTGTCTTTCACACCCTGAGGGGTTGGGTGTGCCCTGGGCAGCTGCTGCAAATGGTCCATTGTTAACAGTTATTGGGAAATTAATAGAGGGTGTAAAATACATAGCTTTGGTCACACCCACACAGTGATAAACTGGTCCCACCTGCTGAACGCTATGCTACAGAATTTGATTGCAGATGAGGACTAGTCCACTGTCAGCAGCCCAATCCCTTGCACAGCTGCATGACAGGCTGAGGATGGCCCAGTCACACTGGTACTGTTCTACCCTATGGGTCACCCCTAGACATGACCCTTTCCAACCATTATTTGAAGCACTTCTAGAAACACCTTCTTTTTCAAGATGTCTTCTCCTGACATCAAGTCTGTTGTGTCCCTTGGCCCATATTTCCACTGGCCAGTACAACACAGGTTTTCCTTGGCTCAGCATGACATGGATATTGATCTTGCTTGCAGCATTACCAACCATCACCTCATAACAAATAGGCCTTTGGTTGGAGCCACACGGCTCCTTCAGGGCATGTTGTAGCTAGACGGGCAAAGTGACTAAATGGAGACTGGGAGAAAGGGTCCACAAAACACAGGCAACATCATTAAAAACTTTGGGTAGCTGTAATCCTCCAAAAATTAATTGCCTGTTCTGACGTGTCAATAGCATCTGTTTCTTATGGGCCCCACTGCACAGGCTGAGACGGTGGAGCGCTGGGTCCTGTTCAAAAATGCTTTAGAACAGAGGGGTCTTGGGGGGAGGTAATGGGGTCAGCAGCAGCTGAAGGTCATCACAGCACCATGCATGCCGGGGCATGAGTAAGGCTGAGGACTCTATTGGTCATGCCATGAAATGGCCAACTGTCTACCACATGGCTGGGGCTTCCACCCAGCAAGAAGAGTCTGTGTGGACAGCTTCTTCTTGAGGACACCCCAGCAACATGGACATGGGCCACTGGCTGCCTCTGGCCTCCAGGCCTGGAGACAGTCTGGGATTCATCACACATCTCAGCACCGATAGAAAAAATGGCACCCTTGCTCTACCTGTAAAATGCACAATGTCCTGAGCAAGCAGACACCAGAGGCACCCTTGGGCTACAGGGATATTTAATACAAATGAAGCTAGCTTCCCTACAGAGAAATTGGTTCCCTTCTCTTCCCTGGCTGAGAAGTCTAAAATAGGGAACAAGTGTGCCACCATACCCTGACCCTGGGGATTGTCTCTGCCCTGAAGGGCTGAACCCTTCCAGGCTCCCTGACCCAGGTGAGACTGCAGGCAGGGCAGCTCTGCTGGAGTTTGAGGACATTGTCCATGCGATAGCAACAGTGTCCCTTGAATATTAAGACTAGTTCTCCACAAGAACAGTGTTTCTGATCCAGTGGGGTCAAGTCCAGAATACACTGGCACTAACCTTAACTAGAGTTTTATTCTCATCCCATTTTATCCTTCGTGTTCTCTGATGAACATGGAAAAACTCTTCCCTGAGCTGTTTCCTGCTAATGAAGTGATTTTAGTGCATTATGAGGTTTGGCTTTCCATGTTTCCAAGAAGCAATCTTATTGCTTTATCTATACAAAGTTAAAGACCTATCCTCATTTTCTGTCCTTGTGACATTCAGGAGGTTCTTGTCTGAGGAAAAAAAAAAAAAAAAAAAAAAAGGACTTCCAGTCCACAGGCTGATTTTGGGATAGTTTATACTATCTCTAAACAGCAGGTTAATTTCAGTTGACACTTATTTATGAAAGCACAAAGTCTGGTGAGGTAATAAAAAAGTCAGCTCCCAGAGAATATATAGCCTTTGATTTTCTTACCTAACATGTTTTTATTTAGAGATTTATTGAGCAAGATAAAGATTTGGCTGGCAAATAATGTTATCAATTGCTCCATATTTTAAAATCTTTTGAAAGCACATACAAAAACCAGATTAATTTCCTTGTACACAATCTACTGTGGGGTATAAACACGTTTTATTCAGTGACTAGCCAAGAAAATGTAAATTAGCTGTCTGACATTTGGGAAATTCGTGTGGCTGAATTATATGACTTGCATATTTGGAAAACCCATAGGGTTTGTTAGTATCCAGGTGGATATTAATTTTAAATAACAGCCTGGTCAAATGCTGAGGTTTCAGTGTTGAATCAAAGACAGAGAAGCTTCTGCCAACTCTATCTTTTTACATATATACATGCAGAGGATTTGTTGCCTGAAATCAGTTTTCAGAGGGGCTGAATGAATAACAATACATCTGGTCACTTGCAATCTGACTTTGTCTGTGCTGTCCTGTTACTGTTTGGCAAGGATATCTGCTTACATGGCCCACTTCTCACACCTGCGTAGAGTAAGAGGGTGCCCCCACAAGCCTGAGCCAGGGCTGTTGGCTCCGTATGTGATCCCAGCTCCTCTATCTTTTTGGCCAGCGAAGGATGGAGTGATAGCCCACCGTTCCCTACACAAATCTGCCATTCAGAGTGGCAAGGTTGGGAAATAATGAAGTCAGCACATCAGTGCCTAGCCTGCTGAGCTCACACTGCTGAAAGCTGCTGGTGGATGAATTTCCCAGCATTTGGAAACTTTGTCTCAGTTCTGCGGGTTTGCTCAAGTGTGCGATGGCTGTTTGCAAGGGAGCTTTCCTGCTGAGTGGGTTTGCTTTCCTCCTCACAGCTCAGGGAAGGTGAGAGCTCTCCTTCATGTCTCCCCTGCCCCCACTGCCGCCCCTTGCTCACCCAACAAACACAATGCTCTTCCAGCGGGTCCACTACGCTGGGGAGCTTTTCCCTCTCCCAACTCCCACACTGGGACATTTTTCCACATTTCCAGGATTATGGCCACTTTTACTTAGATCTATGTGTGTTGCCTCCACATACAAAGAAGCACTTGGGGACAGGATTAGTAGGATTAGAAGAGATTCACATATGTCCAGTTCAAGCAATTGGTATTCAAAGCTTTACACTTCCAAATGCCACCAAGAGAGAGAAAAGGAGCTGGGAGCATGCTTTGTATTTCAGCACCTTCCTGCGGGGGACAGGGACCTTTGTCTGGGATGGGGGACACAAATCCCACACCCCCCTTTAATCCAACACCCCTTAGCCACCAACTCTTTCCCTTCAGTGCCACCACTGGGGCTCTGCTATAGCCCTGACAAGAAGCTACAAGTATTGTGGCTTTCCTGTTTCTCTTTTTAGAGCAGCCCTTCAGCAAAGTTTTGGCAAACCTGGCTGAGGCAGGTAAATCAGGGTCCTCTCCCGTGCAGTTTGTTACCATATATTTGTCTGTTAGTGCAAGACAAGGAAGTATCACTGAGTTTAGAACATAAAGGCAAAAAAATCTTAAAAGAGTGCCTTTGCTGATATTAAGTTAAATCCTTCACATATGAGAAAATTGTTCATTCTGGCAAGGCAAATCCTCACAATAAAATGAGTGCATTAGGTGTTCCTGAAAAAGCAATGGGAAAATCTGCTTTCCCCCCTTTAATTTTTGATAGACTGCCTTCCTTGTTGCCTTTAGGGCAATGGTGATGGTGATTTCCTGATTATTAGGCACATCAATAAAGACAGAGTCTATGTTGCATAGCTTGCATTTTGGCAATCACTCCAAGTGTGAACAAATCATTTTGTTTAAAAATTAAGAGGAAGACTTTAATACTAGTCAGTGTAATAAACCTCTCTTAGTATAGTGAAAGATTTTTGAAGCAGAGCAGGTGGAGCCTTTTAAAAATACATTCATCAAGTAATTAATTCATTCATTCTTTTGTTCAGTCTTTCTGCTCACTTTTTGCTCACTATAATAAAAGCTCATGCAATACTACATCGTTTGCTGTGACTTACAAGGGACAAGAATATATACAACCAGATTAAAAACCCAAGAAAAACAGACAAAATGCTTTTCGTACCCGAAAGAATGACCTTTAAGTGATTTTTTCCCCCAATAAGCGTCTATTTGTTTTACAGTTCTCTGACCAGAAAGAAAATTTCACATTACATGAAATAGGGTGAAGAAAACTGAAATGTTGCTAAAATACCAAAGATGATCTCTTAGTTATTTCCATTTGCTTTTTTTTCTTTAAAAGGCATAGGGTCCTTGGTGAGTATTAGCTGAAATCAATATATTTAGTATTAATATACTAATGCTAGAGTAAGCCAGTACAAAGCCCAATGGATCTTACTTCTCACTAATAAAATGTGCAAAGTTTGAGCTAATATTTTGCTAAATTGCTATTTTTGCAACTGCAGGTCTTACTTCAATAAAAATACATGGGAAAGGTTGCCATGAATATCCACATTAAAGGAATTAAGTATGTGGATTCTAGTGATTTTATAAGTCACAAAATTTTGCTGTATACAAGTGACTCTATAGGTTTTCATATAGGCAGAAACCCTTAAAATATTGAAAAAAGGGAGCCTATCAGGTCTGTACAAGCTCCTAAAGTCTTCAGGGTGTTCTGGATAGTTTGTGTACACTAATGATGGAGGACTAGGCCTCTGCAATTAAGGAAAAAGGTAGAGATATCTGCAAAACCTTGAACTGCAACACACTGATTATCCATTTTGGGTGCCTGCCAGCTGTGGAGAAAGGGTTCACCTAGTAAAACAACTAGTAAGAAGATAGAACAACTCAAAACATATGTATCTATGAACTTAATTTTAAATTGAATTTCATTTTCAGAAGTGGTGAGAATAATTACTTCCCACTACACCTGTGAACATCAGTCATATAGAGCTACAAAATTAAATATACGTGTAATTTCTTGCTTCTTTTTACTTTTTATAGTTCTGATTTTTGTTTCCTGGTGTTTCTTATCTATCTATCTATCTATCTATCTTTCTATCTATCTATCTATCTATCTATCTATCTATCTATCCCTATCTACCTATCTACCTATCCATCTATCTACACAGTACTTCCCTTGGTGGAAGATTTACATATGCCAATATGTCCATACTTTTGGGGGTCTGTTGGTCTTGCTGAACTACAGACAACAACTGTTAGCATGAGTGGATTATGTGTGTGTCATCCCACTCCAGAATTACATTATTTGTGTCTGGTAGAACTTCAGAGTACTTGCCTCCCCTGAATATACAAAATATCTGAAAGAAAAAAGGGGTAGCATAGGAGCAGTGTCAGCTGCCTGTTTTGCTGTGTACAAACTAGTTAAGAAGAGGCTGTAGCTCCCAAGATCCTGTTCCATCCCACGCTTCCAGTCAGCAGATTTCTGACAGCCAAGCAGAGGACTAAGGCACTAACTTTCACCAAGGAATCATTCATGTCCCATGTTTTCCCTCCCTAAATTAAATTTGCTGGTAGTATCTGAAGTCACTGAGTTCTGTATAAAGGCAGTGTTTTACCAGGAACCCAGCTAAGCACCCCTGCAAGGAAGCATCTTCCTGACAAAGAAAAAGGGATGATAGTTTCAGTCTAGATCTGGATACATGAAACTGCTGCTGCTGGACCTTTGGTTTGGGTGCAAAAGAATAACAGGCAGAATGGTTACAGAAGTGGTATTATCAAAGCAGAGAAGATGACTTGCTTTTCACCCAGGGGTTCTTCCCTGGAAACAGTTTTGCTTAGCATCGGTGACTGGAAAGAAAATGTGAGCTCCCTTAGCTGAGCTTGGTGTCTCTGACTGGCATGGGCTCTCTTAAGATCTCATTATAAACGTTTTACTAATCGATTTCCTTCTTGGCAAACAAATATGAAAGGGTCTGCTCCCAATTAAAGCATTTTTGTTTAAAAACTGAATGACCTCATTGGAGTAATTAAGTGCTTCCTTAAAGTGCTCAGTGGTTCTTTATTGTGAGGAACAGCATTGGTGATTTGAATTTTAGGGGCCTGACCTCTGAGTCTATTGAAACCCAGAGACATCAGTCAGCTTCAGTAAGGTTTGGCTCTGGCCCTGACAGGTCTCATAATAAGCAAATAAACTCCACAATTCGTCAGTGTTTCGATAGTTAATAATTAACCCTTGCCATAAGCTGTTGAGAAAAGATCATGTTGGTGGACCTAGTCTTCTCTCTCTCACTCTTTTAAGAGGCAGAGGTGGACTTTTATGATCCTCATTGCTATTGTGTCGGAGCATTTCCAAGCCTGCTCCAAGCTGCCAAGAATTACAGGCTCCCAGCATTATATCCATAGGTTTGTAGATTTTCTGGTCAATTGACACATCCTCTGTCCCAGTCCAGGCTGAAGAGAGGACCAAGAAAACCACCTGTCTCTCTCAGGGCAGCAGCTGGCCTTAAGCACTTGCTTAGCTCAGCTGCTCCTGCAGTTTCACTGTTGCTTGGGGCTTCCCTGAGATGGACCTGGGATTGTTGTCCTTCTTACATGAGACATGAGCATTTCTGAAGGGGGGCTTATGCAGGTGTGGTGGGGCAATGACCATTAGGCTACAAGCTACCAACACTATCCTTTCCCCGCGTGTCCACTTTCTGGCCATCATTCTTCTCTTTTATACTTGTGTTAGATTTTATTTTCCTCCAGTGTAATTTATTTTCCATTTCTGGAATTGCATTTACATCAACAGGCAATAGTCATTGCAAAAGGACTGCGACTTTAAACAAAATGAGGATGGAGAATGATTCATGGTGTAAGGGTGCAAAAATGTGATTTAAATGTTGCAAAAAACTAATTTTATATAGTAAAGCTTCCCTGAGCTTTTGAAGTTTCAACAGCTCAGCTGAAAGAAGTACAGTAAGAGACTCAGAAGTGATTTATAAAAACAGCCTTATGCCTTAGCCAGGCCAGATTTTACCATCGTTTCTGGTGTTCATTAGCATCTCATTGCACATGTAGTCCCATTGATCCCAATGGAACAAGCCCACACAATAGACTTCTATTCAAGGGTGGTGAAGGCAGTCTATGCGCCCATCCCCAAACACTGAGATGTGGCAAAGGCTTGTGAATAGACTGCAGATAATTTTTGTTGTGTCTTCTAGAATTTGTACTAGCCTATTATCAACCTGTAAATATTCACTGGAAACATGTATTGTCTAAAATTGAGATACAAAATGAGACAAGGATTTTTTTTTCCTCTTTAGTGAGTCTTCCATGCTTTCAAAAGTGTAGTGGAAGAATTATTCAATCATTTCTATGACTTTATTTGTTTTCACTGTAGCTATGAAAAATAAATTGTGTTAAACTTATTTGTTTCTGAGATGGCAAAACACTTTAATTTTTAGTTGTTACAACATCAATGTTTTCACTCTGACCTGAGATAACTGTAAATATTTGAGAAGCTTGTTGAACAACAGCCCTTCAGGGTTTTCTAATGGGGAGCATTTGGGGGGAGCTTGTGGGGAGCTCTCCTGTACTCTATCCATCTCCCATTCTGTTTATAGCTGATATTTAAATAGCCTGTGTGACAACATGGTAATCATCAACTATCTACTAAAGCAGAGAGGGAGAGGGTTCTTTAAAATCATTGTGTGAGTTTCCGTATTAAGTGTACTAGATGGAGAAAGTTCACAGAAATAAGAATGCAAACAACCACAAGCGATAGGAAAGGTCAGAAATAAAAGAAAACTTGCTCGTTTAAGAATGTTAATGTTTTAGGTGTGAATATGGGCCAGAACATAAAGGGAAAAGAGAAAATAAATACAGGCCTTTGAGCAACATTATCATCTTTCAACACTGTGACAAACCAGCCGTGATTCCCAAGTATGTGACAAGTTTGTTTGCCAGGAATGTCAGGTTTAGCCCATTCAGGATGTCTGAAGTGTGTCCCAGTGTCTGAGCTCTGCATATAGGAAACGTGTATCACAGCCTCAGCTGTGTGGCTGTATTTTGGAGTTAGCACAAGTTTTACCAAACATCTAAAAATAAACTATTTAATGAATGTCTATTCAACAATACTGACAGGTTGAGGTTTTTTCTGAAATTCCAAACAGCAAAATATTTAACAGTTGGCTAATATCATGGCATATCTAATAGCTGTACAAACATCCAAACTGATTTCCTAGAATCTTTTCTCCCTATAAAATTCAGGTTTCAGGTGCATTCACCACATGAAAAAGAAGAAAGGAATTAAATGCGAGTTGTTGATTAAGTGGTGTTTATTGTTTATGGAAACTGATTTCCTGCTTTTTGTAGCAAATGCCATATATCAGAGAATTAGTGATTTGCACATCTTTAATTAATTATTCTTTGGCATTTTAGATTTTATTACTGAGGTTTTGAGACAATTTTTTTCCAGAAGTTTTTCAAACTAGTATTTAAATACCTAAAATAAAACATCATCCTCTATTAACTGCACTGGAATGGCTGTCAGTTACGTCCTTTAAGGTTATAGTCTCCCTAGAAGCAGCGTTTGATATGGGCCCAATCCTGTCATCTTCCACAGGATACTTCAAAAATATGAAGTCAGAATTTGTTCTGATCCCTTACTAGTAGAAAATTTAAAATTATAGGAATTGAGTAGAATTTTTTTGTATCCAGGTAGAGGAATATTAACTCTGGCTCTATCTGACTGTGGAATTTGACTACAGCAGCCCAGGACAGCCTTCTCTTCCTTTTCCAGTCATTGCCCTCATATTGCCCTACTACTGGAAAGCAAATTTGTGGTAAACACAAGAACCAAAATAGTATTTCAGCCTATTCAGCATCGCCAAAGTGTCAGATGACAAGATGCTATAAATCTGAATTATACTGTCAATGTCAATGAAATCCATTAGTATATCTTGAGCAAAACCAGCATGTGGTTAGGGAATCTCGGCAGTCCTCTCTAAAATAAAACGAACGTGGTTTAGAAACAAACAAATTTCAGCTTTATGCACAACCCCTTTGTAGCAGCACTCATCTCATGGAGAGACGCTGAGAGCTTTTTTTGTAATGCGGTGGCCTGGGCTTTTTCAATAGGAGCAACAACTACCTTACTATAGTGCTAACAGTTGTAACTATTTTTATACTGAAAGCATGGTTGTCAAATGTCCAAATTAAATTAAAAGCAAGCAGAGATAGTGAAAACTAATAGCAATAAACCGTAAAAATGAATAGGCTTCTAATAAAACCCCAAATAAAATACATAACACTGGTGTAAACAGTTTTCATATAATGAATCAGATTCTGTGTTGCCGACCAGGTCAATAAAATCAAAGAAAGCACAAGATTTAATATTGTGTCATAGTAATGCTACACAAGAGGAAAGTTCAGTTCATCCAATTTTCGTACCAAACTCTAAGAGAATTCATAATCGGGCACTACCTTGAAGTGCATCCATTAACTAAAATCCAATATTTGAAAATGCATGATTTCCATTCCTAGCAGCCTCCGAAACAAAAATCCACCTCGTGAGCCGCCGCCGGGTATGTAGCAGGTTGCGTCTCCCACGGTCCCGCCCGGTGCCGGCGCTGCGCGGGACGGGACGCTCCCGCAACCGGTACTGAGTCCTCCCGAGCAGTTTGTCTTTCCAGAGAAAGCCCGTTTCCCTTCCTTACCAAATCTCTCTGCCTTTAAAAAAACAGGAACTAAAAGGTGGGAGAGAGTACGTTAATTTCATGGAGCTACCACTCAGCCGCATTTTTCACCCTCTCCGACTTCTTCAATAGGAAAATATTTGATTTTCTGACTCCCAGGAGTTAATTTCGTTGCTGTGCCGTCGGAGGCAGTTTCGCTGTTGACTGAACCGGGACAGCGGCACACCAGGAGTTTCTCCGCAGCCCGATCAGGAATGCCACTGTCCGGGAGTATGGCGGGCATTTGTCCGGCGGGAGAGACGGCGGCCAGCGTAGCCAGCCCATGGCGGGGCAGCGCGGACCCCCGCCCGCCGAGGGCACCCAGCGCCCGTCGAAGGGACGGGACGGCCCCGCCGCTCTCCGCCTGCTCAGCCGGAAAGTGCCCGGGCGGATCTCTTCCCACGTGGCTGCGACCACGAGTGACACTTCCCACGCACCTCTGTGCTGCACTGAGACTTTGCCTTTTTTCTATTTTTGCCTCAATTCTTTTCTTTCTTTCTTTCTTTCTTTCTTTCTTTCTTTCTTTCTTTCTTTCTTTCTTTCTTTCTTTCTTTCTTTCT
>JAWWEV010000115.1:50900773-50931178 GCA_035583235.1 Hafferia zeledoni | reverse complement strand
CCTGTGCTCGCTCCCTGCCGTCCGCCCTCCCTCCCTCCCTTCCTCCTCCCTTCCGTCGTTTGAGTTTTCAGCTGTGCACGATTCCTTTGCGTTCCAGGAGTTTTTTCGCCTCTGACCAAGTCAGAGCGGTGCCCGGCACCCCCCGCCCCGCCCCAGTCTCGGGCATCAGGAAGGACGTCCTGCCGCAGCAGAGTCCGGCTCTGCGCGGGAAGGGGGCACAAGACTAGGAGGTGGGAACGGGAACGTGGGGTGCAACCTGTGCTCCGTGAGGGACTGTCTTGGAGGAGGGGACAGGCGGGGTGACCTCCTCGGGGCTGTCGAAACTGTGCTCTGGCGCTGTGCAGGACATAGACACCCGTTCCGGGAAGTGAGGCTGGGCTGGACCCTCTGCCTAGCCCCGGCAGCCGGAGGCACTCTCACACACACTACCCCCTTCTGCCTGGCGGAGGGGAAGCGAGCAGAAGGCAAGCACAAGCAGGGGAACCCGGCAGAGAAGCGGGGACTTGCGAGGAGCGGACCGCGGGGTGCCGGTCCGGACGGGGTGCTGCCGACCCTCCTCAGCCGACCCGACTGTCCCCGACGCGCTCCTCCGTGCGGGGCTGACACGACTGGGGCACAAAGCCGCGATCCCCTCAGCCCCCCATCCTCCTCGGCCCTGCATCCTTCCCCTTGGAGTGGGGCGAGCGACGCAGCCTTGGACGGGGCTGCTTCTGCTGGGGCTGTCCCCCAGCTGCGGCTGCCAACAGCTTGCCGAGCCTGCGCCGGGACTGGGCTGTAAATGACAGCCAAGAGGAGTGCGAAGTCACCCCTCCGTCCAGGAGCCGGCAGTCAGGGACCCGGGACCCGCAGCTGTCCTGGGCAGTGCTGCCTCGCCACAAAGCATTTCTGCCGCTCGGCCCCTCAGTCCGTGGGACGGAGGGCGCCTTGCCTCAGCAAAAGGGCTCTTTGGGAACATTTGATCCCCACTCTGCCACACAGAGCCGTCCCGGGCTCTGCCCCACGTTCCCCGGGAGCACCGGGCTATTTTCCAGTGGCGGAGCAAGGGCGGCTGAACGGTGATCAGACCGCTTTGCGCCCTTCCGCAGCAAAAGTGACAGAGCAGCCGCACGAGGCTGAGGCAGAGTTTTGAGTCTTTAGAAAAGCGGTGATAAATGTCCTGTCTCCCCGATTCCTTTGCGGCAGCAACGTAACCCAGGCGGTGTGAATCAAACGCCAGACTCGCCCTCCTGGTTTCACGTCCTGATCCGCGGAGAAGGGGAAAGGGAAAGAGCATCCGAAAAGATGCCGTTTAATTTTGCTTTGCAATGGGCAGTGAAACACAGAGCAACTTGGACATAGCGATGCTGCGGGTGAGGCGGCACGTTCGGAGAGCAGCTGCTCTCTGTTGAAAAGGAAACTTCTGTCTGATTAACAGAAATTCAAGTCTCTCCGTGCTCTGTTCCTCTCCTCGGGCTCCTGCACCGGTGCAGCAGAAGCGACGACCCCTTCCCCTTCCCATTCCCCTTCCCCTTCCCATTCCCCTTCCCCTTCCCTTTCCCTTTCCCCAAAACAACTAACCAACAATGGAACAACTTCTGGAGAAACTGCCTATGGGGAGAAAAGGGGGAACAGTGGGGTTTTCTTTGGGAGGGTTTACCTCCACAAACATGCATGAGAAATAAATAAAATAAAAAGAAATGCTACTACTAATAATAAAAAGGCAGGGCAGGAGGCTGATGAGGGATAGAAATAGGAAAGCAGGAAATATCCTACAGTGTCAGAGACTGGCAGTGCCCATCCTGTGGGCTTGTCCCTGTCTGGTGATGGGGCTGCAGGGCCAGTGCAGGTAGGGCACAATAAGGCATGGTGCAGCATGGCACAGAACAGTTTGACTAGGCATGGTTCTCCTGGGATAGACATGAGCCTGGTGCTCTCAGAAAATTCCTTTCATTTTCACCACAAAAATGAGTAATGTTTGTGTGCACATATATGGAATACCTACACTTGTACTCACACACATAAATATAAATATGAATATAATATAAATATATCCAAGACTGGTGGACTCCATTTGTTTTCACTTGTGCATCCCCTTGCTGTCCACTCAGTCCTGGCATGGCTGTGCTGCTGCTGGTCTCAGGGGAAGCAGCCTTGTCTCCTTTCCAGGTGTTTCCTAGTTCCCATGAGGGAAGACCCTGCTGCCCAAACCTCCAGGGTTCTGCCACAGATTTGATACCAGTCCCACAGACACTGGGCATTTGATTCAACCCTCTAAGTTGTGGGGTTTCTTTTCTCCTCCACTGTCCCATCCCACCAGACTCGCCAACTAACAAGTCCAACTCAGACCATCCCTTCACAGGATGTCTCTTCCCCACCTGTACGCGGCCAGGGAGGAGGTGGGGGTGGGCTTGTGTTTTGATTAATATGGAAATAAAATGCAGAAATAGCAGCAGTACTTAGCTTCATTGCTTCAGTTTAGAGATTTATTGGCAAGGAGACAAACAGTGGGCTGGGGGCCTTGCTCAGTAATTCATGGTCCCCATCAGTTATTACCAAATGAGCAAATCGTTTTTCTTTGAAGTCACAGAGGGGAAAAAAAGGGTAATATGGGGAAAAAAGTAATTTATTTTAATTGGCTGCTACTTCCTGCCCCAGGTCCACAACCCAGCCTGCCTGTCCACAACCCAGCCAGCTACCGTGATTGGGGCCCTGCTTTCCAAGCAAGACTAGTAAGGATCTGTGCCTGTTAAAATGCATGCATCTCGCTCTGCCTCCCTCCAACTTTCTTTTGTATTTTCCTATTTGCTCCTAACCAAAATTTTTATTTTGTGTTATCTATTCTTTGCAGCCCCATTTGCCCTCCTGAGGAAGAAGGTGGCTATGGATTTGAGCTGGAAAATGCTGCCACAAGATGACATTGTGCTTCTGCCAGGGAAAAAAAAATGGGCAAGCTTGAGAAGGGGAGTATAATCCTTTACTAGATGCAGTAATATTGTTGGGGAATATTATGGGTTTAGGGCATGTTATGGGCACTTTGGAGGTACACAAACACATTCTCAGGTCTGAAATGGAAACAATAAACAAGTAGCTGATTGCAAGCTAAATACTAAAATGGAAGCAGACATGTTACACTAAAGTTCTGTGAAATGTAGGGATTTGAGTTTGTTGCTTTGCATTCAGTGTTATTAGAAATACCTTGAGACATCCACACTGTGCTGCCAAAAAATGACCCAGAACCCACGGAACTCTCATATTCTACTGGATCAGCAAGAGAGGTTAGGCGAGAAATCCTAGAGCATCTTAGAAGCCATAAATACCTATGTTTAGGTGGCTGAATTGAGCCTTACAATCATAGAACCATAGAAACATTCAGGTTGTAAAAGATCTTCAAGACCATTGAGTCCAATCGTAAACCTAACACTGCCAAGTCAACCACTAAACCAGGTCCCGACATGCCATCTTAGTATATTTTAAATAAGGAAACAGGGCAAGAATAAAGCAGTCTCAAAAAAACCCCACAAGTCTATGTTATAGAACCTTTTGAATAAAAAGCTACACTTTGACCAAAGAGGAAAAACCAAAACAAAAACCCCCACATTCACAGAAGGATCTTCGTCTAGTTCCTTAATTACTTTTTAAACAAAGAAGGTTAATTGTTTTTTAATAGTTGATAATTTTGTATTTTCTGGTTTTTTCAGGTAATCAGGTTGATTAGAAAGGTTTTAGGGTCAAATGAATAAAACAAAGTGGAATTATGAATCTTACATCACATCAGGAAAGTGATACAGTTTTCCATGGAGCTGGAGCTGTGTTTCCTTTTCTACATTCAACAACAGCTGAGTAGGAGACACTGAATTGAAGACACAAAAGGGTGAATGGAAGTGCCCATAGCCTGTTTAACCCAACAAATTTTTCTTCTCATGCCCCCCATTTCTCTCTTCTGCAGTTGAAACAAACCCTTTTTCTTCAGAATTACGTTGAAGTAGGCACCAATGTAAGGACAGCGCAACTGCAGAACAATAAAGTATGGCTGATAGAAGAAACTTTATAAAAATCAGTGTCATCAGTTAAGACTGAGTGATCAAAATCTGTGCCTACACCCCAAAACTCTCCTGAAGCTTTTGTGGATAGGGTTTTGTATAGCCTTGGTAAAAAACTGGAGATCAATATTCTAATTCAGTATTTTTATGTTTGTTTGTTTTTCCCCAAAGTGTTGTTCCTGTTGACATGTACATCTTGAAACATACCTGGCAGAACAGCCAGTTCTGCCAGATGGGCAAGGGAGAAAACTAAATAATTATTATTTATGATGAAGATGACTTCTGGAGTCCTATAACTCAAAAACTAATGGATTCTTTGAAAAAAATGTAGAGTGCCTTTCTGCACAGTTAATTTTTGTGGGGGGGTTTTCTGGGGGGTGTGTGTGTACTTTTTTCTTTCTTTTTTTTTTTTTTAATGCATTTCTCTTTTGTTTTAATTGTTTTGTACCCAGTGACTCTGCCAGTCATGCACCAGGTGCTACTTTGTTGTGTTTCAGCTACATACTGTTAGGTGGCACTCTGAAAAACATGAGATTTCACTTGTGGTTTTTTTTTTTTTTAAAGAACTAATTTCACAACTAATAAGAACCTACTTTTACAAAACCTGACCTTTGACCTGAAGGAGTTGCGAGTCCTCATCCATGGGATCAGAGGAAGAACAATAAGGTGACCAATAAAACATCCAGTTTCCAGACTTTTTATTTTTGGTGATAAACAAAGATCTGTCAAGTATTGTATAGGAACAGACAATTAAAAATGCACTTTGTCCCTTGTGCTCCCCTACCTCATGGTTTGCAGAGGAATTGGCCATGGTGGATTTTGTGGACTGTGTTCTCAGATCCTCACACAGCAAGTGAGTTTTCAGGCACTAGGAGAAAGGCAGCTTGAAACAGCCGGGAGAGATTCCATCCTCAGCTTCAGTGCTTGGCTTTCCTTCTAAAACTGTGAGCGACAGTGACAATGTGTTTTGGGGAGTGCTTCCTGAGCAGGCTCCAGTCCACACAGGCCTCTAGGCCACCTGCTCCTTATACCCTTGAGACCTTATCTGTAATGAATACATGCACCCCTTTTTCTTTCTCACCTTTGGAAGGTTTAGTTGTGTTCACTTTTAAAGCAGGATGAGGTATAGTCTACAAGACCACTTGAGCACAGTCTTTCCAAAGCTTCTGGCTCTTCTTTCCATGGTTTGTCATTCCCTAGACTCTCCAGCACAGACTCTTTGCCCTTTCCAGAGTGAAAATGTACATCTCCACTATGTCATGTCTTCCATGACTTCTGCCAGGATAAGAGCTTTTCTTAAGCCCCTTCAGTGCAGCTGCAGATGCCTGCCTCTCTCATGTCGGCACACCCTTGTATCTGTTGGGTGCTCTACGGTTTTTCATTTCTCAGGGTTCTATAAGATATCCAAGATTTCCATTCCAAGCTAGGATCATAGACTTCATCTCTCTTAGTAAATTAATCAGTGCCACATAATATTCTCAGGCCCTGTAGCTCCATTACCTAGAGACTCAAATTGTTACAACAGTTCCCGGCATGTTTTGGCTTCAATCAGCTAGCACTCCCCTGAATGTTTCCTAGGCATGATTTGGGTATAGCATAGGCCAAAGGCCAATCCCAGCAGGCAATTTGTGTTCAGCCACACTGTCTGGAAAGCGAGAATTCAATAATGTGGACACACTCCAGTCTGTGCCAGTTGGCTTCAGAGCGAGGTAATGGTCACAGGCATGTTTTGTATAGACGTAGTCTCAGAGTCTTTCTCCCTTATTAAAGAAAGCCTTTGCCCTTGTTGCCATCTCTTTCTGTCTGTCTTTCTCTCCACATTACCAGGAGAATACATCTTCTTTCTGAAGTGAGGTATTTATCAGAATTATTAACTGATGAAGGTCCCCATTATTTGATTTGTTTCCATCAATCTTTGGCTTTCTCTGCTTAGCTTTTCCCAGTTGTGCATGATTGGTTTATTGAACTATGAATCTGTAAAGAATGGCTATTTCTACTTCTGTGCCAGGTGCAAGAAATCCTTCTTCCATCGGTTTTTCATCAACATGGGGCAAAAGATGCCCATGGCAGTGGGGACGCACATTCCACAGGTGCTTTATCAGTTCATAAATATGACACATAGACATAAAATATTTCTCAGTATCAGAATTCATCACATGTCCAGAGACAGTCCTTCCTTGTCTATAATCAAATTTCCACAAAGAAAAATGAATCCACAATACTGTCTCTCTTACTTTTTCCACTCCAAAATTTGTAAGCAGCTGGGGAAAGCACACGGCTTCTGCTTTCTGCTGGGTAAGGATCTTCGTGGGAGATGTGGTTTCAAACACAGATTGAATATGGGCATTGAATGTGTGATTTAATTTAGGGCTTTCTCCTGAAACTTGTCCCCTCTTCTTTCCACATGCTGAAACCAGGCAAGCTGCACTTAGTGTCCCATCCTTCACTTGTTTCAGCATATTTCAACTTATCAATGCAAAGCTATGATCCAAAGAGAAAACTTTACTTTTCTCTTTTTTATTGTATTTCCTAAAAGGTTGCAGTGGGTTTTTTTCTTCCCACTGGTACACTTCGTAAGTTTGGCAGCACTCCATCCACACTTTGGTTCACAACACCTCTTTACAGTGTCTTTGGGTCCAAACTCTCTGCTTAAAATCCTGCCTATAGGCAAAGCCAGAATTAATTAAATACCTTGAATCAGATCAGCATTGACTGCTTCTTCACTTCTGCCCATATGGATTTTACCTGAGATCTCTGGGGTTAACTCTGTTCCCAGAAATACAGCAGAAGGACAGTCCTCCTGTAAATGCAATATCAGCATTTCAACTCCTTCTCCTCATACTGGGATAGGCTCCTTTACCTGGTTTGTCCCCATGAAGAGCCCAGCATGTTTCACATCTTGCAGGGCCGTCAGCAGTGCAGTCAGCAGCTGACCCTTTCTTTGAGATTGTCTGGTTCAGTCACTTGAATATCTCCTGTTCATCCCTTCACTCAACCACCAGCTCCATCCATCTCTCTCCATGGGCAGCCCTCTTCCTCCAGCTGCAGCATCTTCTATTCCAGCCTTCACTGCTGTGGTTGTCTCACCTTGCCATTGCATCTGCCTGACCATCTGTTGAATCATGTGCAATATAAATAACAGCTAGTGACAAATAATAGCTACAGATACCCTCCTGTAATAGTCTGGTGGTCTTACTGGACATCTACCACTTCATAGCATTTTCTTACTTTACTTTGCAGGTCACAATTATATGGTAATTTTAAAGGGGTTGTAATGTTAAAGCGGTTTAGAGTACTTAGGCTACTTTATAGATAATTTTCATATTTTCCCCAAAAGCATTTGCCATTATGCAATTGTCCTTGTTCCCATCTGTGATACTTTTCTCACTGGAGAGATCACAATAGCCCCTATTTTTGTACTTCAATGCAGCACTGAAGATACCACACTGACTGTAATGGGTAAAATCAGCTTTTAAAACCAAGCACATTTAATATTTTACATCAGAAAAATGCAGAGAAGAACTGAGAAGAGTGAACTTCTCTACATTCCTCTGAACAGAGAAGCAATTGTTTTAATCTAGAGTACAGAGAAAGGGAAAACCTGTCTTAATGTGTCTGGTCAGTAACAAGTCTTTATCTCATTGAGACCTTTAACTTGCCCTTAGACATGGACTCAACCACTGGGGTGATGAAAATGTGTTGTAGGTGATGTAGTGGGCTGATGCTTCACCCAGTAAAGTCACAGACAGTTTTGCTTAGAGGCCAGTAGCTGAGCTGCAGCCTTGCAGCAGGAGTTTGTCCTCTATCTCACATCTTTCTGGCTACATTTGAATGCCAAAAATGAGTTGCTCTAAACATAGTCCCTGAGGAAACTGATGGCACAGACACATGCCAAAGTAACCCTTGAACAATTGTAATGATCCTAATGCTGAGCAGAGCTGAGTGGTTTTTGAAAATATTTGCTTTTTCTCTTTCATTCTTGATTCAGTTTAGGAATGTTCACAAAATTATTACATTTGACAAAATTCTTGTTTTATTCAAGATCTCCCTTGAACTAACAAGCTGATGACAAATTGTTGGTACAGGTGGGACTGTTTAAGAAAAATACTCCTAGGAAGCAGGCTCAGTCTTTAGGCAAAGCTATTTCACTTTGTTGTGCTTGTCTCTCAAGGTGTGTGAGCTTCTCTGGCAAGGGGAGCTGCTGGATGCAGCTCAGGGGAAGGAGGAGAACAAGAGTCAGAGTTTTTCTGCTGTATGAGGGAAACTTTCATCTCTTCTTTTTCTACTGAAGATGGCCTTGCATTCACTGGCTGAAGGTGCTTATTTCTGCAAGTCAAAGATGGGCAACTGCTTCCTAAACACCGTGTTTTACTCTTGCTCCCTGCCTGGCCACAGAGCTGCCTGTGAGGTTGCTGTCTGCCCCTCCTCTGCACAGCTCAATCCTGTGGAGACCCTGCACTTCACCAACACTGGGGACCACAGTGGCTGCCCATAAAGAGATGCTCAATATACTGTACAACAACAGCTACCTGGCTACAGCTGAAAGTGAGCCTCCCAGAGGCTCTGCACCCTCTGTACCTCTGTGGCACTAGCTGGGATATCCCTGCAGCAGCCTGCAGACAGCAGTCTGGGGTATATGAGTCACCTCTAACTACACTGATGACACCAGTTCACTCCTTGGCCTTTGACAGGGCTTTGTAGACACATACAGGTTTGGAAGTTGTGACTGATTTGTTGTCCAGCTTATCTGCTCAGCTGGAACTTGGAAAGGCACAGAAATTCTTGATGTGGACCAAAATACCAGTACCACCAGCTCTATAATTAGGTGATATTGATTTGGAGTGGGGGGAAAACCACTCCTGAACATGTTTATCCTCCCTTCTTTTTATACCCTCCCAAACACAGTGCACATACAATGAGTTACCCTTACCCCTTTTCCCTAAATCTTTAGGCCAGCTCCATGCATTTCAGAATGACCATGGGCAACATTTGCCTTTTTTGATGCAGGTTTTTTTTTCAGGAATAAAACCCAACTGGATTAACTTAAAACTGGTTAAATCTCTCAGGATCTCAGTTGCGTTTTCAAACATATGTGAAGGGGAGGAACCATTTTTTGCACGTCCCACAGAATATAGCTGACATATGGACCATTCAAAGGAAATTTTTTCAGGCCATTGACCATGCATGAATGGCCTGGCTTATCCAGAGGGTGCCAAAGATATGATACGGATCTTCTCCCAAAAATTTGGCTTTCTGGGTAGTGAGAGCAGATCCTGTGTATGCTAACCATGCTACCAGCTCTTGGAATGGGCAGTAGACCCAGAAGCCCACTGGAGGGGCAGGGGTGGGCTGGGACAGCACATTTGCAGCTCTGTAGTCTTGAGCTGGAGGGGAAGTGTCCCCCCAACTCTGAGCCTGGCCCAGCAAAGCTTGCCCCATGTGACTCCACTTTTGCTCCTCTCCATCATAAACTTTCTCCTAGTTGTGTTCACTGGTGCTTGCTGTTCCAAACACTGCTTTACTGTGACTGGTTGCCATTGTAGTGACTCAGGCAGATTTAACATCTCAATCATCTTTCCACTAAATATTTCCAAGGCCCCAGAGAAACACCTTTTAAATCTTTTTACTTCCTCAGAAAAAAAATCCCCAAAACCTAAACAACAAAAGAAGATAAAACCAACAACAAACTACAAGGAAGTTCAGGGAAACAAACCCCTAAATCGAATTTCTTGCTTTAAAAGTGTTTTACATATATCACCACCAACTAGCATGTAAATTTTAGTCAGCTACTGGACTAGTCTTTTAAAGAAGTTGAAAAATGGCCCTGTGTCCTCAAAGGACACACCTGTTATTTGAAACAGTTTTTAACCAGCTTGTTAAGCAGCTTTGACAGATCAAAGACCCTGGACAATGGGCACAAACTTTAACAATAGTTTAGCCTTGAGCAAAAGCTTCTGTCAAAGCCAGGCTTGTGCCAGTAGTATTATGGCCTGCAATTGAAAATAAATTTTACTTGAATAAGTACCTCAGCCCGATCAGAGGCACTGCCGCCAGGGAGACAAAAGCAGTTGGGGATAAGTTATTGACTCCACTGACAGCATGAATGAAGTTCATTATGCCAGCCCACTCTTGGTAAATGTGTCAGGTTTTAAACTGAATTAGGTGGCAGGTGCATGGACCATTTTCCTGCCCCCCTTGAGACAGTAGAGGGCCAGTCATCACCTGATTCTACAGACAAATGTTTAGATTTGGTTTTCATATTGCATGGGGACAAGTGACAGCATATTTAAATCATAAATAAGGTTTCCTGAAAGCCCTCATCTATCCCACTCTCTCTCTCTCTGTCCCCTGTCGCTGTCTGGCTGTGCTCCCATTGCCTTGCCCCCTGGATGCTGGAGGTGGGTTTGCCTCCCCTCTTTGCCCCAGCTACAGCCCCTCTTCTGGTCCCTGTTCCTGTCTGCCATGGAAGCACGCAGGATCTGAGCTTCCACAGTCTGCCTCTGGGTCCAGCCCTGAGCCAAAGAGATGTCCTTCTGCTCCCATTTGAGTGACAGTGCACATGGCTGCATGTTTCTGACTTCAACAGGGTCTGGATCAAGCCATCCCATAGCTGATAATAAGTGATATATATGGGCCTAAAGAGATTGAATCCAGACATCTTACATTAACTTTCAGAAAGATTTTCTACAGTGGAACTGTATTTAATCCTAACAAGTTGATGAGAAACATCACTATCACTGCCATTTCACAGAAATTCAGGCTCGATCTGAAAGAAGTGGTGTGAAACATATACATGTATCTGTACAAAACCGCATATAAAAATACAAAAGCATCTAGATATGAACCAGGGTTTAAAAATTTTACTAGAATTTGAAGAAATAAGGTGATAATCTGTCATGATAACTTGATATTTCTCTGCTTTAAGATTGAACTGTAGTTTTAAGATGTATCTTTTAAATTTTTTCATTGCAGATTTAGCTTGAAAATATTTTAGTTTATAGTCTACCAGGGCCTACAAGGATAATGCAAGATCAGCTGAACTTCAGATACTTTGGATGCCAGCTCTCATTACTTAATCATGAAACACAGAACTATTAAGACTCTTAAAAATGAAAGCCTCATTCTCTGACCAGGGAGGGAAGAGTTGGCATATGCCTTTGGCTGCATGCCTTATATATGTTAATGAGCAAGTAAAATTCCTTCCCCCTGTGAGGGAGCTGAACATCCCTTCTCCTGAAACTTTTGGAGTCTGCTGCCTGTGTTAGTTACAAAGGGAAGATTTTTGCTTTTTGGCAGCACTTCAGATACACGTGGGTACTTTTTTGCACTTGAGCCACTTAAATGACCCTAATGTTTCAAAAATGTCTTGGTGAGCCTGAAAATGTCTTTTGGGTTTTTTTGTTTGCTTTGTTTTTACACCATCCCCCACCCCCCCCCATACTTGAGGTAAAGATTCTGTGTTTGTCTGCGTAACAGCCTCAGAACAAGGCACTAGTCTCTGAACTTGAATAAAATTTATTTATCCCCTTTCTCCAGGTATTTCAGACAGCTGACAAACACCAGCTAGTCCTTGCTACTCTCACCTGAAGAAAAATCTTATTGCTGTTCCTCAAAACTGAGAGCCAGTTCTGAAGAGGAGGAGTGGGGGTTGCCCAATGTCACAAGCAAGTTGGTGGCAAATTCGCTCCTGACCGGGTGTTTTAGCTGTCAGATAGTGCTTCACCTCCCAACATGACATTGCTAAAGATGCATTTGGCTCAGATCACAATTGTATTTAGTACACCTGTTAATATAATATGGACATATCAAGTCCTTTCTTTTTGTGGCTTCAATAAAAATAAACCCAGGAAGTCTCGCCCATGGACCCCCAATGAGAGAAAATGTTTCTTTTCCCCATACACAAATCTGGAAAACAAAGTAGGCTTGTTCTTTGGGGCTGTCTAAAGACTGCTGTGTGTCAACACACAAAATCATTTCTCACAGTGGTATCACTTGCTGGATACGTTCCTTCCCTCCAACTACAGCAGATGGTGTTTCATAGTTGGTCACAAATGGCTGTCAGCGAGCGTTTGTCTGCCTGCCAGTAACCTGTAGTTTGGGGACTCCCTTGGAGAGTGTACCAGCACTGACTCTGCTGATAGCAGCATCTAAGAAAATGATCCGTCCTTTCTTGTCAGGCACAAAATTAGCCATCTCATTTTGAAACTGTTGACAAGGGGGATATGAAAGAAATAAGGGCTGTGCTGGCTCAGATGGTGATTCTTCAGCTCTAGGTTGAGGCAGAGAGTGCTGGCTACAGAGCAGAAACTGCCTTTACCACAGCGCATATTGACCTCTGGTGAAAGATCAGGATATAAATGCAGCCATCTCCTGGTGTCAGGATTTTGCATGGCATTTCTACCTTTCCTAAGTTCAATTTAGATTTCTCTTGGCAAGTGTGAGTAACAAGGAGATGACCTTTAGAAGCATTGCCCTGTAGCAGGAAAAAGCTTTGGACCAGCTAAAAGTTCCAGTGCACCAGCCAGGTTTGCTGCTGTCTTCATGTGCATGAGGAGACGGCAGCCAGGCAGCCTGGGGTCCACTGTGACTGCAGCAGGATATGGGAGGGATGGGAGAAAGAGGAGGCCATGATGATGTAGACCAAATACTTCTGTCACCACCTTCTTAGGCAGAAAGCAGTTCTGGAAGCTTTGTAGCAACTTGTAGAGGCAGTAATTACCTTGCTGGTGCACATCCACATTTCAGTAGCACACAACTACAACCTAAAGTGCTTTATTTCAACAGGACTCTTAAAGATGAATCCATGGAGCAGAGCCGAAAGCTCTCCATAGCAGCTATTTCAGGGTCCTCTTGCCTGTAGAGCAGTTTCTGTTTAAATCTCTGAGTAAGATTTGGGCTGGTAAGCTCAACTGGCCTCACATTCCACCTGCCTTAGCCAGGGCAGGGATCCCTCCCAGGCATATCAGCTGCCTGTCAGAGGTGGATGTATGTTATTCAGGACTGTGTGGCACTGCTGACACAGGCAACTGGTGACAGGGTGCATTCCAGCACTCTAGTTTTCACACGTGTCAAGAAGCTGGTGTATATATCAGTCCCATGTAGAAAAAATCCTGCATCGGTCAGTGGAAAGCCAGATTGTATCAGTGCCAGTTAATATAGATAGTAATTTTGCTGCTGTAGTACTGAATTGATAGAGGAGTTTTAAAGAAATCCCATTTGCATAATTTCCCTTTCACAGAGAGTTTCCAACATTGCAGAGTTCCTTTTCATCCTAAATGTGTCCTCTGTGAGAAAATGATAGATGAAACAAAAATTTAAGTGCTGCAAAAGACAAATTATAACTGTTTTTGAAGACATCACAATGATCCATCTGAAATTAAATATCCTAAAAATACAGGATTGCTTTGCTTCAACTTCCATATTTTTGTCACTGAACTGATGTTAAAAACAGAAACTACTAAATAAGTCAATAGTTGAATGTCAAAATAAAGAGCTCAGGATGTGTTGAAATAAAACCTTCCAGTCTTCTAAAAATGAAATATTGCTGTAATTGAATGTCATGAAGCTTTGGTACCATCCCGCTAATCCACCCCTTCCAGTGCAAATTTTGGTTTCCAATGAACATTTTGAACTACTTTCTGGAATATTCATAAACAAAACCAAATTCACACAGTCACTGCACAACACCAATGGCAACAACCAACCAGAACAAAAAGGACACAAAAATTTTGCTTAACTAGAATCTTACCTGTAATAAAATTTCAACTATTTCAACAAAATAGTTTTTTAAAATACTATTGAAGGTAGAATCTACAAGCAAGGCTGAAAATCAAGTCTCCAATCACGGTCCTGTTGCATAAAATCTATAACTATATAGTAATTTTCCATTTTCCCTGAGTTTCAACACTGAATTTTTATTTTGATTTTTTATATATGAAGAAGTCTGTTTCTCTTCTCCTTTGGCTACAAAGATTTTTCTGAGAAAAACAGGGAGAACTTCGATGAGGTATGGCTACCTATCTAAGAACACAATGAGACCTTAATTCAGCTGCTCAGTGGAGAATTATGGAAATATCTGTTTCATGACTGATCAGAATGAGTACAAAAAGCAAATTATGACTAGACTAATCTTGATCCTCACTAGTTGCCTTGTGTCCTGGCTTACATCCAGCAATATGTTCAAGCATGAAGTCTGAGTGGGACAACACAAATATCTATGGATAAGCACATAAATAAACATTCTTACTATAGTGTAGCCGGGAAAATTTCTATAACCTCGTTAAGAGTAGTTTTATGGCTCCTTATATAGGTATGCTTAAACTCAGTTCAGTTTACTCTACTACCTGATAGGTCATTTAGCCTTGTTTTTGGTTTGCCCAGGTACATTACTTTGTTTGTGCATGTATTGGACATATTAGTGTGAAGTTCATATCCTTGACCACTTACAGATAGACTATGAATAACTCAATGACAGACATGCCCAATAACTCCAGTTTCTTGTTTTGGGACCATAGTGAAGGGCCTTACACCCTTACACAACAAATAGAGTAGTCATTTCTCAGGCAGCCCTGTTCCAGGCAAGGATCTCAAAAGAAAAGGCTGCTAAAGATCCCTGAGAGCCCAGCATCCTCCTGACAGAGGGCACCTCCTTTTGGGAAAGTCCATGTGGGCAGAATTTGATTTGTGGATTTTTGCAGAACATACCACTAATGTTTTTTACTCTCCTCTCATGAAGTACAAGAAGTGTCTGAAAGGCTGGAGAGTGCACATGGCCAGGTAAACTTACAGCTTTCCAAACCACCACTTTCTGTTTCAGCGTGAAAAGCACTCATGCTTATAGAAAAGTGCTCCCCTGAATCATTATCTTCACTCTTTAAGTTACCTTGTTGATTTTGGTTGAGACCTCTGATGTCCAGAGATAACACATTGGCCACTTAAATGGTCAGCCTGTGATTGATCAGATAAAATTTCCAACACAGAGATCCCTAGCTAAAAAAAAAAAAAAAAAAAAAAAAAAAAGGAGCCACTTCAGAGCAGTGTTGTCCATTGTGTGGCCCATCATTGAGGGCCATCTTCAACAGCAGTTGCCATGGTCAAAGCATTTGTTTCATCTAGCTGAACGAGAGGTATGCACAGGGTTTTGGAAGTCACCCATTTGATTAAGAGAGATGCCCTGCACCAGGAAGATGACATGACTGTTGAGACACTCTGAAGTGCTCTCATGCGCTATGGGGAGCTCTGCTGCCACACACAGTGAATCATGTGCTAGTCCAGGACTCGGAAGGCAGGGATGGATTTGTGGGCTTACACGCATCAGGAAGTCCAGTAGTACAGCATCTGAGCATCTGGCTCATTTTGGGCACCTGAGCATTTGAGCATCTGCCTCAAGTTGGCAGTGGTGAACGCACAGGATGAACAAGTGTAAGGCAATTTCATGGATTTGGTTGGGACAAGGAGATGTGGAAACAACTAAAATTAGTTGGGGAACATTGTAGAGCATTTCTGAGTTTTCCTACTACTTCTTTAGCAAAATATTGAAAGCGTAAGTTCTTAGCTTGCTAATATCTACTTTGCTTGAACATGACCTTTCTCCCCTGCATTTCTCTTACTTCTTTTACTGGGTTTATTATCTCTAGTCAAGCTGGAAAAAGTTTTCTTTTGCATACAAATTCCATTAGCTTTTTGATAAAGTTGTCAAGGAAAAATGTTGGTATTCTGCCATATGGAAGCATTTATTCACTACCAAGTATGTAAATTAGATTACATCCTTGATGGCAGCTGCGTTAATTAGCATATCTTGGGCTCCTGCTTGCTACAACTGTATCCAAAGTTTGGGGTTTTTCCTTTTTTTCTTTTTTTTCCCAAGCTATTCTGTTAACCTGACCAGATCTCTCTCAGATCCCTGCAAGAGTCCCTCTTAGCATTAGAAATTCCTCACAGCATTTGCCCTCTGTCAGAGCCTTTCCAGCTGAAGATCTCAGCAGGACTGAGGACATTAACAGGAACCCCTTTGGGGTCTGAGGAGATCTGCTTCACAACATGGCTTTAAATGTTGACTGGACTCATTATAAGGCACAGAAGCTTTGCAAGGGCCTTCAAGTTAATTAGGGGAACTTGCCAAGGCCTGTCAGACACTTGGTGATCACCATAGGGCCCTTCAGACTTTTGGCAAAGCTTCGGAGACAGAAACATGCCAATGAAAGTCTCTGGCTGTGCTAAGTAACCACAAGCACGTTCCCCCACAGTTACCACCACTTCTTGGAAATAGCAAAGCAAGAGTAACTCATGAATTTCACAGCAAACCAGGTCTGATAACTCTTGCCCTCCCTAAAATATAACCCAAACCCCCTCAAAAAATAATGAAGTGGTGAAAATATCCCATTTTCCCTCTTTACCTCAGCTTCAATGGAATAATTTGTGTTAGTACTTGCATCCTGACCTGACACATTTGGAGAGCTTTGTAAAACAATGTATTGAAAATTATTGGAGTGAAAATTTGTACTGTAGAACATGGAATAGTGGTAATTTACCTCTTGAACATCCATTAGTCACAATATAATACATTGTTGATAATTTGCCAGCCAGGGTCTATAGATTCTTCCAGGATAGCAGATGACCGTCATGTTTCTTTTAAAAAATATGGGTATTTTTCTCAATAAGATAAAACAAACTTAGAAGACCCCAAAGGATGTGCTTGGCAACAGCACCAGTTCTTCTAAAGAATGGCACTTTGCAGAGGAGACATGAGACAGAACTGCCGACTGCTTGTCATCTTTAGTCATTACAGTATTTACAAAAATGAGGATGCCAGTGTTATTATTGCAGCTACATTTTAACCAGTTCCCACATGTTCAGCCAAGTTTGGCCTTGTATACAGCAAACAAAAGCTGTATACATGTATTGTTAAGCCTGAGGGACATGTTCCACTATGTGCAGATGTGTTAGCCTCCACTTTCATCAGTTCAGTTATAGGATGCCAGCTAATGATGCTCTGAGCTTTTAACTTGATGTTTCTTTGTTCACTGCAACTTGATGTCCAGACTCTTAATGTAATTGAACAGATAACCTCCTGTCCACAGATTTCTTACACCTTGCCCTACTTTCATCTGTCCAGCTGAGAGCAGCAGTAGAACAGAAACCTGAAGGAAGTCTAGGAAATCATCAGCCTCATTCTGTAAGTAATTCTATGGGAAAGATTCCTGCAGGCAAATCATCCTCAGCAAACAAGGAGCTGAGCAAGAGTTTAAGTGCACTGAGAAAGAAAAGTAGCACTCTCCTTTGCTGTGTCCAGACAGTATGACTTGGATTAGGATGTAACTGATATAATTGCTTTCCAGAACTTCTGTTCTGCAGTAATATTCTGAATATAGGCATTATTATTATCCAAGTATTTGACTGCCATAAACCAAATTATGATACTTTCAATAAATTTTAAAGTATGTTATGGATTGCTTGGCTGTTTTTTGCATTTTCATGGAAATGTTCTCTTTCAGGTCTCACATTTCACTGACTTAATCTGAAGACAGTACTTTTGGGGGGTTCTGTACATGTCTAAGTACATACCTGCAAAAGTGAAGCTCCAGATGTTATCTCAGCATGACATGCCCTATCTTTCTCTTTTTTTGACAGCAGCATAAGGATCAAGACAATTTGGGACTGTTAATATTATACAGTCCCAGACTGTTTCCTCTGTCACAAGCTCTTGCTGTTGAATGACTGTTCAATAGATGTCTATGCATTTCAGTATCTAGCACTTGGCTGGCTCAGGAAGTTCTTGCTCCATTCACCAAAAAACACAGAAAATATATGTTTTAGTGAAATACTTGAGCACAGAGCTCAAAACAACCCCATAGTAGGGTTAGATATTGATTCTCATCTTCACTAGGCCAAAGAGTCACTTGATGTGACAATGAGTTAGGAGGTTCTAAGCAGAGGTGCTCTCCTTGATGCATTGATTAACCTGCAGCCTTGTATCTCTACAGCATTGAAGACAAAGATTTGTGGACCATAATTCAGTCTCCTCAATACTACTCTATAATTGTTACTGTTCAATAATGATGGTGAAAATGATTCTTACACTACTGTTAATTCTTCAAGAAACTGAAAGCCTTGCATTAGATGTATACAAAGATGTTTACACAGGACAGGTCATAGTTAAGGGAATGAAACATCTGTTTTCTTAATTTTCATTCATTCATTTTCATTCATTTAAAATTTCTTACTTTTAAAACTCAGTTCTCCACCAGTGTAAAAACATCTATCTTCTTTCCTTCTGTGAAATTATTTTTGGTGCTTCCTCCTTGAGGCACAGATTCCTTGAACACTCCTGTCCAGTCGTTCTTTCCGAACTGGTTGTAATTTTTGAGCTGACAGGTACAACTGGGAGTAAAACTACACGCTGTCATACTCAATGTCACTGTTAATTAATGACTCATTATATTGGTACAAAATCTATGGCAATGTCAATGAGCATAAATATTGATACTGAATGGCATCACAGAACAGAAATTAATGAGCACAGGGAAATTCAAACATATAGCAGAAATAGTTACTTCCTCAATTTATTGGTGTAGATGCTGGGGACTAATTAATTTAAATATTAATTAAAAGATTAACTATTACTCATTCACCATATAATTTCTTCTGCTTTCTGCCTTTGGGCACTCAGCTAAATACTTACTCAGTATCACTGTAGTTCAGGACAGTATTTATACTTGCATTTAACTTCAAAAGTATACTGAAATAGTCTTCCAAGTATGGATGCTTTCTCAATCTGGGTTTTTAATTTACATTTCATGCAATTTTTTTTCTTCACAGAATCACAGAATATTCTAAGTTGGAAGGGACCCATAAGGACCATCAAGTCCAACTCTTAAGTGAGTGGCCCATACAGAGATCAAACCCATGACCTTGGTGATATTAACACTATGCTCTAACCAACTGAGCTAATATCAGAATTGCAAAAAAAATATGGAACACTTCATGAATTTGCATGTCATCCTTACGCAGTGGCCATGCTAATCTTCATTGTACAATTCTAATTTTTCAGTATATGTGCTGCCAAAGTGAGCATAGTTATTGCTCAAAACTTGTTTTCTTTCTTCAAGGATCTGTAGAAGTAGGAATAACAAAAACAAAATATTTTGTGAGCATTTTTCCTTCCAAATTAAAAAGATAGGAAAAAAAAAAGAAAAAAAAAAGTTGTTTCTTATTTTAATAGCACCAAAAAGCCAGATATTTGTTGCTGCTTTTAAGTACCCTGAGTTGATCTGTTCACTGAAGTTTAACGCGGGGAAGAGCAGTCAAGTAATTCACAAGGCTCGATCTTGGTATTAAGTTTTTGCATTAACCATAAACCAGTTTATTCTCTTGAAAATAACAATTTCAGCAGTAAACAGCAAGATTTTTTGCAAAGCATTTTGAAGAGTTTTCCAGCTATAAACCACTCTCCCAGAGGTAGCTGGCAATTTGTAAAATAAACTTTCTTGAATTATACTAAAGAAACTCAATTACATTGCTTTTCCAATCTATGCTATTTCACAGACTTTCATATTGCAGTCCATCATTTAAAATTATTTTCTAATGGCAGTGACAGTACATGAAGCATTGGGAGTTCTGGGCAGTGTAACAGCAACAGCAGTGTTTCTCTACCTGTGTTGTGTCTGAGAGTGTTTACCTGAGGGCAGGAGCCAGATCAGAGGTTGTAAAGGTCTTTTCCATATACTGCCATGAGAAAATCTGACCCAAAGAAGGATGGCTCTGTTGAGTAAATCAGCTTGCTTTTTCACTCTTGCCATGTATGCAATATTAGTGGCACAGGGAAAGAAACTTTGGAGATAATAGACCTGCTTAAATCCAAGTTGCATCCCACTCTCCATTTAAGACAGAGAAATAGGAAATTGCAAGTCTGGAAAATATTAGAAGGCATACTCTTCCACACTGTGGAAAACCCAAAGCATGTGAAGAGTGGGGCAGGGTTTGTATGCTGACTAGTTATAAAAATGATTTTTTGTTCAGGTAAAACTTGTCACTCCAAAATTATGAAAGCTTTATTTTCATCAGAAGTGTGACCAGTAGCAAGATTTAGACTAGCATCTTCTAAGAAAATTTTTAACACAGGCCAGAGTAACAAAATCTCAAAAACAGAAGGTTTAAAAATATGCATGCAAGCATATACATGTGTGTAGTCAGGCATGTGCATGGGAATGTACTCAGTTTCCATGCAGATGGTCATCAAACTTTGTGGTGAAATAACCCAACCATTGAAGATGAGGCAATACTTCTTCATCCCTAGCTATTGTCTGGTCTCCTCAGGGATTTGCAGTGGTGCCTTGAGAAAAAACACAAAAGTGTGCTTGAGAGCATCTTTTTTGGTCCATGTCTTTTCATGCCTCTTAAAATGGGCTGTATTCTCCCAAAGTGCAGTTAGTCAGGACCTTGCAGACTTTTAAAGGGATAATTTTTGGATGTATACGGTTCCTTTACTCTCTTAAATGACATTGGACTGGGCAGCTCCTCCTGCTTAAAGTCCATCGCCCCATTGCTATGGATTACTTCACTGTGTGACAGGGACATTGATGTTGCCTCCTGTCAAAATCAGAGACTTGCTGAAGAGTTGAGCAGGTTGCACTGCAGGCATCTGTGGGGAGTGGGAAGGGGTGTGCCAGTGCAGGACACACATCACATCTTGCCAGAATCAGCTGGTTGCAGCTGAAAAGCTTCTGAGATTAAAAAAAAGTCATTGCAGAGGTGCTTAGGAAACATAGCACAATCCTGGTTTTTCCCTTAAAGGTAGAAGCCCTCAGCTCTAGGGAGACAGTGTTGTTTTTGTGGGTTGGGAAGCATCTTGCCCAGCAAAGATTTTGGTGAGCAGTGTGTGTGTGGGTAGAGCATGCCATGGGAGACTACCATGGGCTGATATGAGAGATGATATCAGAGATTAGTTAACCGTATGGGCTGAGTCCCTGGGGAGGTGTGTGAAATGAATCAGATTAAACAAAATTGATAATGTGAATACTTAATCAAACAGACAAAGGTAGTCTGCACAGCTAATTAGGGGCAAATAGAGCGTCCCTCTTGTACCTCATTTAACTGACAAATTGTGCAGACAGTTTTAATGGGAGTCTGTTTAGCAAAGAGAAGGCTGTACAGTTGACAGCTTGGCAAAATGTGGTTTCTGTAACACCACATGATGCTTATGGAAATTAGCTTGGTGCAGCTGAGCTCAGAGTAGGTGAGAGCTGCCCAAACTCTAGTAAAAGGGTAAAATGAACCTTTTGTAGGCCTCTGTTCCTGACTTCTTAAAGGGACCTAGCTGCTTTTCAGCAAGCTGGCAAGGAACATTTCTGAAGAAGCATAAAGGATCATTAGTGATACCAGAAAGGACCACTTTTGTAGCCACAAAGGCAGACAAAAATTCAGACTGTACAACTTTAGCTTAATGCATTTTCTGGTTGGTCCTCTGCAAAAACAAAGTTGCTTTTTCAGCTTCTCAGGAGCTATGTAGATATGAATTATTGTCAGTGTTTTACATACAAAGAAAAGGACAGTGCAAAGTGATCAGCTGAGTCCTGCAATATGGGCCAAGTCCAGGGCCAGGCAGAGGACTGAGTGGTCAGACGAACTTGAGGCCACAGACCATCTTCTGGGGCAAGAGGGGCTCTGCTTCACTGTGGAGTGACTTTCCTAACAAATGCACGTCTCCAGTTTCTTATGTCCTGAGTAACACAAATGTGATGTTTTCTACATTTTCTGACTACTGCTTCCTCTGCATCCTTCTCCTATTCCTTCCCCAAAGCAACCATATCTCTTCATTGTCTTTCCCTGTGTGTCCCCAAAGTTCACGTGCCTAGCCTTCTTCCAAAGGAAGAGCAAAATGTTTGGATATGTTTTAAAGTTTGATGAGAGACTTTATAAATATGAATTGGAGACTGAACCCTTCAGGAAAGTGAGACAAGTGGTCAAATTTTGTTAGTCCTCTGTGGCCTTCTCCAGATCTTTCATGAACAGCTGTTGTTGTACTGACATAGGAAAACAAAGTGCCTTGTCATAAAGGGAGCACAGTCTTACATTTGTGAAACTATATTCAGGCTTCCTCTCTAGTTTTGCATCTGCATTTGTTTATAGGTTAGAATCTCTAGCACAATAAATTTGAGACATAAGAGGTTTAACAAGGAATTTTGAGCATATCTCTTTGTGTTGGTTCTGATCAGGACTGCTCTGCCTCACGCTATGTGTCATCAGGGGCAAGAGGAGGAGACTTGCTATCCCTTGCAAGACCAGCTAATGGTAACAGAAATTTTGCTGGGAGTCATTGTCTAGAACATAGTACTCTTTGTGGTTGAGCCTCTTTTTTATTTTCACTGGCCTCTAAACACCCCAAGAATTTAGTGTATGTATATGATGTGCACATCTCTGTACATCCATGGGTATGCCCATACATGCTGCATTCACGAAGGCAAGCTATACATTTTGATCACAAAATCAAGAGTGCCAAGTCTGAGGCTATAATTTGAACAGTGACTTTCCACTCAATGTTGGCCATTTTACTTAAGTCTTCTGTATCTCAGTTTCTACACCTACAAAACAGGATTATCCTTTCTATCCTTTCAGTTAGAAGGAAATGCCATGTTCACCATGACCATTGGTGGTAAAGCACAGGAACTGGCATAGGTCAAATCCTTAGTTAATGAGAACTGGATGGCACAGACCAAATCATGTGTTGAAAGTGTCCAGGATGATTGTGCAGATCTTAGAGAATTTGTGGCTCCTGCTTTTGTGACTCATTTGGGAAGCATGTTAGCTTCATCCCCTTCCAGCTGAGCAGCACTTATCACTTCCACACTGCAAGGACTTCAGCAGAAGAAAAATGGAGTGCTGCCATCTCTGCAAAAGCATGGGGTGTTGTCTCGTTTGACATCTGACTTATGCTTAAACATCATTCACTGTTGAAAGGCATGCGTTTATGATGGAACATAAAGATAGTAAGCACATGCCCTGAACTGAACATTTCAGGAGTGAAGTGTATTATATGTGTAATAAAGCTGAAAAGATGAGGCACTGCCTGGAGCTAATGCTTTTGCTGAATTCACTCTGTCCTTGTAAGAAAATTCATTAATACAGAAATTATAAAAAAATTAAATAAGAAGTGGGAAATAATGGGAATTATTTAATCAAACAAGTATTATATGCCCATTAAAAAAACCTTAAAATTTAATCCTTGTATAGTTGTGAGCTATTTAGACCTGCTTGTGCCAAGTTTTTTCTTTCATATCTTCTCAAGGAACCTTCATAACACATAAAGCCATCTGATTCACTTATTGAATAACTTCACATATTTGGACAGAAGTCTGTGTAAACTGGCAATTCCTATTCTGGTCCCCAGTGACTTATTCATTTTAGCCTACCTCCACTAATGTGAAATGGGTGTAATGGAAAGTGCAAGTGTCTTAGTGAGGGAGGTAACATTTGGAAAAGAAAAGAAAGAAGGAAAGAAGGAAAGGATGAATGAGAGAATGAACAGACAAAGAAACAAAAGAGAAAGAAATAGAAAAATTATGGGGAAGCTTCTGTCTGAATGCCCCAATTCCCACTCCTACACCTCTGAGAAAGAACCTTTCTGTCAGGTGGACACAATCCAGCTATCATAATGGCTAAAAAAGCCTTTGGGAAGCAGAAGGATTTCTTTTTTTAACCTCTTCTCTAACTTGTTAAAGCTTGGGTAAATCCCACCAGCTCCTTCATGAAACGCTTGCTTGAGCAAAAGTTTTCCAATACATTTTTTGAGTCTCACATAATTGAAATAGGAGGGGGTTTGAGTCTGATTCAATAGAGCAGTTTGAGTTAATTGATAAACCTTCCCTTTTTATTATCAGTGCTACCCTTCTGTCTGAAAGGCAGGGAGATTTCCTTGTGGGATTTGAGCAAATATTGGAAATTGCAGTGGCAAATTAGCAGGGGCCACAAACCAGAAGTGACAGCTCAAGGAGGCTGGTGGAGGGAGTGGAGCAATCCCCTACCAGTAGCAATTGGCCAGACTTATCATATGGACTAATCACAACAGAGCTGGTGAAATAATGGGCACCAGATGTTAGCGCTTTGTAGACGTTGGGTCTCTGGGGACCAGCTCCGCCAAGTGAGCTCCCTGGGAGCAGGAGCATGGCTCTCTCATCTATTAATAGGACAGGGGGCTGCTGGTCAGTGCCTATTCCACATGTCTAATTGGTGATGCTACAGCCCCTTTCCACAGCTTAAGGAATATTTACATTCATGAGGAACATTGCCACGACTTGTATGCCTTAGATTCATGGCACTTTGTTTTGTTAAGGCATGAATGAGTGAGTGAAAACTAGTCATGCAGTGGATCAAATCACTAGTGGTTGTCTCCACAGAGATCTTTAATAAGGATGCTGCTCTGCAATGTACTGAGCAATTCCCTTCAGAATTCTACAGCTGTAAAGATTTTACTGGCATGGTGGGTAGGAGGGAACTGGGTGGGAATGTTTTTCCCCTGAGCTTTGCAGAGAAAGTCTTAAACTGCTCTCCAGCGTCCAGGAGTTGCAAATTCAGAGGGGGAGCAAAGCAGTCTCTTGCTCTTATGTGTCATGCTTTCAGACCAGTCTGCCCACAATCTAGCCTTATAGGATTATTTTATGCCTCTCTAATTGTTTATACTAAGCTTACTTGACAAGACAGAGATTTGCAAGTAAGCCTCTGCTAAGAGCATGGCCACCAGCATTGTTGCCAACTGCAGCACTGTGTGCTGTGCCATACCATGGCTCAGAGGGACAATGTGGCTGTGGATTAGGTTTTGTGCAGGAATCAAACCTGGTGAGGTAATCAGTCTGGTAGGCAAAGAGCATCAGGGATCTTACCTACAGTAAGTCAGAAGTGGCACAGAAGACAGTCACAGAGTTACATATAAGTGCTACTAGAAATTAGATTAATATATCTGTGAGCTCTTTGCTGTGTTTTTTTCTAAGGGAGTCTTGTCTGCAGAGTGGGCCCCATCACTTCCAGTGTCAGCCACAGAGCAGAGAGTCCCTCCTGCCCTGTTTCCAGCACTGCCAGACCAGCTCTTCTCTTTCTCCTTTAGAATGTGGACTGACTGCAGGCTCAGTTCCAGCAGATGGGAGCTGTCTCTCCTATGTGATCTGTTCATCTCCCAGCACAGGACTTCTGGGGCTTTTTTTCATGGGCAAAGACTCATCTCTGCAGAGGAGTTATAACATGAATGGCCTCTCAGGATATTCGGCAAGTATCAGTCTTCTCAGCTAAAACATCTTACAGATCCTGACCAACGTGTTGAAAAGCAGAGTCGTAGGAAGTTTCCTCTCCATTTACCCATGTCCTCCTTGGCTGAGAAGAAAGGTGCTCTGATAAGGAAGACCTACAATAACTCATGCACTATTAACTATATAATAAAGACAGAAACAGAGGAACAATCTTACATATTTTTAATAGAAATATATACTACGTAGTTCAATAAACATCAACACATATTTGTGCTCAGCGTGAGTGTGACTGCAGGGCTTTTGGGTTGGAGTGGGCTTCTGTGTGGTTGGAGAAAGTGGATGTACTACTGTTCCATCCCTGAACGAAGGACCTCTTTCTCTGGGAGCTTCTGGAAGCAAAAGTGAGAGGGTAGAGCACAGAGGTTTTGAGGGTCAATGGCAACTGTTAATTCTCCTGGACTTATAAGTGGGACTTCAGAGCTTGTTTCTTTAGTCCTTGGCACAGGCAAGGTTTGCCAGTCCTTCAGTTGTTCTGGATATCTCACTTTTTACCTTAGCATCTGGGTTTCAGAAAACGTTAAGCACTTCCTCTCTGACTTCACATTTTGCTTGCGTCAGGTCAGACTGGGCACTAGAAACTACTCATTACTTTTGAAATCCAGGCCCTGGGTTTTAAGGGGAATGGCAGCCCAAAAAATGCTCTCCTGAAAAGGACACTGACAGTAAAAATTATTTGTCACATGGTTCTGCTCATTCATATCTGGCGAGGACCTGGCATCTCATGGAAATCGCATGTTACCAGACTTGTTATTGCAGTCATTAGAACCAGATGAATCTGGATATACAGCTCACTGCTCCCCATGAATGTGTCTATGTTTAACACTAACCTACATTAACTTTTTTTCCCTGAATGAAGATTTCAATGATGTTTATAAAAATATGATTTTTTTCCCCTGGGAATTTTTTTAGCAATTTTTGTCTGTGTGGGAGGGCTTAGAAAAGATGAAGTGGGGGAGACAGAAATGACAGTTCCCATTTAAATGTCAAGTGTCTCTTCTTAACTTCCATCTGTGTCTAAAACAAAAAAACTATGCAAGACATGGACATTCCTTGCAGTCATTTTTGCTATTCCCCAAGAGTTGTAGTTTTTTTCTTTGACACTTGAAACCCAATGATCAATCATTGAATACTTCCCCCTGTATCTGGATTAGCAATCAGTTGTGTTCTCTGGCATGTGCCAGGAACATCTTCCCCTTCCCTCTACAGGATGCATTTCAACTTGAAACAGCAGCTTAGCCTTTGCAATAGCAATCATCACTCTGATGATGTCTGGTGAAGAATGGCAGGAATGCCCCAACCAGAGAGGTGATAAGGGAAAAAGTTTTAGGATTTCTGTCAAATTCTAGCAGTGGCAGAAACATCCTCTCTTCCTGATGAGCTGCCTTTCAAGTCTTGTCAGAGCCATTACCAATTCTATGGCTGCATTTCCCTGCATTTGGGGCCATCTGTCTTTACTCCTTCCATTCTGAAGTCAGAAAAGAAAATTATTTTCACATTAGCAACTCATTAAATGGCCTCAAACTTGTAGCACAATCACTGCTGGAGCCTAACCCATTGTTTTTACACTTCCAAATACGTACTTGGAGGCATTGTTCAGAGATTGAGGGGCTGGCTTGCAGGACCTTCTGTCATGCACATGAGCAAGTGGGTGGGGTGGGGCCTTGTCACTCTCATCCATCATACTCCATCAATGTCACCACCACCTGCAGAGGCATTACTCCCAGTCACTCACTCACTTGGTCATTTATTTCTGTCCATCAACATAAGCAGAAGGAGAGGATATGAGTAGCCAGTATCAGAACTGCTAAGATTCTTGAGGCTTGTTAAAGGCAGTGGAGATACTGAAGACCATTTGATGACCTAGGGAAGTTGCACTTTAGTTTCTCAGCGTGAAGAAGCCCTCATGAGGTCAGGTACAGTGTTGATACCCTGCAAAAGCTCAAGGCTGATTAATGCATGCAAAAATATGGTGCCTTTTGCTGGAGAAAGACTGAAAAGCTATGTATCAGCAGAGGCTTGACACCAACTTTTTTGTTTCATTAGGTAGTTGTAAGAAGGGAAACAACGATTTCTTTTGAAGACCTGTATCAAACTCACCCTTGGGTCTCCTGCAAAACCTCTCAGTTTCGCCTCCCTGAAGTGAATCATTCCCTATACCACTGGCTGAAAATGCCTTATCAGTGGGTGCAGTACTGCCCCACCATTGCTGGAGAGAGCACTGCTGGCCTCAGTGGCCCTGCAGTGGTAAAAGTACAATGAACAGCAGTGATAGGGGAGCTGCTTTTGTGGGCCAAGACACAAAAGAGCAAAAACATCTCTGTACTGCTTGGCAAAGCCAGTGCTAACGTCAGAACAACTTCTAAAACTTCAGTCTTTGAACTGGCTGCTGAAATCGTCTTTGGGAACAGTCATGAGCTCCCTTAGCCTGTCCAGCAACTTGAAGCAGATGGTGAACATGGTAGCCTGTCTCCAGGCTTTTCCAAGGTGGTTGTGTCCCTGTGGCTTTCCTGAGAGCTGACACAGGCCTTGGGAGATGCAGCTGCATTTTAGAGGCTGAGCAAAACATTTTCTGCATTGCATATGAAAAGCCTTCTGGGAATCAGAGGGTATCAATCAATTTTAAATGTACCATTCCTTGTCTTTAAAAATCAGGACTCCTTGCACATTGTCAAAGCCTCCCTGAGCCCTTTCTGTCCCTGGAGCTGATCACTGTGAAATGAGGACATGTCACAGCATAGCTTATTAGGGAAACGAGGGTGTTTCCGTTTGTTCGGATTTGTACAGAAAAGGGTTTTTCACAGGGGCCATGCTTTGATAGTCTCGTCCTCCCCCAGGCTGGTAAGCATTTAGCAAGGGGCGGCTGACAAAGCTCCTGGGCCACGGAGATCCACAAGGTGCTTGCAGCTGGCACAGATACCTCATTAGAAATTCATTTTTTCCTGTCATAATAACAAAGTGCAGAGCAGCGGTGGCAACATAGTTTCGTATGGGAAAGCTCACAAAAGGGGACAGCTGAAAGAAGCTGTGCTTTTCTCCTGTATTTCCAACCCGACAGAAGCATCTTCAAAGGGAGCAGCCTTGCCCGTCCGCCGCACCCTCTCGGCCTGAATCGCTTGAATGGCATTTTATACACCTACTGCACCCTGGGGCCAGCCAGCCTCCGGGAAACCCATTCACCCGGCCCTGCTCCTTCTCCCGGCGTTTTGTTGTTTCCTACCCCACGGAAGCAGTGGGCAAATAAAAATGACAGTCCCAGTTTTTGAGCCTCAGCTCTCTTGCAAGCATTTCTGAAACCGTGCTCCCAGGAGAGCAGAGCTGGCTCATTTTTTAGGGGGAAGGGTGGAAAGCCTTCAAAAGTAGAGAATGACTGCTGTCTAATTGCCCTCTTTATTTGTGTGATGAAAGTGAAAAAGGAGATTTAGGACAGAAGAGAAGAGAGCAAGATCTCTGCTGTGACTGTCACTGCTGGGATAATGCACAGATGAGTGTTATTGAGGAATCTGAACAGTTAGTCACTGTGGGTATGGAGAGTGGCAATGAAGGACCCTTCTCATGCACAAACACCTTGATCCACCTCCCCAAAGCTAATGAAAGAAAAAACTGGGCTTCTGAAGTCAAAAGATTTCATGTTCTTAAAACTGTGGATTAAAAACCTGAAAAAGATTGCACTTCAAAATCTTGAATTTATTTTTCTCTCCAGTATTTGTTTTCCATCTTTCCTTCCTTCTGTTTTTTCTTCTTGCAACACCACGTGAATTAGAAAAAATTAGGACAGTGGAGAAGAGAGACAGGAAGCAAACAAACATGTGGAAATAGGACAGGGTTGAGAGCCAAGAACTGAAAGTCCTGAAATTTGTAGTTACAATTCAGAAACTTCCCTCCCATACACAGACCGAAACTGTATGTAATAATTTCCTTCTTCAGACAATGGGTTTGATTTCTTTAAAAAAATCCCACAACCAAAAAAGCCAAAACAACAACAAAACCACAGCCAAAACAAACAAACAAAAAACACAAAAACACAAAAACCCAACAACAACAGCAAAACCACCAAAAAACCCAAAAACTCCCCCCAAAACAACAACCCAGAAAAGATTCCTGACACAAAAATTTAGTCTGATCTGTGTAACATGTTAAACACCGGCACCTCATCATCAACCCATTCCTTCATAACACAGCATCAAGAAGCCTTGGCAGAAGTACAGCAAATAAACCCACTTTAATTCTCTCAGTCTGGAAGGGCTGCTGCCAGGAAAGAGCAGGCAGACCACTGGTGCAAATGCAGTACTTGCAGTTTTCTGCTAGAGAAGTCTGAATCCCCACTTTGCTGTATGTTATAGCCCGGAGGCACCAGCATCAGAAAGTTGGGATGGTGGGAGTGTGAAGGATACTGCAGTCTGTGAGACAAAGACCGCTATGCAAATCTTCAACACATTCCAGGAATACTGTCATCCATGCAACAATAATGTATAGATGGCTCTTCTATTCAAGAAACCAACTGTGGGGCATGTTTGCTATAGACATTGGCAATAAGGTAAAGTTCAGCAAATGGGGATTCACTGTAGCCTGGATAAATGTTCAAAAGTACTCAAATGTACTATGTCAGGTTTTAGACAGTCTAAGAACCATTATCTAGCCCTCTAGAGAGCTCTGCCTTTTTCTACTGTCTAAATAAGGACTTGGATGACTATCTTAACTTCAGGGTATTGTAAACTTAGTTAGCCTCTTCCATCCCTCAACATCATATTTCAAAAGTAATTTAGTCAAGGGTACTGAGCATCCTTCTAAAAAGAGTCACTTATGGCACAACTAGTAATCAGTAAGCCCAAGGATATTTGGAATCTTTTGGCAGAGGTGGGAGTACTGACTTGAATGTGATGGTGAAGCTTGGAAAGAAACACAAAGCAAACATCCCCACCACTTTGACCTGCAACAGGAATTTGAGAAATGTGGGGCTGGTGTAGAAGAGGGTGTCCATCAGGCTGAGCAGGACATGCACTGATGGGGAGATGCTGATGTCATGGTTTCAGCCAGGTGGGGCCTAAATTTGGGGTTTAAAGTTTGGACTAGGCCTGAAAATTGTCAGGTGACTT
>JAWWEV010000115.1:50793846-50880980 GCA_035583235.1 Hafferia zeledoni | reverse complement strand
TTCTTTCTTTCTTTCTTTCTTTCTTTCTTTCTTTCTTTCTTTCTTTCTTTCTTTCTTTCTTTCTTTCTTTCTTTCCAACCCCTCCTTTTTCCTTCTTTTCCCACTGTCTCTGTAGAGCTTTTCAGTCTCTGTGAAGGAGCAACCGAAGAAAGATTTGCTGTCCCATTCGTTCCGCACTGCCCCCATAAAAAGCAAATATTTTCAGGTTGACCGAAAGTTTAACTTTGTTATTTTTTTTTTATTTTTGAAGAAAATCCAGCGTGACATGGCACGCGTTGGTGCCCTTGCCACTTAACAAATTACTTGTTTTTTTGACCTAAGTTAAATGCTGTGCAAATTTCCCTTGTCCATGTTTTCATTGTGTGCAGACTTCACTGATAAAGAATAAAGAGCTAACTTGTTGGGACTTTTTAATCATAGCTTCCTTCATTCACAAAAGATTTTTTTCTACTATGTCTTTAATGACATGAAAGCCTGGATCCTCAGCTGATGTAAATTGGTCATTGCAGGTTTGCCCTCCCTGGAGTAGTGCTACTTTACACCAGTTGTCAGGTGGCCTGGGTGTTCAGACAGGGCTCCAAGGTTCAGCATGGTCTTCTTGGATGATGCTTCATTTTCCATCCTGGGGATCAAGTGTGCTTTACAAAGTAAATCACTATCAAGTGCTTCCTTACAAGCAACCAAAAAGCCAGTTGCACAGATATGGGTGAAAACCTCAAAGCTTTCACTGTTTTTGCAAACACAAACCCTGATTCAGCCTCTTTAACTGGTGAAGCCCAAGGGCTGGTGTCCCCACAGGCAGCCAGCTGAGCCCAGGAAAATTGCTCTGAGGGCCAGAGTAATGGTGGGTGCAGGCTGCTATCCCTGCCCACCCTGCACTGTGAGTACCAAGCAGACAGAAGGGGCACTGATAGCACTGGCACATTGCCCCATAGGTGACTATGGCTTCAGGACAGAAGCTCCACCAGAAAACAAGAGTGCAGCTCTTCCCCTCACCACTTAATTGCTGAACTTAAACCGTTCAAACACTCAGCCCTGAAGACTGAACTGACTGTGCAGGGGCTCAGCCCCTCCTGTCAACCATCTTTTATTTTCTCAAATCTGTCATTAAATTTTCAAAAGAGTTATAAATCCAATCTCTCACCTTGAGTGCTGCTTTGCCTCTGCCCATGATTTAAGGCATTGGATCAACCTGCCCCACCACTGCTGTCTGGTGGTCCAGCACAGGGAGCAGGGCTGGGCAGCCCAAGGTGAGGTAAAGTCTCCCTCTGCAATGGAGTTTCATTACTGACCTCTTGAAGACTCCCATGACAGTCCTTCCCATGACAGATTGCTAGCCCAACAATGAACCATTTGTGCCTTCCCACTACTCCTGTAATCCCAGCTTCCACCAAACTTACCCCCTCCTCATAATTTTCCTCCCTCAGGAGAAAACAAAAAGCAAAACAAGTGAGCATCACTCATCTTTCTTAGGAAATTGAGTCCTTCAACAAGGAGAAAGCCTAGGACTTTATTCAGACTTTTTTTTGTACAGCAACATCACAGCAATGTCTCTGCAAAGCTGTTTTGGAATGGATAAATCATCTACTTGGCCTTTTTTACCTCATCCCCATATGACTCCCTTTCTGGAGACGTGAAAAAATTGTTGCTTTATAATACAAACTGATCTGATGTCCTTGTTTGATGCCAGAACATCTGCAGCTGAAATGGCATTTTGTTTAACAGTGCATCGCTGCCTGTTTTTACAGGAAGAGGCAAGGGTTTTTCCAGGGGGACCTTCAAAGCCTGGGCCTAGAGGCAGTGAGATTAACCATGTGATAAGTTCCCTCACCATTCTGAATTAAATGGTTTTTTTGCATGTTGGGAAATAAATTCCATTTATATCATTTAAAGTAAACTCAGCTTTGGGCACTTCAAAAAAGTCTGCAGTCACTGGAGGCAAAATACTGCAGGAATGAGCACTTGCCTTGGCAGTAACCCCAGAGCTGCTTCTGCTGTCCTCTTCCCAAAATCTGTGGGCTGTGTCTCTCACCACTGTTTTCTTTTCCTGAGACTTCTCTGATGTCAGTTGGGAATTTCGGGAGTCTGCACTGGGAGAGGAGATGGGCTGCAGAGGAGGCTGTGCAAGACAGGCACTATGAGGAGTGTTTAGGGCTGGCTGGAAACAAATCCCAGGGTCAGAGGAGAGGAAAAACTGTCAGAGGTGGTTTTTGCAAATGTTTCACTCCTTTTCCAAGCAACTGGGGTTGCTCTAAACTCTGTTGTTAAAGACACAGGCACTTCATTATCCCAAAAAAATGGATTATCACTTAGGGTAATAATCAGTGCCCTCTTTTCCATAACTAGTTAATAAGGTTCGAAGAGGAGGAAGACAGATTTAACAAAGGATGAGACAGCAGATAGAGCACATCTGTGCCCTGACTGCTGAGAAGGCAGCACAAGGAAATTTGGGTTGTTCCTGCTTGTCTTTTTCCTCTGGTTGCAGCTGCCTTTGTCAGTGCCTTATCCCACACTCACGCTTACTGAGCAGCAAGAAGAGCCTTAGGGAGTAGTGTGTGGGTATACAGATGTGTCTGCATGTGTACACATATGTCAACAGGTCTGATAAGCTTAGACTTGAGAGACAGCCTTCCTGGGAGTTTTGCAGGGTGCAATACTCTTGGAGAAGGCTCTGCATTTTCACCAGGATAAGCCACATGGAAGCTCACCTCTCCCCCTGGCTTATCCCTACCTGGTTTTCTGCTCATACTCTGAAGACTAGGCTCATACATGCGAAGATAAGTGCTCTGGTCTCAGCAGCTACAGGGATGTGCCTATGCCAGCTCCTGCCCCCTTTCTTCGAGCTCAGTTAGGCACTACCAGGATTTCAGATGGCAGCTGGATTTCAGGATGGGCATCACTAGCATTATGTTCATCTTTAAAATGATGAAATTAAAAAAAAAAAAAAATCAACCAAGTGCATTTCCCTTATCTCAGAAGCAGCTTTTCAGTAGCAAAGCTAACTATGAGCTAGTGAATGGCTATCAAGGCTTTTTCAGCAGGATTTCAGGGGCTCCACTATGAAATTGGCTGCATCTGCCTGCTCATTTGCACACTGAGTTTCCCTGCGTCATGAAACCAGCACATCCTTTCCTTATCCAGCCTTTACTTTTCCTTATGAGTCTGCAAGGCACAATGATGAATGGCTATGGAAACTTTTCAGAAGCAGCTTTTCAGAAGAATTTGCCTATTTTAAATCAAGGATTCATTTTGTGTAGGCACTTGCTTTTATGCTAAAAGATATTAAAACCCTTTTAAAATCTGTAATGCTATGCACAGTCTCCACTTAGCTATTGCTGCTAAACACAGAAAATAAATAACTACTATAGCCAAACAACTTAGAAATGAGTTTACTTGTTGTCTTTGCTAAAGTCACTCTACATGTTGCACTGTGAAATCTTTTGTGGAGTGATCACTGACCAGCCACTCTTGGGAGCCATATTTTGTCTCACCACACATGTCACTCATCTTGTCTTTAATTTTGTATGAAATTACCACATTCATAATTTCAGTGACCAAATCAACCAGAAGAAAAATCACTTATCAGATATCTCCCTGAAAGGGATTTGCTGTGCACTAGCAGAAAGTTGTGTATAATGGTAAAAGCATTCAGGTGCCAGGGAAAGACAGAACCTCCACAAGACCAGCTTCCTCGTCAGACAGTGTTTTGATAGTAAGTGTATGGTGGTATTTCTGCAACACTCTAAGAAACATTAAATATGGCACTTCGTATTTTCTTTTCTTCAAAGCCAACAGTAGAAATATAGGGCACTTACTTAAAATCCAGATCACCAAACAAATAAAGACAAATAGCCCTTCACAGGACAGCCAGTCTGGGGGTTGTGTGGAGCTGGAAACAGCCCTTGGTAAAGGCTTCCCTTTGCAACTCAAGCAACCTGCAAAAGGACATCTTCCAAAACCACAAGTCTGAGTTTCTGCCTCCTAAGTTTGTTTTGATCCTGAATTCTGTGGAAGAGATTGACAACTTGTAGCAGTGCATTCAAGCAGGGATTGAAGATCTTTGTATATTAAGAACAGCTTGAAGTCACTTAAACCCACTGATCTGACCTATGCCTGATGATACAGCATTGTCACATTCAGAAAAGTGCCTGCAAGGCCAGCTGGCATAAGGGAAGAGCCCTGAGAAGAACATGACAGCAAATGCTGACCTGACAGATCCCTCTCCTGGGCTGTCCAGGTGCAATGCTGGTGCCAGGGTAGGCCTCTAGCCTCTCTTATTAAGTGATTCAGGAGTTGACATCTGCACAGCAGCACCACTGGCAGCTCTGCACCAGCATGCCAGCAGTTTCTCTCCATAGTATGCCCCAAAAGAAGGGCAATCTTTTGTTGACCCCATCGGTTTTCAGTACTCTGCCCCACTTCTCTTAAACAAAATCACTTCAAAGACCCTAACCAGATTGATTCACACGTGAACACTACCCAAACTGTCTTCCAAGGGGGCAAATACTTGTCTTATGTTCCTTTGAACCCACTGTTGCCCGTTTACTTGTATTTACTTTGCATGGCCTATAGCTGAACCATGGAAATTAGAAAACAAACTCCTATTCAGCAAGTCATGTCAAAGGTGACGGCTATGCCAGAGAGTAGACTGTGGGACAAACACTCCCCTGATCGGAGGCCTCTTCTGCAGTGCTGCTGTCTCCACAGTTACATACCTGTCTGCAGAAGCCTTTAGCTTATCTTGTCCATGCTGGAAGTCCTAGACGATGCCATCAATCTGAGAGATGAGAGGGATGCTCCTTTGACACTCACACAATGGCCGCAGTGCAAAAGAAAGCAAATCACCTCCCCTGCAAACCGTCTCCCTTTGAGCCGTGCCGAGCACATCCAGGCTGTTGCCATCTTTACATCCAGGTCTTGTGAACCAAAAGGCAGAGGGGCAGAGGGCACTTTGCACCTCCATGGGGTAGCAGTGGGGCTACAGGCACTGCAAGGTGCTGTGAGAACACAATCGGGCTTCTACTTTTCCACTGGCATGAGCCAGGGGAGCTGGCTGGAGCAGAGGGTGCAGGGACAAGATGGAGTTTGCAGTCTGTGTCTCTAAAACTGTGTGTTCCCAGAAGCTGGTTAGGGAGCCACATTCACTGTGAGGAGCAGCTTGGTAGCAGTAGTGAGAGGGTACCTATGTATTAGATCGCAGCCTTCTGGGCTCTGTCCTCAAGTCCAGTAGAAGAGGGACAAGTGTCTCAGCAGCTCTGCAGAGGGTTAAGTAACCAGCCCTGCTCCCCAGGGGATGAAATCTGTAAAGTGCCTAATGGCCTAGGGAAAGAAATGCTGTGCTTTGGTATAATGGCTCCATTTAGATCTCATTTACCAGAGCTCCAAGACAGAAAAATAATCTGAATACAGTTTGTCACAGAGCTCTAACTGACTTCCAGTGGCCCTATTCGTGTCTCTTTAGTGATCAAGTGATTTTTGAGAGTTGCTGGCAAGACCAAAGGAGTACAGCTATACAGCCTGTCAGCAAAACAGGATTTCCTGGGACTTTCATACTCTTTTAAGGCCCTTGGAGGAGCCTTAAAAGTATTACAGGGCTATAAAAGGGAACTGGGTGATGCTCCAGCTCGCAGCCTACTGCTGAGTGTGGGATTATTAAAGCAATGATGCTGTATGGTACAATACAATCCCCAAACATAACTGAGCATCTCAGTGTACTCTAAGCCAAAATCCTGCATTCATGACTCATCACCAGGGCACTGAAGAAAGCTCTCATCTGCTTCAGTTTACTAATCATTCTGACTCACTCTGGCTTGGCTGTCCTGTGTGCTGGAAAGCTGAAATTCAATAAACTTCATCCACATCAGTCAACTGCCTTTCACTGGTGCAGTAACAACCAGAAGTCTCAGGAAAATGGTGAGTTTGGTGACCATGTGATCACTCTGTACTACTCTCATGGCATAGAGTACAGCACCCAGTGCTTCAGCTGCTGAAGTCTGTAGGAGTCTGGAGTAAAATGCCAAACAGGAAACAAAAGACTATCACCAACTACTTTGTATTGATACAGTTCAATGAGAAATCTGAAAAGCAGGAGATATTTACATGCAAAAATACACAAAGCAGATTTGGAGATCCAGTTTGTCTTTTAGAGGGTATATTTCCCCCTCTTTCTCTACAATGTGTTTGTGAGCTCCTGTTCCAGGAAATTAGATAATATCGAATGCAAAAATCTTTTAAGAAAGTGTTAAAATACATGTTTTAAATATGCACGAAACCAAACACTACTTACATAAAGCAAAAAGTTCCATGACACAGAGATGCTAAACTTGCCTCAAGTTCCAGAAGGAAGGAAGGAAGGAAGAAAGGAAGAAAACATTGCTGGCTTTCCAAGGGACTCATGTGCTCACTTACTGCTACATTGTCTTCCCCAGAAGTCTCCCCAAGCTACAGGAGCCCAGGTCTAAGTTGGTTGCATATAAAGAACATGTATTTGGAAATACAGCTACAAATTCCATATATGATGTGATTCTGGGATTTCTACACAAATATGAGAATGTCCAAGTTACCAGCTGAATTTGCCTTATGAATTAAGAGTCAGCCCTGACAGAGTCAGCCCTTCTTGCTCTGATGGTTGCAGACAGCGCTGCTGCTTCTGGTGCTGCAGCACAGCTCAGTCATAGTTCTAAATTGTAATGAAATACTGTGAAAAGGGACCAGGGACAGCATCTCAGTGTCCATCCTCCAAAGTGGACTGAATAGTCAATTCAGAACCTAAGAATTACTTCTGTAAGGATAGCTACAGAAATGCAAGCACACCACTGACTGACAGCTTTTGTGGCTGTTTTTACCTGCTTGCCCACAGGCAGAGCAGTGAATGCTTTACTTGAGACAAGCAGCCCAGAGAAGTGCTTGCAGCAGGCACTTGACCTCTGGCCTGACTTAACTGCTGACAGGACTTGATGCAATACAACACTGCATTGCTCCCTTACATTTTGAGGCTGAAAGGAGACAGAACTGCTGGTTTCCTCCTTTTCCCTGCACTCTGTTTCCTTATTTCTGGCACCTGGCTCTTATTTATCTGCTGTTCTGCCATAAGGAAAGTGAAGCTGTGGCCGAGCTGAAAACCAAGCAGTAACTCTGGTGCTGGGGCTCTCCTTACTGGCTTAGGGCTCCTGATGGCAGCCCAAAGCATGGCAAGCAGGTACCTCTTCCCTGATCATTTCCTGAATCTGAGCCTTGCAAAGTGGCATTCAGCCACACATAACAAACTCGCATGTCCTCCCTGCCTCCAGGGATCACAGGATGATAGCGCAGTGCTTCCAAACTGTGCAAGACTGCTTCTCAGTCACCAGGAGTGCTCAGTCCTTATACGTGCTGCAGCATTTTAGAAATGGTAGGGTTTCATTGCTGTGCTGGGTTTAGCTTAGGGAGTGCAAATAAGTTCCCGGAGACCCATCGTATGGTTAGTGTGAGCCAATGAGCAGGCTCATGGAGGGCATCACTTGCCAAAAGAGCAGATGTGTCCGAAGCCTGTACCAGTTAATTTCGTGACCTACTGAAATCACTGAGAGATTTATACTGCTAATTACTGACTTTGTTTCTGGTTTAATCATCCTTTCCTTCACCTTTTTGTAAAGCTGAGAAGGAAAAAAGACACTGATAAACATCTCGTCTTCAGCATGATATTGTTTCAAATATAAGTGCATGAATTAAAATATGTTTGGTGGGTTATTTTGAAAAAAAAACATTTACATAGAAAATATTTCAACTGAAGCTTTTGCTTCAGCAATGAGGCATATCTTTACATTGTTGCCAGTCAGAATCCTTTCTGCAATGAAAGAAAAATGATTTAAAAATCCTTTTTCTGTTTTGAACATGAACAAATGAGCTGCAACAGAGTGAATTTTTTTTGTAACTGACCAGGAAAATAAATGACAGGGATGAGAAGCTGTCAAAATATTATAATAACACTAAGACTAATAACAATAGTAGCACTAATGTCAAAATAACACCAAGACCTTGATTCTACAAAGTTTTACTCCCTTTAATAAATACCATAAGCACATATTTTCACGGAACACTCTGGCATTATGTGCTTCACTCCACCATTCACCCCTGATGTTGGGTTTCCTTCTTTTCCATCAGTTCTGAACTAGGCACACCACATAAATACATAGGAAAATGCCTGACAAAGAACGTGGATTAACAGACTGAACAGAAAAAACATGCGTTTATCTTTTGCATAATAGGTCCAGCTCCGAAACTGATTCCTCCTAAAGCCTTACACAAATTACTCAAACATCTCCCTACCCCTCAGGAGGGGCAGAAATTCTTACAGAGCTGCTCAGCAACCTGGTAATGCTGACAAGCTGCCATGACCAACACAAAATAAAGACCCTCAATGCTCATGTTCTTTCCTTCAGGTGATATTTCGTTGCTGAAAAGAACATGTAGCAGACCAAAGGCTGTATTTTGACATTCTCACTGCAAATGTGCACCTCAGAGAGCAAATGAGGAAACTAAAAGCAGTGCAGCATATCCTTCTGGGTTTTACTTCAGCAGCTGCATCACTTGTTGCATTGAGTATTTTACACCTCTGGGTCCTGAGGCGGCAATACTTTCTATGGGTTGGGCTAAGCAAGGCAGGATTGGGACCTCTGGTTTTGGTTTCTTCCCAACAGACATCAAGAGCCTTGCCTCCCTCTCCTATCGGTTCCCTTCCTACACACTTTTTTGGGCTTACTTGTACCTGGGATTTGGGAAAACAAAGAAGTCCATAAGAAAACCTGGTTTCAAGCACTTAAAGGCCTCTGTTGCTTCTTTTTGCATTTTCAAATCCTCTGCAGCTGACAGCCTGGATGTTAACACACAAGTGGCACTAATATATTGAAGCAGTCAGCCTTGACTGCCTCTCAGAACAGGAGCCATTGAGTAGTTTATGGCTCTCATGATCTCCTCCTGCAGCATCTCCACAGTTAACAGAGGTGCAGAGCACTCAGGCCCCCAAACCAAACCAAACCAAACCAAAATGAACCAAACCAAACCAAACCAGATCTGCCAACATCAGCATGCGGCATGATTGGCTGTTTCCCCGATCTGGGAAAATTTGTTGTCAGGGACTTAACTCTGTATGAAAGGAATGTTGTTTCATTTCAGAACCAGAGATTTCCGACAAGACAGAGCATGAGCTTTCTGAAAGGCAAGAGCTTTTTGTTTTTTTCTCACAAACATGCTCAGACACTACTTTTCTTTCAGCTAATTAAGCTGTTTTAAAGCAAACTGGTCAAACAGTGACATCGTGGTGGGGAGCCTTGGAATCAATTGCATGATATAGAAGGCAGGACATTTAAAGGGTGACTTCTGCCATTGTTTCCCCTGGCTGAATCTTTTCTACTTGGTCAATGCTGCCAGAGTGACCCTATACAATTGGGAGAATTCAAAGCCACTGACCTCAAGAGATGTCATTAAGAAAGCAACTGCAGAATAAGATTTCATGGTTGGGAGTGAAATTTACCTTCTCCTTCCATGTCTTGATGCTTGCAATATTTTATATGTATGTTTTCTTCCTGTCATTAGCATATTGCTAAAACAGCTAGATAGAAAGACAAGGCAGATGTAAGGCAGCATTGGCAATAACTGCATATTGGCTATACGGGAGACGTGGACCAGTTTAGCTGAAAGCTACCACTGCAAACAAATCATCTTACAGCATTACAGTGGTTCCTTCAGCCTCATGACAGTGAGTGATCAGTAGGAGTAACATTCACTTCGCTAGCACAGAGGATGGACTCTGCCTAGCATATATTTTGTTAAACAGAGTATGACATCCATTGTTTTTCCGAGCTGCTGGAAATAAAATCAGTGAGTTTGTGTCAAATGAACATCTGTGAAATGACCATACAGTTTCCCATGTGCAAAGAATAGACAAATTTGAAACATTCTATTAATAACCAGAAGCACTGGTGAAAATGGGTTCCTCGCTGTTTTCTTTCTGAGGACGCCAGGGAGGCCATTCAGTCAGGCAACCAACACACAAAGAAACCTTGGAAAACCTGTAAACGGAGGAGCGGCTGCTGCCTCTTGCAAAGCCATGCAAAGCACAGCAGATACAGCTGGCGATCGTTTCCTGCACCACTGTAGAGATGCTCGAACCAGCTATTTTCAGCATGCCCAAAGAAGCCGAGGAGATGTTGAGGTTCATTGCATTGGGCCCCCAGCAGGTGTGGTGGTTTGCCCTGTGTGCTCAGCACACACAGACAAAATGGACATAGTACATAACTATGTTGCAATGCTCGATGAACGATGCCTACCTGTCCATTTCAACTGCACAAGAATCTACTGTAAGCCCAGCCAGCCCTCCTGGGCATACCCTGTGCCATTGCCCTCCTGCATGTACCCCTTGCCACTGCATGGAGAGCCTGCATCCCTTTGGACAGAAGGTCTCCTGCAGGATCAGGGGGATACAGCATGTCACCACACCTCACAAGAAGAGCAGTGACCTTGCCTGTGCTGAGAGGCTCAGGCCACAGTTATCTTGTGGCTCCCTATACAGTTACACAGGGCATCTCTGAGGTCCTGGGGCTGTCTTGCCTGTACCATGCATGCATGTTGTTTCAGAGTACAACGGTAATCTCTTTTAAACGGGATCATAACAACTAAGTATCCTTAGATTATGCTGCAGGATGGCATGACTCAAATAGAAATGTTATGAGGTCTCTTGCTCCAAAGCCTGGCTGTCTCTGGCAGACAGTCTCAGCTCTGGACCATGGCTGCTCCCAGCCACCCTGTGCATCAGGGCAGTGCTCTGTTGAGTCAGTCAGACCTGGCCAAATAACAGGGCTACCACCACAGCAGCAGAAGAGTCAGAGGGTGATGAAAGCTCTTGCATCACAGGGGGTCGGTGCCCCATGCACCCCACAGCCAGCAGTTCTTCTGGATGGGCAAAGAAGCCTGTTTATGGGAGTGCATCAGCCCTGGGCCACCCCTCATTCCCCACGTGTACATGTGTGTGTGCTGGCACACACAGGCATGCTCCCCCCCTACCCCAACACTGAGCCCCACTGGCCCCCCACTCTCTTCCTGTGATGTCGCATGTTCAATGTGATGACTTGCTCTATAGAAGCCATGTGTTGTCATAATGTAACATCATTAAACAAAGTGTTTAGAGCAGTTTTCACAGAGCCAGAACATGAACAACAAAACCCGCCAATTACAGTGTCATTTTGTGTAGTTGTTAAGGTTTCAAATGTCTCCAACTTTCTCTGGTAGGCCATATTGAGCATGTCACAGCGAACATCTGAGATAACGATTTGCTAGGCAATGTGCAATTCTCGCCTTTTTTTTTTTTTAATACCCAAGAAGAAAGAGTTCTTTATAATAATTTGGCTCAAATGTCTACACACATTGCTCCAGCGTCTGTAGCAGCATGTGTTTCTAGGATTGTTCTGGAAGAGAAAATGCAGAAACAGCAGGGAGCAGAAGATAAACAGGCAATTCGTGACTCATTAAAACAAGCATTGGTAGCCAACATTGTGGAGTGTGTGAAGGCCCCAGATCCAACTCGCCTATAAACTTTTTTTACCAGCTGGACTTAGCATCTGTCAGAGTTTGGAAGGAGAGATAATCTGGTACAAATGATTTCAGTGTGTCGCATTTATTAACCTGCCACCTTACATAACACTGCTGATTGGAAACTGGGGGACTGGCTTGAGCAGTGACACAGCTTATTGTCCAAACAGTACGACTTCGCTATTAAAGACACTGTCTTTCCTGCCTCTTTTTAAATTATAATGAAGACAATGGAGCAACTGCAAAAGAGATAATGAAGCGAACTTTAAAAGTGGTGCAGTTCTGAGAAATGTACGTGCCAAGATAATATCCTCAGCAGGTCTTTTCTGCTTTGCATTTTTTCACCCCAGTCCCCGCTTTACACCACATGCTCAGAAAACTTTTTAACCTGCTTTTCATAGGAGCTGGGATCCACACCTTTAAATAAAGCAAAAGTCCCATTTCACTCCATGAGCCACTGCCCAGCCAGCACAATGTTATTTACTGCCTGAACAGCTCCAGGAGAGAAAAACATTATGGATGTCATGGCAGGCTCAATAGCACACATAAAAATGAGCAGGATTTTTTTCAAAGCATTTTAGAAAATTTCAAATATGTTCTCCATTTTTAATGCAGTTTCTTTCATTAAGAGCCTGATCCTTCTCTAATTAATGTAGACGAAAAAATTCCTTTTAGTTCCAAAGCAGAAAAGGCTGGTTCCTCATGCTCTACAGGAACTGCTGCTTTGGCAAGAGGAAAAAAAAATCCATCAAAAATAATATATATGTTTATCCTAGTTTGCAGTTTGGCTCTTTACAACTCACTGAACACTTACTAGGGACTACTTGACAAATAGAAAACTGCAGAGTTGTGTTTTGCTTCTGCTCCAGATCAGATGCCATGAATTTCAAATTAATAGAGATGTTTACTCTCTAATACAAAATTTACATGTATTAGTTTATGAAATATGAATGTGCCAGTTTCTTACTGCAAAATACAGTGTATCCAAAAAAACCCCCCAAACAACAAAACAAAAACTGTGGAGACTTTGGGAGAAAAAAATCCAACACTTAGGCTTAGGAATACCTCACATTTCATTTTGGTTAGCCTATTATTTGTAGTTTTGCGACTTTATTGGTCCCTGATCTAATCTTTTCTGAGTATGAAAACATTAACATATGGTTTAACACAGCACAGGGCTGGAAAGTCCATATCCCAAATGCACATTGTATGCAGGGTGACATTCACACTAAATATCATCCCACAGGGTCTGTACTCCATTTTACCTGGGATTGGAGAGCCATGAAATCTCTGGAAAAGTTGTTCATGAGTCTGAACCAAATGGCGTGCAGTGTACTGAGATACTAGCAGCGTGTGCTGCTGCCAAAGGTTGTGGCTCAAATGTCTCTCTAAGTAACATTAAAAATCTGCTGCTTCATGCCTATGAATTTCAATATTTATAGCATTCAATAAAATGGTCCACTGTCAGAGAGAGATGTGCCACTGTGCACTCTCTGAGCAGATGGGCTGCAATATGGCACATTTACATGGACCAGCTGTGGAGTGCAGAAATGAATGCTGGTCAGAGGCAGGCTGGAGGCACCACATCTGGAATGCAAACAGACCTGCCTCCACAGCCACTAGGTTGTTTCCTGAGCAGGATGAGCTCTGATTTAGGGCTGCTCACCAGTGTACCTTAAACTGCATCAAGAGTCCTCATTAACACAAGAGACTACGGTGAGGTTTAGGGCCTGGAGCTTCTCTGTTGGGCATCTGTTAGAGCCCAGGGATGGCACTCTGCAGCCTGGCATAGAGGGGCCCCAGGGAGACATTCTCTCCTGTACCATGTTATGGGCTAAACTGGACTTGTTTTTTGAAATTCTTTCCTGTACAGTGTTGTACACTGAATGCTTTTTGATGCAAACAGTGAACAAGATTCTTTTCACCTCCCACCCCTCCCCGAATCCCTCTGGGCAACACAGGAGTCTGCTGATACTCTGACATTTAATTGATTTTTTTTTAAGCAGGAAACAGTGAGTGCTCCAGCACAGCACAGAAAGAATAAAGCACAAATCTTGGGGGTTTTTTATACCTTTAGATCACAATTTCTAGAAAAAAGACTGGTGGCCACTTCTATATAAATCATTTTATACTGTGCTTGGGCAAAATCCCGGAGTCTCTGAAATCAGTGGCAAAATTCCCACTCATTTACAGCAGAGTTAGGATTTTGCTCAATTAGAATAAATAGACCTTAAAGTGGGTATAAAAAATAATTTACTCTCATATTAAGGCCGCTCTGTGCTTTCAGAGTGGTCTAATGTGTCCTTAGTGTATATAAAAATCATATGTTTAAATCAAAAGGACAGAGAGAATGTATATCTTTGATTCAGCATAGAAATAATAAAAAATAAAATAATACATCTGATAATGTAAATCAGAGCTACAAATTTTTCCAGATCAACATATTTCACAACCAGATTTTACTTTCATGGTGATGTTATGTGTGTTCTGGGGAGGGGAATACAGGTGTGAGATAAAACGCTTTTTGAAATATGATATTCTTTGGCATTTCGGCCTTTCCAGAGCTAATACTCAAGGTACAGTACCAGCTGAAGTGCAGTGCTGCCCCGTGACTGGCCTGCTGCATGGCAGCTCCTCACTTATCTGGCTTTGGAGTATAAATGAAAGAGTTTCAGGCATCCTTGAGGCTGAACATGTGAGGCTGTGGAGAAGAACTGGTGCTTTTCTGACAGAGAATTTTCTACCCCTTCTCTCCCCCTTCTCTTACCTCCCATCCTCTCACTCCTGCCATTCACAAGTTTTTAGAGCATTTTAAAGGCTTGACTGGTTTTAATGAACAGGCACACACAGGTGGAAATAAAGTGCCTGGTGTATGCTTGCTTCTATCATTTTGCTGGAGAAAGACATGCCAAGAACTAACACGATTATGGCTTTAAAAAGAGCACTGCCATGTATTTGCCTTACTCTTCTTCACCATTCCTGCATATCTGTGACATCATGAAGCCCAAAGGTATCTGTAGACAACACATACAGAAGGACTCTGTAGCATAGAGTATCAATGTGCTTTTAAAAATTATGGTGAAAACAGATACATGCACTTAGTGCCCAGTTCTGCTCTCATGAAGTTAACGGCAGAGCTCCCTCCCACTGTTGGGAAATTGCAGCTTGGAGCCATTCTGTTCCTTGATTAGTAGTTCAGAGGTCATCTGAAACCACACATCCAGCATGCTCTGAAGATGGGCAGGGCACAGCATATTGCACATCAGCAATAATACGCTGAATTTGGTTGGGGTTGAATAGCTCTGTCCTCATAGGGCAGGTCCCAGGGACTCTCCCTCCTCACCGAAGATGCACTGCAGTGCTGCTCCTCTTTGGTTTGATGGCAACACAACACGAATTATATCATGGTGTGGAGGGCTCTGTCTGAAAAGCAGGGGAGTAGAATGCCAACCAAGGAGAGGAGAGCCCCTGCTCAGCTACTTGGCAAAAGCTAAGCTGGAGCAACCTGGGGATGCATGAGGATTTAATGGGAACACATATATTGAAGGCATCAAGGGTGCATGGACAGGCAAGGAAATCAGGATAAACCCCTGAGCATTTCTTTCAGAGACCTCAGCAATGGGGAACGTGGGACTCAGCCCTGTAGCTAGCTGGTAGTGTTGGTTTCTTTGCCTGTGAACCAAAAAGAAAAGTCCTATACCACACCAGGGTAGCTACAAGTAAAAATATACATCAGGTTGTGAGGTGCCTCAGGACTGTGACCACAGTGCCAGGCTCACTCCAAAATACATGGAGGGCTTGATGCCCTTTGGGACTGACAGCTGCCTACTAATCAAGGAAAGTTAGGTAATTGCCATCTGAAGCAAAGCTCACAGCATCTGTGTTATTGTAGCCTCTCAGATCTGTCAGGGCAATTTTAATCCAGATTTACGGGCATCACTTACCTCCTCTGCCAGGCAAAACCGTGGGACCCACCTGAGGGGAAGGAGAGCCTTAAGGCCAAATGAGAATGGCTGAGCAGCTCCCAGATGACAAGAAATAACTTACAGCACTTGAGCCACTATCTATCTGTCTCTTGCTTCCTGGACTTGAAGAGGACAGACAGAGCCGTTACCATCACAAATCACTCCAACGCTGAATGTCCATCAGGCAAGCACTGTTCCAGCACAGAGTTGTCTGGCACAACATGTGCCTGTCATGGACTGCTGCACAGGCAAGTTTTCCCATCTTGTAGGAGATATTTTGACCATATCCTTCCTGACAAGAAACAAATCTATTTACAGCTGTCTTCTTCTCATAAATAACCCAGCTAGTGCTACACTGCACACACATGTGTATTTGGCTTCCAGTGTTATTAATTATCCTATTTTTTTTCCCTTTTCCTCCCATTGCAGAAGCAGCACAGGGAACTCTGAAGTTTATTGTAATTGTTGTAAGGATTTTTACAAGAACTCAAACTCAAGGTCTATTCTCAGTTCTCTGACAGTAGTGCCATTTAATTGCTAGATAACAAAAATTATAATCTTGGGTAACTGCACAGAAAAGTAAATTTTTTTCTGTTTTGATAATGTTATACACAGTGGGAAAAGGCAGATGTTAGGGAGTTACTGACACATCTCAGATGTTCTTCCTCATCTCCAAGATTTACTGAGTCTCAGCTCCCAGCTAAATTTAGAGCTGCCTGTGGGTTAATGTAACTTACACTGCTCTGGCAGGGATCAGCAGAGGAGCTTTTGCCAGCTGATGATAGACTGGGTAAGATGAAATCACAGGCTATATCCATCCACAGACTGGATGTTCCCTTCCTGACAGTAGCTCATGAGTAATAAGTACAACTTTTAAACAGCAAATACTCTTGATTTTACTGAATTTTACTCTGTTTTGTCCTTATTCACAGCGCAGAACTAGCACAGCCAAGGGAGAGGAGGTGGGATTCTGTGCATCCAAGACAGCAGCTTAGTAAAGGAGGCTTGGAGAGACTTTTTTGTAGTACTGATGGAAATCTGTGGGCAAATGTGAAGTCAGCCTTACTTTCACATTCCTCCATAGATTGCAAAGGAGTACCAATATTATTGTTTCTTATAAACTGGATGTCTCACCTGGAAACCAATGCAAAACAAGTGTACTCTTTTCCTTCATTCCAAACCCTTTCAAATGGGAAGAAAATGAGATACCATGGCACCTCAATGTCCACTGCATGAAGCATAAAAAAAAATATTCTGCAGATGATTAAATCATATTCATTGTAGCATCTGCAGTCCATTTTTGGTGCAAACATTAGGGATCAAGTTTCTACTTGACAAAGCAAAATGATCACATTATATAGCTTGAATTGAGATGCCAAGGAAGGCCAGTGTGTGCTGGCCAGCAGCAGTCCAGCATGACCAAAGAAGCAGCAGTGGAGCTTAGTCCATATGTTTGTCTTGCTCTCACTGCTGAGCAAAATCCTGCCACACCAGTTTCAGAGCTTTGAAGGCCAGAAGGGACCTTTATATCACGCTGTCACCAGCCCTGGCTGGGACTGCCCAGGCAACAGATGGCTGAAATGCAAGTGAAGCTCATCAGGAGAAAAAAAATTCTGCTTTATAAAAATTTTCAAGGGGGAAAAAAAGGCAACTCGAACCCAGGAAATTCTAAAACTCCATGGAGAGCTTTATCAGCAAGGGAAAATGAAAACCCAATCCTGTAGTATTTTGCTCTGGAAGCATCAGAACATGATGTTTTCAACACAGATCACAGTCACTTGGGCTCTTAGCAGCTGCCAGACTGTTTTATTCCCCCCTTTTAACAGTGGGAAGCTTTTCAGCCATAGGACAGTGTAGAGCTGTGAGAAGAGGGTACCCAAGTGGCTGGGGGCTTTGCTGAAGACTTAGACCATGCTGCTGCAAAGCTATATATTCTCAGAGTAGCTGTGGACTGCCACCACTCATGGAGCTGTGTGGCACAATGTGCCCTCTCCAGGTGGTATAGCTGATGTTTAAGCTAGCACGGTGGTAGCTGGTAGGGGAAAATTCCCTGGGATGGCGGGCCAAAGCAGCTCCAGGTCGTCTGGGTTACCTGCTCTTTTGGCAAGGTGGTCTCCCAGCACTGAGAGTGGAGCAACCTGGCAGAGACAACTCCGGGCCCCCAGGAATGTGTTCAACTAGCGTGGGCATGGCAGCCCCAGCCATCACTCTGCTCCAGCCTCCCTGCTCAGCACAGCAGCCAGCCTCTGTGGAGCCATGAGAGCACAGAGCTCCTGTGTGCAAGGGTTGGAAAGGTGCCTGCCAAGTCAGGGTTACCACCCTAGTGCAATTCTCCCAAGAAATGTCTTTCTGTAACGCACAAGCACCGTAGCCCACACAGACACTGCAATGGTAGCCCACCCAGGATTCCAGACCAGGCATGAAGCAAGCCTGCACTCCTTGAACTGCTTTGGCAGCTGTGTGTCTGCAGCCTGCATAGTGCCCAGGATCTCACCCCATGGCAACGCAGCACTCTGCTCCTGTGTCTTGGTGAGGCAGCCCTCACCCCTCCCCTTTCTCTGTGGCATCAGGATGTTGCTTTCCCTGAAATCAGGGGCCAAAGCGAGACATTGACAATAGACTGATGCTGTTTTCATTTTGCAGTTGGCTGCATGATCTGAATAGAACTGAGAGTGCTGTGGAGACAACGAGAGAAAATTCTTTTCTAAAAAGATATGGCAGCACTGGGAGTGTTTGGCAGAAAACCAGCTTGGGTAGCGGCCTGCTGGTAGGTAGGGACAGGTGATTCTACACCCTACCTAATACCTTAAGTTTGTCATAAGCAAGGTACAGGAGTTGAAAACCTCAAGTCTAGTTAAAGGCCTTCCAAAGAGCAGCTGAGCCCCTAGATTTCTGGAGTAATTCTGCATCTCTCGATAGCTCTACTCTTTATTTCCATGTTTGCTTCCTCTCTCTCAGTTTCCAGGGCAATTCTTCTGCTGTATCACAGCAAATACCCTCTGTGCTTACCAGTCTTCCTGCAGGTAACTTTCTCCAAAGAGGGTTTACCTCTGCAAGCAGCAGAGCAAAGCCCCAGCGTCATAGTACTTCACACACCATCAGCAGGGTCCTCTGTCTTTATAAATTTGTACCAGTCTCTGGATTTATCTTAGAGCTGGAAATGAGTAATATAACACAGTAAATACTCACTGGGGAAAATCCAAACAGAACATCACTCATGTGCTACATTTTCTTCTAGTGTATCGTAATATTACTTACCGTCCAGAAAGACTTTGCACGGCAGTAAAACTGTCTCTCTCTGGTAAAATGAGAAAGGGTGTAGAAGGCTTAGAGAATATCTGCATTTAACTTCATTTCATGGAGACACAACATTAAAATGCTATTTGGTAGCTTAGTCATAGAGAAGAATAGTAGAGCCATACGCCTTTCTTCTTTTTTTCTTTTTTCTTTTTTTTTTTTTTTTATTGAAGATGTAACTCTTTTAAGAGTCCCCTTAAGAGAGCTCAGTAGGGTGTGTCAATATTGCTCCCCATGGAAATCATATGGTTTGCCTATGCAGACAGTGAATTGTTTTGTGGCTGTGAAATATTGTGTGTTGCCCTGTGAGCAGTGGAGCCAGTGGCTCGAGGAACCGTTGTTGAGACTGACAGTTACATTGTGCCACTGAATAGTGAAACGGCAGAATCAAAAACTCAAGTGGACCCAGACAGAATGTCCTGACCTTTAAGTAAAAGGCTGATTGGATATGGTGGGAGCTCCCCTTCATCTTCCACTATAATCCATTACACCTTTCTTGGCAAACCCTCGTAATTCATGTAGCTGCGCAGATACATTTCCCATAGAATTTTTTTACATGCTTATCATTAAATTTATCCCTTATAACTTACTTGCCTTTGTATGGTCCAGTTGTGATGTGAAGTGTCAGTTCCCTATGCTGAAGCATTCATAGCATCCTGCCTCAGAAATAATTCTGCATCTTGCAGCGTGAAAACCCAGCAGTAATAAATTTGTGGGAGCCTGGTCAGAAAGAAAGTTTCTTCAGCACAGAAATAAATACATGCAAAGATACTATATAATGACCTGCAGCGGAGAAAATAAAAGATCCTAAACACATGAAAGCTGTGAGCTTTATTTCACTAGGTCCATATTTTAAATTTGTCTGAGCTAGACTGTGAAGTATTTAGAGCAGACACATTTTGCCACACACAGTACCTTATAAGTTAGAAAGAAGATAATAATGACATTATTAATGTTGGCTGAAAAGTCTACTTTAGAGAGGAAGAAGGTTACATAAATGAAAGAGAAAATTGCATTCTTTCAATCTTCATTTTTAATTTCAAAATTTGTTTTTGCTAGTATCAACAATTTACTGAAATAATTGCCATCTGTGCAGATAAGGAAATAGAGTACTGTGGAAAGACACTGACTAGTTTTTAATTGAACATTATTAGCATGTATGAAAAGATGAGCTACCTCCTTTAAATACATCACCTTGATTATGGTTTGTATGCACTGTTCTCTTTAGAGATGATGGAGTAAAAGGTATGTTCTATATCCTCATGTCCAACTGCCTTTTTTCCTTAGAAACACATGAACTTGTGGACATATTGTTCCCTTAACAAAGTGTATTAAGCACTGGCTGCCCCTTTCTTACTCCTTAAAACACATTAATGACCTCTGATTTTGGGCAATTTGAGAGTGAAAGCTTTCATGCACCTTGGAGGTTTGCAATACAACATTTGTATTAAAGATCCACAAATCAATTTTAGATTACAGTACATACAAAGACATATTCCTTTGTATGAGACTGTATATACAGACATGTTATTTGCCTGCATGTTATCTACTTTGTGAAGAGATTATCCTGTTATGTGCACACATTCTTCTTGCCTGATGGTTTGCACTTCACCCTCTTGTTTTGAATGAAACTGTGCAACAGCTCCTGACATGTCTGAATGTGGCACTGGCATTTCTTGCAACCCTCTTCTGCGAAAGGCAAGAATCTTCAAACTCAATTAGCATTTTAAAGAATAGGTTCAGTTTTGTGGTCCATTAAAGTCGGCTAAATTGATGCACTGCATGTCTTTATTTCAAAAATAAAGCTGAACAATTAAAGCCCATGTCTCTTTGCTCAGCTTTTGATTCCTCACAAAGCTTTCCCACTTGCTGCCTTTGGATGTAATGTTAACAAAGTCAGTTAACATCAAGAGCAGCGCTAACAGGCATAGCACAATTCCTTGTTTTTGCTCAATCAGTCTGTGTTCAAACTATCAGTTTGATTTATTTGTCCACGCTGACCCTTATTCACCACTTAATTATCCTCGTATAATGTTTCAAGAGCCTCCTGACACAAGGAGAAAGACAATTGCCAATGTTCTGTGGAACAACTGTTGACCTGATGGCCAAAATGATGACTGCAGGTCGAAGGTTGGTCGCCTTTTGAAGGACCCACTCCATTCTTGAGGGCTCTGGCCAGAGTTCTTAGCCCAGGTGCCACTGGCACTGGGCAGTCTGCTGGTCCCCAGTCCTTGCAGCACACCCAGGGTCAGCCCAGCCATCCCGGCTGAGCATGGCAAGCTGGCAGCCAGCCTCCCTGAGCTGCAGCTTGCCTGCCAAAAGAGGCGGGGTTTGAGTGGGCAGTCAGTGGGCTCACTCTGGTCCCCTCTATCCCTGTTCTTCTGCAGCACCAGCACCAGATTCAACTAGAACTAATCTCAACATCAATTTGCCAAAACCAAGACTAGAACCACGAACTCTAGAAAAACTAGAAGCTCTAAGTATGATGGTCTCTTTCAGTGCCCTGAGCAAAGGGGCTGACCCTTATTCTTACAGCAAAGGACATTAGTTTAAAGTCCCCAATGTGTATGCTCAGTCCCATGCCAGAGATCCTGCACAATGACCGCTATTCATCCAAAAAGTGTCCTTTCTGCCACTCTGGCTTAGAAACACTGAAAGACATTCCTATTAATTTTCCATTCAAAAGCAAATAATCAACTAATAGGTTAATTTTGACAGGATGCTGGCATCTCATGGGGACAGAGGGCGTTTTCATAGAAGCTGAAACAGTGCTCAGGAACTGGGAAAAGAAGGGTCTGAAGTGGCATGGTGTGAGAGACAGGATGTTAGATGAGCAACTTGTGCAGGCATTTCACTTGCCGGCTGTCAGGAGCTGTGCAGGGAAAAGATCTGACCCACTTTTTAAAAGCAGTATTCATCCCCAGTGTAGGCCATCAAATAACTGACCTTCCCTGAACATGTGGGGTTTATATATCATTTCACCACCATTTGAATTCTACTGCTTAAGGATGTTCTCAGCTGTAAAGATCTAGAATCCTCACCACCACCAGGTAAAACCTGGTTAATCAGCTCCATGATCCTCATACCAGCAGGATCTTTCAGCAATACAGAGATAGGTGCATCAACTCTGTCATCCCTTACCTAGTTCTCTGATGTCATTGCTGAAAGATGTGTGAACACATTTATTTCTTGCTCATCTTTACAGTCTCAGGGAGGACTGGCAGGCATTACAATCAGGAGCAGACTTTGGGCTGCTCTGGGTGAGATCTGCATGGTGCGCAGCCACCCCTGGAGTAGAGGAGTATACAGCCCAACCAGGGACCTCCCCACTTGTCTATAGTCCCCAACCACCATCAAGCATCTGACTCACAGTGAGGGTGAAACCACAGAGAAAGAACATGGCAGCCTGGGGATCAGGACACAGCTTGGCTTTGACAGCTCTTCTCAGACAGTCTGGGCATAATGCAGTTTGTTCTTGGCCTTCTGCTTTCTTCAAAAACTCCTGTCTAAGCAGAAATGTTCACACATTAGTGCTATTATAATTTGAAAGGCTATTATGCTTAGTCTTCATGCAACGTTTCATGTTTTAATTTTTAATGGAAATTCAAAAGCTGCCAAAGAAATATTTTGGTAATACAGAGAAAAATTATTTTCATTAGTCTTTTCCAGTAGAGAAATAAATAAATGTTACCTGGCTGTCTTTATTAAATCACACACACCTAATTGTGAAGGCAGAATGCTGTCAGCTCTTCACTTGCTCTTCTCTTGATGTCCCTGGGAAGTAGCCCTCTCTAATCCCTGGAGCTCAGAATCCAGTACAAGCAGGAACTGCTCTCATTCTGACACTGTCCACATAGTTGACCCCTTCAGAGAGCAGAATAGGGAGCACTTAGTTACTGTATTCCCCATGTCACAGAGGTAGATTAGAGCAGAGGGTGAACTGTCCAGACACACAGAGCTCCACCTCAGCTCCACCTCACATCTTTGAAGATCTTGCTGCTGGATCATGAAGGTTTTTAAGAGACTTGCTCAAGGCTACATGGCAAGTCTCTGTGCCAGGACAAGGGACCTTCTCTTTGAAGCCTTGTGTGCAACACAAGGTGGCTGTTGAGCTCCTTTCTGCTCCCCAGTGAAGGGACCATTAACTCTCCTCCATCCTGTGGGTCAGTCACAAAGGCTGGAGGGCTGTTCCCTGCCTTGTGTCACTCCAAAAGCAACCAAATATCATTCAGCATGGTTGTTAACTAGGTTTCCCCATCAGTTCTGACTGAGGGGTTGGGCAGGAAAGCCGGGCTGGAAGAGTGGGGTGGCATGGGGAAGAGGGGCACTGCAAGAGCTAGGACAGCAGGCAGGCCTTGGCCAGAGACCCTGTACTTGGCACAGGGCCAGTGGGAGATCATGTCCAGCATGCCTCACGTTCTCAGCTTGGACATGCCTCCGAGGAGGAGCTCAGCATCCCTCTGTGTTGCAGCTGTGCTGGTGTGAGGCTCAGCATCCACATGGCGGGCCTTGGTCTGAAACCCACAACTTTCATCAGTACTAGGAAAATCAAATTATAGCTATTTTATGGTACCTAGGAGAGGGCCAAGAGTTTCCCTGAAAGCTCATCTTTCATTTTGAAAAGAGCATCTAATCACTTAGGGCAGAATAGCAGGACAGGGAAAGTCTCAAACCTTGTCTGAAAGACGGAAAATTTATGGCTGCAAAGGGCAGCGTGTATCAAAGAGCTTTTGGCCAAGGCTCACCAATAAAGCAATTCACCTACTGGGTGATGTGAGGACAGAGCAAGATGAAAGTAAAGTTCGATCATTTCTTCCCATCACCACAAAAAGGTTGATAAAGAATATACTTGATATCAAACAGAGCTTCCTGCTGTCTCCAGTTACCTGGGAGTTTGGAGCCTGCAGTTTGAATAATGTTTCCTCCATAATAGGGTTGACAGCAGAAGTGTGGAGAGACTGATGGGCCTTCATGCAGGCTCAGCTTTTGTAGTTCAGGCTCATTCTTTATTCTCAGAGTGGAGCAGATAATAAATGTGTAAATAAATAGTTACCAATCTTCTGGCACAGTAAAATAACTAGTTGCTTTCTTGTGCTGCAAAAGAATTCGATCATGCTGATAGTGAAACCTCATTGCTTGTAATGTTTCATGCACTTTGCAAATAGCTCGGGAAAGTTGTTTGTGTAGTTTGAGATGAAGTGTGGGTAATGCTAAATGTGTCTGCCAATGGAACTGAAACAAAAAAGCCACCACTGTAATTTGGGAAAGTTAAGTGCTTACAAAATAAATTAAAAAAAAAAATCTGGATTTTTTTCTCCCTTTTGTTTATAAAAATAAGTTCATGCTAAATTCTGACTCACTCTAATGTCATTGCCAGTTTTCTTTGCTTAATATGAGCTCTGAGGAAATGATAACAGATAACGAATTTATGTTAAAACCCATGGTCATAAAAATACATAGAAAAACACCCTGGGATTTCCACTTGTTTGTGATGGCTGTTTATCACACCAGGTTCATGCACCTTGGATGGAATTTTGTCCTTTATTTCCACAGCAAAGCAGAGTTGCAGTAAAATATTTTAGATGTTTCTAGCCAGGGGATTTTTGTGGCTTTTTTTTAAAAAAAAGGTAATGACTTATACAGCTTTTAAGCCAATTGTTTTAATGGCTGATATAAGCTAAAATAATACATAAATGCTTGGATATGTTTGGGAAAATTAAGTATTTCTGCAACTATTTTCCATTAAAATGTGAGCAGAAAGTATGTTGTTCATAATTTTTTAACTGTTTGCTACAGTTCAGCCCTGTCTTTAAACAGGCTACCATGCACTTCTCTGGTACAACGGGGCAGGTCAGGGTTGTACTAATGAAAAGATGTCATCAGTGACTATATTACTATTTTCAGAGCACAATTAGATGAGTTAAACTGGGTAGTTTTAAGGAGAGACCCTAAAGATGAGAGTGAATACACCCGGTGAAATTCTTCTAAATTAAAGCATAATCTCTGGGGAAGACCTTTAGAGATGACTGGAAGTGCCATTATTCCCCTCAGCTTGGTGCTTCAAAGGCATTTTTTTTTCTTCTTTTCCCTTCTGTGAGGAACTTGTTCTCAAGCAGCTTAAAAGGAGAACTGGCTGAATTTTTCCTTTCTCAAAGTGTAATTCATATGAGAACTGATTCTTAGACATAAAGTTATCACAGAAAAAAATTTTTTGTCTGTCGTTTTGTTTTAATGGAAGAAAATGCAAACTGTTTAAATCATGTCTATAAGATTTTTCCTTATTTGGTCAACTCATTTGGGTTTTATCTATGGTTAAAATGTTTACTTGAAACGGCTTTTTAGAAAACTGAGGCATTTACTGTTTCAGTTTTAGTTCTGTAATGAGAACAAAGGCCCAAACCACCATAAATTTTGACAAAGATGAGGAAAAAAAAAAGAGAAGAAGAAAAAACACTCCAGGAAAAACAGCTGACATATTCCACCCTGTTTTGTTACACAGTATCTATCTTAACTCATTTGTAAAATACAGCATAGGACAATATTGGTCAAAATTTGCAAAACGTTTTTGTTCTGAAGTTACAGAAAATGCTTCTTGATGTTCAAAGGGCAGTAGCCTGTGGAGAGCCAGTACTCTGAGAACGCAATGCAGAGCTGCTCGCTACAATTTCAGGTGGCAACTCAGCGTTAGCAGCATCCTTGTCATCAAATGGCTGAAGCACAACCTCAAAGTTAAATAACGCCTAAATGTAACGCTAAATAGTTGTATTGACACTTCATTAATTACTAAATTAATGCCTTCAGCAAACAGCCTGTCTGCATTGTCAATGTCTGTTTCCTTCACAGATGTCTCCAGGCAATATTAGCAGCTAGAGGAGTAAATACAATTACAATGGGTGCCCGTGTCAGTACTGATTTAAGTAATGAGATAAAAATCTTCTAAAGGTGTCGATGAAGGTAGCATTAAGCTACCCTTCTGTACAGTAGTGCTATAAGCTGTCATTACACTGGTCTTATGTAGGTGTGAAGAGCGTGTGTTTAAGGTACTGTTTTTATTCAAACACATTTCTCTCTGACACAGCAGCTACCAAACCTCTGACTTCCAAAGTGGAGGCTGACATGCCGAGGTCTTTGTCTCGGCAAGTGCATTCAAGTGCAGCAGCGGCTGCGTGGGGAGCCCTGTGCCTGGACAGGAACAGCTGCAGCACAGGACTGGCATAGGCTCACATCTTTTTCCAAGCAGAATTTCACTGAGAGGTTTATAATGTCCATGCTATTAAAAAAAAAAAAAAAAATAGAACAGAGAAGGGAAACTGGATAAAACCAACCTGTTTTACTCTAGTGACAAAATTTTTGCATTGTTCAGAGCAGAGAAGTGGGAAGAAACTCCCATTCTGTCGTAAAAAAAGTCTCTTGCATAACCGAAGCTGCAAACTCTGATAAGAGATGGAGTGGGAAAATGGCACTTATGGGAAAACCTGCTCACAAGAAAACAGCAAACAGATCATTATGGAGAGGATCATAGCCTGTTTGCAGAGGGACTCCCTATCTCAGATAGCACATGACTACATGCCCAGTCTGTTTCCCTTATCTTCAAACACTGCCCAAACCCGGAGCTGAGGCACTTCGGTTGAAACCTTAGAGTTCTTCCCATCAGTTTACTACACGTTCTCGTCCACAGAGCCCAAGAGATGCTGCTAGATTTTGGGCCATTTGAAGTCTGAGTCTCAGAGTCAGGACTTCCCATCCATCGTCATGGCAGGCCATTTTCTCCATATCAAGACTCTTTCTAGAAAACTTCCTTCCAGGCTTCAGCTGGTTTCATAAATAATTGTGTCCATAAAAAATAGAAGTTTCACCACAAAGAAAATCACTGCTATGCTTCCTCCAGCTCAGCAGTAGGGAACTCAAAGGCATGCAGGGCAGCATCCCTACAACAGAAAAGAGACATTTTGGGTATTTGTTCCAATTTCCACTTAATATAGATGTGCTGGCAAATCCTTGTGCTGACAGGTGAATGCCGGTGGAAGAGCCTGCAATTAGAGCAGCAAAGCTCTGCTTCCCCTGGGAGGGCCACAGCCACTCCTGAAGCTGCAGCAGAGACCTGAGCAGGATCCAGCAGACTTTATTTCAGTGGTCTCTCTACCAGAAAACCCAAGCACAAGCCACTGTCTCAGAGTCTGCTTCTAAATTTGCCACTAACTCTTTGATTCCTCAGAACAGCCAGACAATCCTGCATGGAGGTGGCCTTTTGGGTGAACACACTCAGCTTGAGGTCTAGTGATGAGAAGTATGAGGAGTACTAGACTAGATTTCTTTTTTTTTTTCCTGGTCGTCCTGTGATTGTAATGAGGCAGCTTCTCCTTCAGCAGGCTGCTGCCAGGTTGCAGTTTGAAAACATCCTGGTGAAAAAGGGGGGTATTTTGATGTCCAGCCTGGCTTAACATCACTGGCATAATATGCACCCAGGGCAATGCTGGCATCTCCCCTGGGGCTGTGCCTGTGCTCACATGGGAGCTATCCTGTTGCTGGGGCTGCATGACCCTGCACAGCAGTACAGTACGTGATACTCTCCCAGGAGCCAGGGTTTGCATGTCTGGCTATTGAGGGCAAGTGGCTCAGCCCAGCTGACAGGGCTGCCCTGCTGGGGCTTGCTGGCAAAGCTGGGTGAAACGGGCACTTCCCACCATTCTGGGCTGCCAGCTGAATTCTGTGCCATGCTGCTGTACCTGCCTGCCTGCCAGCTTGTCTCGAAGAAAGAGCAATATAATTAAATATGAGATTTAGGGCCTCGCTGGACTGATGCCTCAGTTATTAAAAAGTTGCCTGTTTCTTGATTATTGACAATAACAGAAGAATGTTTATGTCATTTAATCATTCAGTAAGAAACAAATGCATTAAAGAAAAAAAAAGACAGCAAATGGTTTCTATGCCTTTGCTAATACTTTTACGTGTTTTATGTGGAAGTAATAGGATAAAAAATATTATTTAACAACCCTAAGTCCATTACTTATCCTAAAACATATGCTTTAGCTATGCTATTTTACGTATTATTGTCATGCTCAATGCAGCATGAATACTCTGTAAAAATCATATTCTTGTAATTAGAGGACATCATGACTGCTCCACAGATATGGAAGATGAGCTGCCTAATATAGCCTATGAAAGATATTTTTCTGCATACTGCTTTAGAGGAACTAAGCAGTTAAAACATGTGAGCTATCGTCTGCCTTTCCAAAAGTGCACAAAATGAGTTTATTGTCAACACATGTCAATGTATTTACTTGCACTGAGGAAATGGGTTCTGTTGATTGTTTTCAACCAGGCTGATGCCCGTATGCCAGATTTGCAAATCACATGTTACTGCTACCGTGTTTCTGGCAGAAGAAAACGGAGCTGTAACTGCAGTACTGTAAAACGTCTGTCTTTCACAGTCACCTGACAGCATTTGCAGGCTAGTGTATGAGATTGCAGATTTTTTTCCCAGGGAAGCAATGGTGAAATTTAGGCTAGTTTCCACTGGAACACTTTCAGGAGGTTGAAGTGCAGCAGTGGACAAAGCACTCTTCAGTGACTGAGTCTTCTAGTTATAAATTGTGCTGGCATGCTTTTATGTTTAGTTTTTGGCAATAAGGAAAGAAGAAGTAAGAAAGTATCAAACTCAGCAGAGCTTCCAAGCTATTTACAAATACTAGCTGGTTTAAGAGAATTATACCTTATTGCAAATGTAGGCAGGCAGCACACACAAGGGCTGGAACAACGCTGGCTGGAAGGGATGCCTAGAGGTCATGCTGTCCAGTTCCATGTCCAAAGCAGGACCATCACTAACAGTGGATCAGGTGAGCCATGGCCATTGTGCCACTCTCCAGAAGACTAAATCTAAGTCTACATACAGGTCCTCCTTAAGTCTCCAGCCCATCTGTCTCTTTGAGAATGTTTCCATTTGCCTTGCTTTCGTGACATGAGATCCAACAGCACACAGTTTGAAAGAGGAGCAATGACAGTGGCAGGCCAGGATGACACTGAAGCTTAATTACTTGAAAGCAGTAGAAGCCAGAATCAAATCTGGGAAGCACAAGATCTCCCTACTAATTGCATTTGCCCATTAGCAAATCCCAGAAGAATTAGGCTTTCAGAAAAAACAAAATTTCTTGCCTTAAGCTTGAAGTTCAATGGAAGCATTATGCATGTTTCCTCTACCATTATCACTGCCATCTCAAACACTGTCTTTCTTATAATTACTTCGTCTTAAAACAAAATACAGCATGGTTTAATTGCACACACATCCATGCAAGTTGCATGTAAGAACCATGAGCAGAGTGTGCAGAGCAGAGTAGAGCAAATACAAATAATTTTGTGTATATTATATGAAACTCTATACAAATATTTCATTTCTTTACATCTACAGCATTATACACAATGTTCAAAGACATTCAGCTTTTAATGATCCCAAACAGTTTCCACCTTTTTGAATTCAATGGAAGATGGTCCATATTCAGGACTGGAGCTTGTTACGGCAACAGCGTCTGGAAAACAGCATGTGGAATCAGTCAGTACCAGTGTCTAGAAGAAGAATAGGCTCAGCCTTGAATGTTCATGTTGGATATTGTCTGAAAAGTTGCCCGTCATGTTACTGCTTGGAAGCTCTGGCAGTCGGGGATGACACGCTCCGGCTTCCCTATTAGCCCCCCTGTGCCGCTGGGACAAAGGGAACTGCAGGCTCCCAGCCAAGCACATACATTTGCAAACTGCCGCCAGTCAGTTCCCAAGGCCAGGGGCTGGATGCCATTAACAAAGAGATGTGAACCGCAGGCACAGCCTGCACCACTTTCCCTGCCGAGCGAGTGGCGCTTCTCATGGAGATCTATAGGGCCTGCTCTTTCCCCCATCAGCACCCACAAAGGGCTGGCCAGGACCCACTTCTGGTTTTTTAGGTTTTAAAGCTGCCCCTTCTACCAAGCATAGGAGTCACCAGAGAATCGTACACTCCTTGCCCCTGTTCTTGTTAGCCAAGATCTGTGCAGAGACATTTATCTGTCAGTGCACACAACACTGCGTTCTTTAATCCGCAGCATGGGAGATCAGACCTTGATAACTCCTGCTGCAGATGCAGCACAGCAATGGAGGATCTCAGGAAAAGATCACAGAGGCATGCAAAAGGCAGACACCAAAGTACTTGTGCTTGGCTTCCATTTCGCTGCTTTACTCTAAAATCAGCCCATAGAGCTGAAGGGAAAGGGAGAGTAAAACCTCTGTGAACTGCAGCATCCAGTTGTAGATGCCCAGAGTCCAGGGCCAAGCTCCTGTCATGCTGCTATTCCAAATCATCACAAAACCAAACAGAGGCGCTTTTTTGCCAGTGTTAGTAGCCCTGAAACTGCCCTGAGCTGATCCAGACCAAATTTCAGCTTTCAGTAACAAGAGTTACCTAGGCCTCAGCATAGCCTGTGTGTTAAGAAAAGCCCTGTTTTTGTCAGGGTGGTGGCCCTAGCCAGCCAATACCTCCTTCTTTGGAAAGAAGCTGATGGATCTTCATCTCAAGGCACCAGCCCAATGAAAGGCAGCCGTGATCCTGCCGTACTTCCCACTCTACGTTTGGTTACTCAATTCAAGTGTGAATAATGACCTGGAAAATGTTGGTACTGGAGCACATGAGAGCAAGAGCCAGGAAAAAAGTACATCTCCAAATACCCTGTGAGATGACACATGCAGTTCCTGCCCATCCTTAGAGGGGACCAGGGCACAGGGGAAGAGTGATGCCCTGCACTTAGAGAGTGACCAGTGCACAGGAAACCCTCTTTAGCACTTTGCTGACAGCACCTGCTGTCCTCATCTCCTTCAGGCTTTGTCCCCACCTCTTCCTTTTCCCATCTCTATGCCTGGGCCCTACTTTTCTCTGCCATGACACTACCTAACATTGGATGGAGACAGGAAGCATCTCCTTGTTTAGAGACTGAAAATACTAACCCTGCTTGGAGGTTGTGCTATTCATAGCAGAATTTCATAATTTCCCTGTGACCTTGTCCTGACAGGGTTTTATGTATGGTTCTTCCACAGACAGTTTTAACCATGCTCAGCTGAAACCACACAAAAAACTGTCCCAGATCACAGCTATTCCTAAGCCAAGAACTCTAGACTGTGGTTCCTGCTATGTGTGCCTTCACTGCACTTATAGCACTCTTGCCTTTCCCTATCTGGTTATGAAATAGGGGCTGCAACACTCCTTCTTCCCTGGTCATCAGTCAGGCCACCTCAACCTAAGCGGGCCTCGCTTGATGTACATAGATGATGCTCAGTCTGTTGCAGCAGCAATGGATTTATCTCTCCTTTTTTTTCCTTTTTTTTTCCTTTTTTTTTTTCCTTTTTTTTTCTTTTGCTTCTTTGCTTGCTGCAGAAATGGATTGTGACAGTCAAACTTTCAAAATTCCCAAGCACAAAGATGAAGGACTATGCTGGCTTGAGGACATTACTAGTAAAAGATGAAGCAAGGCCAGGAATCAAATCCCACAAGGTAAAACTCCGGAAGTTTATTATTGTATGTTTACCTAAGAGAATGTTTCTTTAAAATACATATGAAACAGACTGATTTTATCTAGCAAAATTTCATTCTTTCCATTATACATCAAACTGTGGACCTGCATATGCATTGAAAAGTGTACTTGGATACCAGGAATCCACCAGGCTGAAGAATCACTGCATTGCTGTGACACCGTCATATGTATCTGACAGATTCTGCAGAGTGGAGATACAGACCTTACATCATCACCACTCTCAGTTTACTCTCACATTCACATCTTTAGGCTGGGGCAGAGCAGTGACAGAAATGGAGAAGTTTTCTTTTTATTTGCAAACCTCATTCCCAGGCACTCTGTAGTCAGATTGTGGACACATAGCGAACATTGGCTTTGCCCTCCTCCTCCTTTTTCCTCCTAAGACTTTTTCTCTTCAGCAGTAATTTCAAGTGTGCAGTCTTATGTCTACAATAAATATCACAGGGTCAAAATTATTTTTGCCATTTGTCTAGCTTTTAGCCCAGGTCTCCACAATCTTTTCTCCACATATAAAGCCAAAAATTAACTCAAGGCAGAGATAATAACTGTACTCTTCAACCAGACCTATGTCAAATGAGAAGAAGCATCAAAAATCTTTGTTCCATTGGGCATTGCATTCAGAGTCCAGAAGAATAAATACTGTTGTCATAACCAGGAGAGAAATCCCACAAGACTGAATATGCACACACATGTGATTGCAACACATACACAAACCCAGATTTTTATGAGCTGTGCTGTCAGTAGGGAGATTGTTTATAGTTGCCAGTAATTTACGGATTTTAAACATAATGTTGGAATGCAAATAACTTTCCCCATGCCCTTCCCTCAGTGATCTGCTCATGAATAAGGCTGAAAGGAGCCTGAGCAGGAGACACCACTGGGGAGGATGAGGAGACAGGGAATGATTGAGCCTGCCCTCACTTTTACCCAGCTCAGTGTGAGGACTCACTTGGTGCACAGCTTTGTGGGACATGCACTTAAAAACTCCATTCCCAGGCAATGAAAAGGGAATAGCGCTCAGTCTACCCTGCAGCAAAAATATATGAAATGGCATTAAGCAAGGAAAAACCCAAGCTTATAGGTCTTTTGACAGGAAGCCAAGATTTTTCCTTTCCCTGCAGAATAAATGACTCTCCTAATGCTTTCATCTGCTCTTTCTTCTGCCTCTTCAGATCACTAGGAAAGGATGAAATACTGAAAACTGTCTTTCCATGCCTTTGGCACCATTCAACATCAGAACTGCTGACATCAGTTCTGTCACTGTTTAGTGGTGGCATGATTTGTTAGAACTATCAGAAATGTGGTTTCTCTTTATGCAGTCATGGACCAACTGAAAAAACTTCACAAGGGTGCTCTCCCAGGCAGACACCTTTGCCCAGCCTGCCCGAAAGACCAGACTGAAACCAACTGCTTTGCCTACTGATCAGGTTTCATTGCAAAGACTCACAGGAAGATACATAAAATGAGGAGGTCAGCAAGTTACTGTAGTGTCCATACTCACACTGTTAAAGACAAAAAGAGATTGCCCGCAGAGCTTTTAATCTCCTTTCTCTGGGGTCTTCCCCCTTGAGTTTTTTCCTCCTCCTTCCCCCACAATGACAGATATTTCTATTCATTAATACCTAGAATAAGTCACAATTTGGACTCCATAAAACATTTTTGGGATCTACAGGTGAAAAAGTAAATACTGATGGATAAACACAGAATTGAAAAGATCTGCCTCACCCCTCACACTCGTGAACAACAGAAAGCAATAAAAGAGTTTATGGCATCAGGCAGACATGAACGAAGCTGTCGTATTGATCTCAAGCGAAGACAGAAGTATCTCATTAGCAAACATTTGAGTCATCAGCATCTCAGAGAAATTATAAGGAAGTACCCTGGGCCACTAATTGCTGGGGAAAAAACCCCAACAAAACAATACAAAACGAACCAAAACAAACAATAATGTGTGTTTCCAAATGCTTTTAAAAAAACAAGTGAAAAATTGGGCTTCATTTAATGTCTATGAAAACTCTGAGAGGATTTTTAGTGAGCAGAACTTAGGGGTCGACTTTTCCAGCTTCTCTTCCCCAGGTCTGCAGACAATAAAGTCCCATTTCATTTTGAAGGGGCAGCTGAGACTTTGCTGTGCTCACATGCTCGCAGAGCGACGAATTTAGAGAAACCCGTTATCATCACAGCGGCTGGCAGCTCTGGGAAAGAGAGCTGTGGAGTGAGGGAGCGGCAGCTGCCTGGGAAAGGCCGAGGGGGAAGACTGCTGGAGACTGAAGTGGGACACAGACTTTATGGTCACCATGTGAGCTTGTGAATGTATATGGCAGCCTAGTATTTGTAATGCATTCCAATATACGTGTATATAAGGTAGAAACAACACTGTCGTGATAGAGCTAACAAGAACTAGCCTTGGTCTGAAGAGCTTTGGGTTTGTGATATAGCAATATAAGTAACGTTTTTGCCCCTTTAATTATTTTTATGTATAGATAACAAGTCCAGAGTTTTTAGCACTTTAAACACTTGGAGCTACTACAGATAAACTACCTATATTGTTACTTCAATTACTTCCGACAGATGAGTAGAAAATTTATTTTGCTGGTTTTGTTTAACTGGAAATCTCCTCAAGAGTCATCTTTTTCACATAAGACTATCATTAGCATTACTATAATTTTAACAAACCTGGAAAGCAAATAAAGCAAACAGTAAAAGAACCCAATAGCCAACAAGTTAGTTTTCATCTAAAAACTGTAAATACTTTCCTACCAGTTAAAAATTTCAATTTGTGTGTTGGAGGTAATTTTAAATTTTTCATTTTTTCTCATTTTCTTTCATTGTTTCCCACAAGGACCCCCAAATATATGAGGAAATATTTTTTAAAGTTAAGTCATTCAAAGTAAAATGTATGTCTTTTGGGAGAAAATCTCCCTGATGTTGCACTGTCAGAAGTGTGACTCTTTCCACCACTGCCAGGGCAGTTGTCTCTGCACTCACATGTTATGGTTGTGACTTAGTCCCTGTGAGACCAAGCTCCAAATCTTCACTTGTTGAGCTTAATCCAATCCTATTGAGGTGAATGGAATTTTTGTCCCTGACTCCAACTGATGCAGGATTATACCCTTAGACTGAGTCTTTACCTTACTGAAGTCTCGGGAAGAGGTACCTTTCTTTTCTGAGAGGACAACCTGATTTCTGAAGGGTTTTTGGCAAAGTGCAGCACTGCTGTTATGTGGGTAAAACTGGGCTTTCAGTCTGACACAAATAAAATAGTAACAACACTGAAAGACATTGGACAAGGACACATTCCCTAGTGAAATGGGGGATGACCTCTGCCTTGATGGGCTCAGGATGCTTTCATTCCACCATCCTAAAGCCCTACTTGTTCTTTCTGAGGGTTTCAACACAGAGAAGCTCCATGAGATTTCACCAGCAAATGAGCCTCCACAACATTTTACAAACTGGGTTTGAGGGCAGCAATGTACATGAGTTGTACACCAAGAACCAATAGCCAAAGGAGATGTTCTAGCAATGCCACACCAATGTTGGCCTCCTCCAGACACATCCATCCTCTGCCAAATCCAAGAAACACCTGCTCCCAAGGAGGTACTCCAGGGTGTCACTGTTGAGACACCACATTGGAAGGATACCAGTCCCTGCACCTGCTCCAGGGTCAGGTCTCCTCTCCCAGTGGCAATGCCAAGCAGGCCAAAAGTGGGCAGGAAGGATCATCTGGGTGCCAGTGGCACGTCTCCAAGGATATACACAGACCTGCCCTTTCCTGGCTGCATTTCAGTCTCCTCCATTCTCATATGACCATGGGACAAAACCAGGATCCTCATTCTTTTGGAACACTTCCTAATTGTTAATTAATTAATCCTCTTTCTGCTTCCAGGAAGGATTCACCTGAGGTTCTCTTCTTGCAAAGAGGTGGAAGCATCTCGGTGATCACCCCAGAGATGCCCCAGGGCAATGTCCTAGGCAGGTGTTGCATATTTAGCTTTAAAACTGCAGAAAGTTTCTGCTAAGGCATGTAACACAAGGAAATGGTTTCCCTTCATATAAATTATTAACACTTCGAATGTCCCCTAAAATCTAGTAGCAATTTTCAGGTCAAATTAATGTCAGTGGTTTAACCTGGAAAGTATCACAGAAGTATCACAGAAACATGAGTTAAACATATTTTCCTGGTATTCAGAGAGGTTTCACTGTCAACTACTAAACTCCAACCTTTGCACTGAAAAACCCTTCATGGCACAATAGGTATCAGCAGCATACAGAGAAATTTATCTGACCTATTCCTTCAACTTCCATGTCAGCAAGTTCTTCTGATGAAGTTAAAGGGAAGTTTTTATGCACTTAAAGTAGTCACCAATTCATTAATTACTTACAGTTGTGTTTTATTGAACATTGAGTACTTTCTCTCTAGCAAATAAAAAATTAGTGCAACAATTACCTTGAAAAATGCTGTGATACAGTTAATTTGGAAATTTTTAAGCTGTCACTGCTTGCTTTAAAGAGCCAAATGACTACATTTATAGTATATACAATCCTAAATTGCAACTAATATAGTTTCTGTAACAGCACTTTCTAGAAAAGAGACTACACATTCATGGAAGTTTATTGAAGGATTTAACTTAATTATAAAATGCTCAAGTTGAAAATGTCTGTGTTTGCTTGGACCTGTATTTCTTGGGAATATTTCAGATTCTTCAACTTCTCTGCATTTAGGCTCTTTATGAAATCTGCAAGTCTAAAGCAAGTCATAAGTACTATATAAACCCCTCCGTATATATAAAATATAGGAAGAAGGTTTGCTGTAAAAATACATCACATGCAAACTGAGGCTGGATTGAGCAGACAGAATGAAGGTAAAGAAACCAAATGAAATATGTGATTTGCCCCAGTGGAAACAGTTAAGTGTGCATTTGTTCATTTTTAATTACACAAATAGTGAAAATTATGCCATTCACTACAGAAAAACTGGGCTTCAGATGGAAAGCATAATTCAGGTCAAGTAAGTAGCTGAAGGAAAAAAAATCTTTAATTAAATATTGCCATTTGTATTCTTAAGACTCAGGTCTACCAGAGATGAATTGACATCCTACCCACCCAGAAGCAAAATATAGTACTTTTCCTGAGTAGTTATGTGGGAAAGGTTTTCAGATTCCTCCAGACCCTGTAGAAGTCTCCATTTTGATGTTGTCCTGCACAGCACTGCAGTTGGTTTTACCCTTGGAAGATTGCAAAATACCGTGTCATATTCTGTGATAAGTAAGCACATTTATCGAAATATTCATATAGAATCCTCTGATTTCTTTCAGCACATTCTGCTGACAAGATCAGAATTATGACAATCATTAAAACTTCAGTGTTGAAAAAAATTTCAAATAAATTAATCATTCCTAAACATAACAAATATTCATCCAAGAAACAAATATACGTGAGGATACAATTATGTGATGATTATTCTTAAAAACGCTCTTGTTTTTGATAAGTAAAATGATTTTTTAATTATTATTTCATCACTCTTAGGCAGAAATAAAATATATATTTTTTTATTCACAATAATAAGGGCTGATGTGTATGTTTTAAGTTAGAACCAAAATATCCCTTGCCATTAATATTTTAAAGGCAGTAGCATCCTTCCTATTCAGCATTTTACACCACGTTTACCTTTCTGACAAACGCTGTTAAATACCAATTGCCACAGCCTCTCTGGGATTGTCTAGAGAATTGCAGTCTGCGACCACAGCCTGCTCAGCATCAGTTCTGCATTCTGGTTCGATCCTTTGCTAAACAAACTCCATATTTATTTGTCTGGTGGCTTAGGATATTGCTCAAAAGACACCCTTGAAATAAAAACACGCAAGACTAAAAGGGATGTAGCAACTATGGCAGCAGTGGTGCAGTAAAAGTCTCATTTGATACTTTGGCATGGTCTAAATATCCGGATTGCAAATGATAATGTGGAGAAGAGACAGAGGATAGCAGAATGTTTCATAAGAAGCACGACTATGCTGTTCCCACCCAGGGAAAATCTCCCCATTTCTGAAATATACCCAAGATTTCTATATAAAACTGAGATGGATTCGTGTCCATTCAAGTCACTATTAGTCACTGAAACTGTAAAGTAATAATTTAATAGATTTTAATACTGTTCCTTACAGCTATAATGCTTATTTACCTCTCTGCCAATCATAGCATTGAAAATCACTGAGTTTCCTGTTGTCTTGTTACACAGCATGTCATCTTGTTAAAGGGCATGCTGAAAATGCTTTATATCCACTTAGACTGGTGTAAAGAGTATGCTGCTTTGTGTTTTAATCTCTTGTAATCCTTCCAGCATTTGTGAGAGTTACTCTATAACGGTAGTGGGAAAAAAGATGGAAGTTTTAAATTGAAATTCTTCAGATGACATACACCATTCACTATTTATAACTTACAACCCGATTCCAGTGCTTTTCTCCATAGCTGTGCTCTGTCAAACCCCATCCATTCTTGCAATCTTCATTTGACCCAGTCATGTGTCCCTTTCTCCCAAAGCTTCCAGCTCTGCAGAAGCGCATTTCTACAGATACACAGGATTGTACGAACAACCCCATCCCTCAATGGGACCGTGCACCTCACATGGACACGTGCATCAGTGCACAACCAGTAATGAAATAATAGTCTTGTTTTTCTAACAAATTAATGCTTTGCTTTTACGCCACTTTGCAAAGCATAAAGATAATCCTCAAACACCCAGCAAATACACTATAACCGCTTTCATAACCGTAAACTCCAGCACATCGTCTTATTCAAATGTAAAAGGAAGGGTCAGTTATTATCACCAGCTCGGATCAGTCCCGCTGCTCACGGAAGCGCCCTCGGGGGATGCAGGGATAGGGCTCGGGACCGCAGCGGTTCTGCCGCCGCTCCCCGTCCGGCCCCGGCCCGGCCGCTGTGTTACAGCGACACCAAGTGGTTTTGGGGAGATACTGCAGTGTACGAGAAAGCAAAGGATACTTTGCGTCAGTTTGATTTGAACCAAACTTCACTTTACTGCCTCCTTAAGCTCGTGCACAGCTTTATCTGGCAAGTGATGACACCGATGTTATTGACCTCACTGATCTGAAGTTTATGTTTATTTGAATGTCTGCGTCTGAGTCTTTAGATACAGGTTATTTATAGAGAGAGATACAAACACAGAAAAAAAGGGTTCTGAAATCTAATTTTGCAAACTCTTAAGCACATCTTTCTCTGTTGAGATGGTACACTAGGACTGGCCATGGGTATGGGTATGAGACTGGCATGGTTATGCCCAGCTGCAGGCTGACTGAAATCCCCTAAATACTCCATGATCTCTACAGCAACTAACTGCAAATTGTCAAAGAATCTTCCCCTGTAATTCATCTAGATACTTTCTTACTGAGATTTTCTGAAAGGAGCAGCCCATGCACCATCCCAATAGATTTTTACTGTCGTTTGTGTCTAAGCCATTTTTTCCTAGATACTTTTTACTCTGTTATCTTACAGGAATGACGTCTTCATAGAAAATTACCACATTTTAAAGCAGAAAGGAATACTTTCCACAGCCATATCTGAAGGGAAGCTCAGGCACTCCCCCATATCCCTTATTCAGTAAGTTTGTTATTATCAACAAGCAGTGAGCTACCTACAGAAATTGAGAATATTTGCAGTGCTTAAAAAGGCTTCATTAGGCACTGCTAACGAAGTATTTATAGACAGAATAAATTTTTAGAAGCACTTATTCCCATTCATCCAGCATGCTGGGATTTGCATATACCCCTAGTCCCAGGTGAAGAGACTCACCTAGCAAGCATGGCCTCTGTCAGTGTTTGTAAGTGAAACTGCACTTGCTTGTGTTAGGCAGTTGTCTGCCACCCTCTCATAGCCCAGTGCCCATCTCCGGATCTCTAGAACGGAGTTTTCCAAGGGGAACATACATCTGGCAGCAGGATATCATAGCCGGCTGTGAGCTGTCCGTGCGCAATCTGGGGAACTGGGAAAGGTCTGGAGGCAGAGGAACTGCCTCTGTTGGGGTCCCTACCCATCCACCATTGTGATAGGGATGGCAGTGCTGACCACCAGCAGTCTCTCTGAGGGCTGCTCAGGTTATGGCTTAAGCAGAACTAAGTGGTGCATCCACATTCTCCGTCTTTTGCCCTTCTGTGAAACAAGTGTGAATAATTTCAAAGGCATGGAAAATTCTGTACAGTAAAGCTTTAGGTGTCCTCTTCACGGGTGTAAAATACATCCCATACAAGCACTTTATCAGGTCCACAATCGCAGCTGTGCTATGCAGTCCAGCTTTCTTCAGGTTTTTTGCTTACAAACCTGTTTCAGGAAGAGTTTTAGGCAAGGTCAACATCCACCTCCAGATCTTCCAAGGCAAGGGCCAGAGCCTGTCTCCAGTAAATTGTTGGCATCTAATAAAAAAGGCTAAATCCTTCCTTGGAGCACAGCTTGTCTCATTTAAAACAGAAAACAACTTGCAGAGCCACTACTGCTCCATAGTGAGCAGCCATTATTAGATGAATTCTCAGGGGCAAACTCGGTTGCGGTTGGTCAATCATTTAAATATTCCTATTCGACTGCCCTCATGCTGTCCAGGACATGAAGCAAATGAAGCCTGGCTGTTACCCAGATGATCCACGATGTTGTGACCAGATGGAACTTCACTTACAACATGTGTAGGTGGCTGCTGGACAATAAACAGGCTTTTGCTGTCTTTTGCTCTGATGAACTCAAGGGGGTTACTGGTAGGTTAAAACAATCACAGCCCCCAAAAGATTTTTTAATTTTTTTTTAATTTATGCTAGATGAGCAGAACAGAAACAACAAAAACAAAAGGTTAAATGGATGTTTACTTTTTGTATTAGTGCTGATTCCCAGTTTTGTCACTTAACCTGAAATCAACAAAGAAAAACAAACTGCCGTATTTTTGCCCATATGCTTGTGTTTGTTTATTTTTTTTATCTTGAAATTATTGTGATAGCTGCTAACACAGCTTACAGATAAAACAAATATATTTATAGCCTCATTTCCATTTGGAGGGGAGTGGTTGGGTTTGTGCATGCATGTGTAACCTCCCTTGTGCACTTCTGCACTAGTAGTAATCCTCCCTTCCAATAACTTGCAAACAAATTGGACAATTTCAATTAAATGTCATGTAAATTCTTAAAAATGTCATTAAAATAACAGTAATAAAAAAACCCCAGAGATAGAAATTCTGGCTCCTGCTGAAAGGAAAGATGCAGTGTAGGCTACACCCTTGCTACTCATCAGGAATTTGAGAAAAGGGAGAAACATGCATGTTCACAGAAATACACATTCTGACTCTTCCACTTGCAGAAAAGGCCTTATTAGACACCAGAGAAGATGAAGATCCATGGCCAGCTAGGCCAGCCCTGCTGTGCTGTTCCTTGGAGTATGGACATGTCACAGGACCACAGAATCATTTAGGTTGGAAAAGATCTTTAAGATCAAGCCCAACTTTTCACCAAACCACAGCACTAAGTGCCATATCCAGTTACCTCTTGAACACCTCCAGGGATGGTGACTCTATCACCTCCCTGGGCAGTCCATTCAAATGCTTAACAACCATTTCTGTAAAGAAATTCTTCCTGATGTCCAGCCTGAACCTGGTGCAGCTTGAGGCTATGTCCTCTCATCCTGTTGCTAGTTGCCTGGGAGAAGAGGCCGACACTCACCTGGCTACAATCTCCTTTCAGGTACTTGTAGAAAGGATAAGGTCAACCCTGAACCTCCTTTTCTCCAGGCTAAACCCCCCCAGCTCACTCGGCCACTCCTCATACAACTTACTCTCTAGACCCTTCCCCAGCATCATTGCCCTTCTCTGGATGCACTCCAGAATCAAAATGTCTTTCTTGTCGTGAGGGGCCCAGAACTGCACACAGTATTTGAGGTGCAGCCTCACCAGCATCAAGCACAGAGGGACAACCACTTCCCTGGTTCTACTGGCCATTCTATTTCTGAAACAAGCCAGGAAGATATTGGCCTTCTTGGCCACCTGGGCACACTGCTGGGTCATGTTCAGCTGGCTGTCAATCAGCACCCCCAGGTCATTTTCTCCCCCAGCCTCTAGTGCTGTAGGGGTTGTTGTGAACAAAGTGCAGGACCCAGCACTTGGCCTTGTTGGACCTCATACCACTGGCCTCAGCTCATCAGTCCAGTCTGTCCAGATCTCTCTGCAGAGCCTTCCTGACCTGTAACAGATCAACACTCCCACCCAACTTGATGTTGTCTGCGAACTTACTGAGAGTACACTCCATTCCCTCATCCAGATCATGGATGAAGATATTAAAGATATTAAACAGAACTGGGTGCAGAATAGAAGGGCTGGGCAGAGGTCAAAGCATATGTGGAAATCTCAGTTGCTCTCTGCGCCTTCAGTTTTTGTATTGGTTAGGAAAGTTCTGGCTGATTTCAATCACAGAAGAGACAGAACCAAACAGCTTTTAAATAAAATTTCCCCATTCAAGACAAAGGATGCAAAAGCTGATGCCAGCACTCATGCTTTAAATAAAACTTGAAAGGAAACTTCTTTGATTGCCCCTTGCTCAGGTGTCACTGCCAGGTCTAGAATCTGAACACTGATGAGTTGTATGAGCACCTCCAATCTGCACCTGGAGAAATTTGGCTTACTTTGTTGAAAGCACTATTAAAGCTTGCAGTAGTATGTCCACTTCTATAATGTAGACAACAGCCATTGGATCTGTTCCAGCAGCTCAGCTGTGTGTGGAGTGACGTCCAGATGAGAAGTTTTAATGAACATCTGGCAATTTTTACAAATGCTTCAGCTGTCTCTCAAACAATTATATAACCGTGTCTCTGCAAGAACAGAAATATCTGCTTTTTTCAGGAAGGAGGATGGAAAATAGGCATTGCTCAATATAAATCTTGTTATTTTCCTGTAGTTCTAAAAAAGTATAGGTTGATTTCTGGAAATGCCCCATTTGTGCTGGAATAAGGAACAAATCATAGTTGCCAGAGGGCACAAACTTGTCAGTCTATGACTTTCCATATTTTCCTGCTGTCAAATATTATTCTGCTAATGTTAATTCTGCAATTCTTCCTTTAAAAAATCTCTTATTTTTGAGAGCTATCACATGTTTGTGAGGTTGAGGAAGATGGATTTTCAAAGAGTCATTGGTACATTTGTATTTTCATTTCCTTGAACATGAAGGAGAAGCATAAGATGATAGGAAAAGTTTAAGCAACAGTTGTATCTAAAAATCCAAGACTTATATAGGCAGATTAAGCTTTTTGTTACCTTGGATAGTTGGTGACAGAATGGTATTTATGCATAGAAAAGGAGGTGTGCTGTGGTGAGGGGCTGTGCCAGCATTTCCTATGGAAGGCATCTGTGATGGATGCCTGATCACAGAGAAGGGGGGAAAGTTTTGTATTTTATCCTAGTAAATGGAGACACTTTTAATAAGAAATAATGGAGTAGAAACTAGTTTCTAAACCCAGAGAAATCCTGCCATGAAAGTGTTTCCACAAACTTACATTGAATGTTTAATACAGAGTGATAAACTACTCCAAACAAGTGGATATACAGGAAAAATGCTCATTGGAAATGCTCTTGCCTTTTTGAAGTGGAGAAAATCTTCAAGACAGCATGATCAGCCTTGGAGAGGAAAAAAGACGGAGCATAAATATACATGGGAAAGAGGTATGCAGAGATGAAATTACCTGTCCTGTATGTCTGTGATGCTCACCAGACACTTGAGTGAATTAGAGATGTTAAGGCTGGGCGATGAGCAGTGAAACCATTGTATGTGGCTGTGATGAGCACCATATGCACAGCCCATTCATGCCAAACCACCTTCTGAAGCAATTTCTGACCAGACTCCAGCACTAGCTCACATCCGTCTAGCCCTGAGTGAGCAAAACTCCACTTTCAGTTCTGTGGGGTAGGAAGTGATGGTAAGGAGAGGTGATGGGAGAGGTCAGTCAGGCTTTGAGAAGCTGATGGGAACCAGAATGAATTTTGGAGGACTGGGCTTGTAGGCCAGGATAAGACATAGAGGTTTCAGTGGTCTGTGGGTAAAGATCTTTCTGTTCCTCCTTGTCTCTCACGAACTCCTCATCCTCCTGGTTTATCTGATCCAAGACTTTCTTTTCTGCCCCATCTCTATGGGTTATTCATATAAATAATTACCATTGTTGCTTCATAATTTATCACCTTACAGATAAACAACACCTGAGAAGGTAATTTTCAAGACAGGCTGTAGTGTCCTGAAGAATTTCACCAGGCCAATTGAGTTAAATATATCTTTAATAGAGGCAGCTGAGCTGATGACTGGTAAAACAGTCCTATTCTGGGCTGTGATTTGGGCTTTGCTGAGGAACTCAAGACTCCAGCTGAGGTCTGGTAAGGAAAGGGGAGCACGCAGCATGCACAGATACTATTGCTGCTAACATCCTCTCTGAGCTTTTCTTACACTGGATACCATCTCCAAAACAAGATCTTACCTCCTGGCTCTCATCTCTTTGTTATCCAGGGCTTCCTTATGTTCAAGTATTTTCTAACCTTTCTCTGACTTTTGCTTGGCTCTTTTACTTAAATTGCACACTTAAAGCACATAATGCTCACTAAAGTGGTTTAAGGGAGAACAATAACCTGATTGATTAAGTTCACAAATCTAGCTGAAAGTCTTTAATGCTATCAGGACTTTAATCATGCAGTCATTACTACACAGGCAAGTTTGGCCGTAATAATCACTTTTGAAACATTTTTGTTGCAGGTATAGTAGGTTAGTACACCTAAACAAGTGCACTGCAAAGTGCAGTCAGCATCAGAAAACCCACTATTTTTGTCTGGTACTGCCATGGTTTTACAAAACTAACACAATACAGGGTTGGTATGGTAACAGAGCCCTTGAAAAGTGGAGACACAGGATGAAATGTAGAGGAGTAAACTCATAAGAGACCAGGCACAGGCCTGGCACTGGAGACCACAAAGGTACAAACAATTTGCCACCAGCCAGTTAAAGAAATGCAGATTTGGAGAAAACTTATGGCAACAAGGAGAACACAGAAATACTATCTGACATACCTAAAAGGCACAAGATACAGTTCATTAAGATGTAATGTGGATTTGCAGGCCAGCAGCAAAAGAGTAAGATTTAAAGCATGTTAGCAAGCCCACAAAAAGGAAGCAAGAAACCATCATGATGAACGTCCTTTCAGTGAAGGACTCAGGATCTGACAACTTTCCTTAAGACCCACGGCACCACCACCTGAATCAAACTACCAACCACAGTAGCCAGAGGATCATGGGAACATTAAGCAAAACATTGTGAAAAGAGGTAGAAGCTAAGCAGTGTGTATATAGTGATTTTAACTGTGTTATCATTATTGATACTTTTTCTGCAAGAATGTATTCTTTCTGTAATAGTTACTAATAATTCTTGGATTAGACTGCTGAGATTTGATTTCTACTAACAACAAACTGTTGGCTTTATACGCAAGGTGAGTTTCCTTTCTGTCCTTAAATAAGGGGAACCCTGCACACTCTGATGGGTCCAGGATATTTTATCATGTATGATAGATTAATAGACACATACAAGAGATGAGAGGCACTTTTGGCATCCAGCCCCAGCAGCCAGTGTCCCAGTCTGCAGTGGCAGGACACCTCCTTTAGAGCAGTGCCATCCCCCTGGACAGTCACCCCCTCAAGAGACTGATCACACTCAGCTCCTCTCACTTTCTGAGAAGAGATTTAGAGGGCAAAATCCTGTCAGGACAGCTGGGTCAGGAGCAAAGTGGGCCATCAATATCCCTTCAACATAAATCCCCCAGTTGTGCAGGGGCTAAAAATGGCATTTCATAGCTGCTGAGATAACTGTGCTAGCAGAAAAAGGGATCTCTAGTCAGCTTCCACTGAACTCCAGGTCCAGTTTATGGACTTACTATCAAAAGCTGTGAGCAAGTACACAGTGCTTGCTCTTGCTGTGATTCCAGGGCACTTGAGCAGGGAAAGAGCTAGTGCTGTCTTCTGCAGACAGCCAAGTCAGCAGCCTCTGGGTAGAAGTCTCTGGCCTAGTTGAAACTTCCCCACAATCTTCTGCCTAAGTCACCAAGATCTGCCCAAACAACTCTCGAGCACACAGCCAAGATACTCAGGCTGAACTTCGTTAGGCAGGGACACAGTATGAGTTTAGTCTGCTGACAGCAAAATAGAATCCTGAGGGATAGGCATTATACTAGTATTTCAAATGCCCTTAGGGTTTTACCCTGTTTCTGCAGAGCTAGCATGAGGACTGGGTCTCCCAAGGTGCCATTTCCACAGTCCTGGGCAATGACGCTCAGCTCCCAGTAGAAAAAAAGTACAAAAGGTACACTTACACAACACAAAAGCAAGTTGCATCATGGCAGTAATTTAAACCCCCAGGACCATTTAACTAGCATCATCACGCATTTCTCCATTGCCACAGCATCCCTCGCCTCAAGAGGCTACTGCAATTTTTTTAAGAACAACTGGGGGGAAAAAACCCCAACACATGCTCACACAAAGCCCCAACAACAGGAAGATTTTCTCCAGCTCTTTATATCCAAGTTAAAACCAAACCAAAACAAAGAACTTCTGACACATTATTGCAAATAAGCATGATTTTGTCAGGAAAATAACATGCTCTGTCATCAGTTCTCCACTGACATTCAACATCAGCAGCTCAGGTCAAAAGGAGGCAGAACAACATGGTCAGCACTATCAGGGGCAAGAAATAATAAATTACATGAAATCTCTAAAAGTTCTTTGTCTTCTTCCTGTGGTATGTGAAGTCAACTTATTTAGGAACAGACCGTCTCTTCTATTTTTACAGTTCTGCAGACAGTACAGAAAAAGGGTTTCAAAACTCTTTGAGGGAAGTGGTAGTTGAAATGTTCTCTATCTTGTAGCACTCTGGCACAATGTGAGCCTTTAGCATTGTTTACCAGCCACAGTTGCTAATTTTGGCAGGCTCTTACATACTCCTGTATAATTGAAGAGACAATCATGATCACCTAGTCCATCTTTGTACACTGTGTGAACATTCTTAATTTCTGCATTACACTTATTAGTTTCTGCATTACACTTACTATTTTCTGCATTCATCCTAGAACAACTGTTAAGCTATGGTATGTTTTCAAGAAAGGTTCTTGCTCTTGATTTCATATTAAGTGCTAAAGATCCTGTCTGTTTTCTGCATCATGTTCATCATAAAGAGGGCAGGTTTAGATTAGATATAAGGAAGGAATTCATTACTGTGAGGGTGGTGAGGCCCTGGTACAGGTTGCCCAGAGTTGTGGATGCCTGTCCCTGGAAGTTCTCAAGGCCAGGTTGTATGTGGCTTTGAGCAATCTGGTCTTGTGGAAGGCGTCCCTGCCCATGGCAAGGGATTGGAACTGGATAAGCATTAAGGTCCCTTCCAACACAAACCATTCTGTGATTCCCTAACCATGTCATTTCTTAGCACAGGTACACCTAAACAACAGGAGATTAAAAACAAACATGCTCCAGACATCACCACTCAAGCCCCTTGGATGTGAAGAAATAAAAATGGAAGTACTGTTTTTGCCACACATCAAATCAACAGGCTTTTGGAGCAAAAGGGGGAAACCATGGGGACTGGATGTGGCAGAAGAGGCTGTGCAGGCTGATAGCTGTGGAGGAGCTGGACAAAAGCTGGATGGGTTGAAGAGTAGGGCTGTGTGGATGAGATGCCTGTACCGCAATGGGGAGGAGGAGATCAAGTCAGATGAAAGGAGAGCTAATGAGCAAAACCTTGTGTAATCCTTGATAAATCTGTGCCTGTGATACGAAGTATTTCACTTTGAAGGTCCCAGAGTCACCACTGACACCTTCACTTTGTAATTAGACTCACCTAGGGATTCGCACATAAGCATTTGACACTGCTTCAAGACAGACTTGCTATCCATTTCTCCAGATTAAAGCATTACTTATCCTTTCCCCTGAAGTTACAATGCATGCAAGACTCAAGCAGGAAACTGACAAAGAGATCTACTGCTCTTAAGTTTTCTTACCAGACCATGACTGACATTCCTCATCTTTGTGGAAAAAAAAAAACCCTACAGCCAAAGCACAAAATGCCAACCAACCAACACCTCCTTGACTGCTTGCTCTCTTTTTACAGACCATACCACCAAGCTAGCTCTTTTACACTCAGGCAACTCTTGAAATCTCATGAACGTTTCTGTTCTGCACTCTTGCCTTTAGAAGGGTGAAGTGTTTTAGTTTTACCCTTCTACCTGTTTTTATTTTAATTCTCCTGAAACTGTGCACCTGAGACCTGGGCATTACTGTGTTGGCATTGCTTGTTGGTTCTCTAGCAGACTCTTCACAGCTTTCTTTGATATAATTCTATTTATCCTGAAGATCATACATAAGACTGTAGCCACCAATTTGAAAATTAACTGGAAATACAAATAATTCATCAAACTCATTAGGAAAAGAAAGCAGACATTGTGGCCAGTCATTCCAACAGCCACACAGAGACACATGGGAAAAAGCAGAGGCCCCCTCACCATAGCTATCCACTTCTGTTATCCTCCAAGATACATTCACATAGCAAAGCCTTTGTTGCGGGCATTTTGGCTGCAAAACAGATCACTCAGTCATGTGTCCAGATAGGAAAAGAAGAGTAGTTACTATGTTTATATTAATTTTCCTCTGCAAATACGTGTTAGTCTGTATGCTGCTTTCAACAACAAATGTCAACATCACAGCTCTCAGGTCATCCATTACAACCACTCATTTAACTACAGAAGCAATTAAAAAGTCTACTTTATGATAGATGATTAAATCTAATAATCTACTTTTTATGCTTTGAAACATATTGTCCTGGTTACAGGGGCCGGCATGAGTTTATCACTATGTGGGTGTAACCAAAACTGTGTATGTTACACCCTCTATGTAATTTCTGATGGACTGTTAATAATGGATCATTTGCAGCAGTTGTCCAGGGCACACCTGACACCTCAGGCTACAAGCTGGGTGTTAAAGAACCCTGTGAGACAGGGGAGTGCTTCCGTCTTCACACCAATGACTCAGCTGTGATAACTCTCCTCCAGGGAGGCATTAGTCCCTTCACACCCACCCTGAGGGGTCATGCCTGTTAATGGGCCATTAGGGACTGGCACAATAGGCAGCTGCAACGACCTAGACCATCAAAGATTCAAAAAATATCCCATGATTCACAGAGTTAAATCACCCATCGTGAAACTCCTAGCTCTAGGAGAGGTACGGGGCTTTCCCACCTGAATCTGAGCACATATAATCTTCGGGTTTTGGGACTTCTGGTACCACTCGCTGGATGCAAGAGGAGGACCAAAACCTCAACAAGACTGCGACTGCCACTCTTGACAAGGCTGCAATCATTACTTTGACAGAACTGTGACCATGATCCTCGCCAACAGGTTTCCCTTCCTTTTACTTTGTACTTATGGGGACCACGTGGTGCTCAGCACAAGGGATAATGAACACCATTCTGTTTGTGTCCCAGGGTGCTGGGTTATACATCTGTTTTTGTGGGTTAAAACCAAGGGTTTTTCTGTATTATTGTATTTATTGTAACCTTTTCAGTAAATTGTAACTCTGACTTGTAATCTCTCTTGAATTCATTCCTTTCTCCTGATGGTTTACCTTTAAACCAGCACATATATAAATAGCTAACATTTGTTTTCCAGCAGAAAGTCTCATACCTTTAAATGTCAGCACAAAGAATAACATTCAGCTCTCTGGCTCTATTTTGCCAGACAAGTCACTGATCTCTCAGAATTACAGCAACTGGTTAGGCAAATGCTTGTTTATAATTTCTGTCTCTTGAAAAAATACACACTTCCCCTTTGGCTAAAATCACTCAAACTAGGCAATGAACACAGCCCTCTGGTGCTACATCTCTGCCTTTAATAACTAAGTAATTATTTCTGGCTCCCTTTTATATCCAGTCCACATTTCTGTAACCTATTGCTATGTGTTATCAACCAAAGACAACAACCCTCACAGCCACAGCAGGCACAGCACAAACACCTCATGCTCTCCTCTTTGATACTCTGGGGTATACAGTACATTGCTAATATATCAGGGCTGGGCTTGAAACACATGGTGAAACCGCCATAGGAGAAAAAAAAACCCCAAAACCAAAACAAAAACCACATAAACATTTTTTGGCCTCCATCCAGAAGCCAGAAAAGTTAACAGAAGGTACAGGAACAATTTTGCAGCCCAAAATTGCTGATAAACTTCATTAGCTCAATGTATCTTCATTGACAAAGAAAATTCTGCAAACAGCAGTCTCCTCATAAGTACTTTTATGTCATCTCCTCATCAGTAGTTTCATGTCATGACATAACATCTGAGTGGGCTTTTGTTACACATCTCAATATTTATTAAATTTTGCTCAAAATGCAATGCATTAGGAGAAAAAGGATGAAAACTGCATAAGACCATTTTTTCTTCTTACCATATTACAGTGTTTTGAAACAAATATGAAAATGAAGACTTCATCCTTGATCTGTAACATAAAAGCAAAGTTCCTATTTATTTTATACTAACAAAATCCACAGTGTATGAAGTGCTAACTTGGGTCTTTATTGTTTATCTCATACCTGCTGCCATTTACTGAACACACACTGTTTCTCCTTTTGATTCTTGCTGATTTTGGTTTCCTGTAGGCGCAAAAAATGAAGATTGAGCCATGGTTTCTTTTCTAACAGAACCTGAACATTGTAAGAAGGAAACAGGAAGAAGAAAGTTATTTTCTAATATAGTCAAGCTCTTTCCAAAGCACTGCTCTTTCTACAATGTTCTTGTTCTTTGTTTTATTCCCTCAATTATCTTTTCCGCTCATAGTTTGAGATGTTTTTAATACTTTTCCTTCCTTTTATTTCATGGGCTTCTGAGTATTGCTTTCTGCCACATGTCCCTTACTACTGCATTCACAAAGCTCAGCTTCTGACTTGCATAGTGGCCAACATTTGAGCTGTAGCTCTGGCTGTTTCAGCTATAAAAATTGTGCGTGCCCTTGGGGCACAACTACAGTCATGTCCCCCAGCTGCAGTGAAGTTTTGCAGTGCCAGCAATTAAAATAACTTCTCTCTCAGTTCTACCCATCTTCCTAGTAATGTTCAGAAGTGTGACATTCTATATGATCCAAAGAAAGTGAAAAGAAATAACAACAGATTGGAAATAGCACAAATGCAGCTATTACAGAGAAGCCAAAACTCCAAAGAGCATTCATGTACAGAGACCCTGCCTCCCTTATTCATTTTCCTGAGCAAAACCTTTGCTGTTGTCCAAGGAGACCAAATCCGGACAGAAATAGGGCATCTCTGCAGAAGGATTCAGGCAGGTTGCATTCCCCATTCCCCATGCTGAAGATGTATCCAGCCAGGGAGAGAGCCAGCCTCGCTCTCAAGGCCAGTGATAAGACTCCTTCAGCAGAACAGGAGTCCTGGACTCCGGTTCTTAGTAGTAGCAGTACTACACTAATTACTCAGTTATTAGCATACCAGGTGCTAGTGTGGCAGCAACCTAGTCAGCCGCCCCTCCTGGCCAATGGTCACCAATTCTGTGCCTTGTGTCCCTAAAACATTGGGAAACAGCTGATTCCCAAGGCTGCTCTTCCAACTTTCTTGTTCTTCATTGTGTGTGCTACAAAATCCAGAGCCTGTGCATACATTGTCAGATTCCTTCAAAGACCAAAATGCACATGACCAAAGGTAGCTGCATGCTTACATACCTTAATTTCTCCCCAGTCCTACCTGGATGTCTTCATTTGCATCTGGTATGTCAGGAAAGCAAAATTCTCTACTGATCAACCGCACTTCCAGGTTATACCGCTTATTTTGATATGTCAGATTAATATCTGATTCCTAGTAAAGTCTTGTCCCAGACTGGATAAGTCAGATACTTTTCTTTAGTTAAATTTTCCTGAATGTCTTGAGCTGACAGCTTGAAATACCTTATTCTTTTTCACTGATGTTTATTTTCACCATGAAGTTGAGTTAAGCTGAGCAAACCTCACAGAGAAATCAGAGGAATCCTCTCAGTGCCAACAAAGTTTTATTAATGAAATGCGTGCAAATTGGCCCACATTCACTTTGTTTGCGCTGGAAGACATCTAGTTCCAACCCCCTGAGCTTTGCAGCTACTGGGACTGTAAACCAAGGTGAGATATGGACCAGGAGGGGTACAGAAATGGGCAGACCTATGCAAACCCCTGGGTTTTTTTTCTTCTTTTACCTTATTCACAGCTCCAACGAAATTTAGGCCCTCTCCTTTTATTGATGAATGTTAATGATTTTCCTTTCTATCACAAACCATCAGAGTACCTGTTCCAGCCTAAGAGCAGACTGGCTGCTGTGTATAAGCTGGATTGCATTCTGCCCATTATGTTGGTTTTGTCTCAGCGTGCATACCAGATCACAGGTGCATTAGACAAATGCAAGGAGGAGAGCAGGAGAGGTCATCTGCTAACTCAGCAGCTACAGCTGAGCAGCTGTCACATTGAAAACATGGTAGCTTTTTAGAGACTTGCTCAATGGCACAGAACTCCATCTTCCTAATCTATACATGCTGCCTTTCTCTTTTTGTTTTCTTTCCTCTTACAATTCTAGCAGGTACCATCCTCAGCCTCACCTAAACCTGTTGTCTTTGATTTGATGGTTGACTTTTAAGTAGTGTTCATTGTTGCTGGAGAGACGGCCACTCTAGCTGGCTGTCACTGGACTAGTAACAGCACTTGGTGATACCATAAATTTCTTGGTTCTTTATTTACCTTCTTCATTTAGGATTTGGTACAAGGATAATTACAGGATATGCAGCATGGGCGTTTAAAAGAGCTCTAATCCTAGGATGTAGATAATTTCCTGAGTAGTGGGACTGTTACTTTCTCTTCCAAAGCAAATGATAGAAGTCTTGGATAAGAGCACAGCTTAGACTACTTCAGGGCTCCTTGACTCAGTTCTCTGGCTCCCAGAAATGTGAATTTGGAAAGAATGGGTAGCTGAGGGAATCAAAATGGGCATAAATTTGAAATGACTGTTAGAGAGTTAGGAATGATGGTCCTGGAAGATCAAAACGTGTATTTTTGTATAAGTCCATATGAGAAGATTGGTGAACTTCCTGACAGATTAATGGGATGTATAGAAGCTAAATGATCACTAATGAGCACCTTTTTATTTTATTTCTTTTGAGGGGGTGTGCATGTGTCTGATGGCTTTTACCTTTTGAAGGTGAACACAGCTAGTGCTTGTAATCACTGGGGAAAGTTCTGGTTAGAGATAACTTCTTTGTGGCTGTGATATCTCTTTATGATTACATTTAAAGAAAAGGCAGTTCAATGACTGTCATATTGAATCAAAGGAGCAGGTATTTCAGACTAAGTGAAGTGAAAATTCTGTACCTACTTCTGTATGGATAGCAAAACCACAAGATGCGTTACTGCACACGCATGTGAAGGTGCAACAACTGTGACAAAACTAGCAAACAAACAAGCAAGCAAAAGACTGTGGAAATTTGTCCCATGATGTGTGAAGTTTTTAACCTTACCTTTCCTGACAGAAAGGCACATGACACTCCTTGAGCTGAGCATGGGAAGAAGTGCAAAGGAGGAAGTTACAAGATGCTTTACATAATGGCTGATTTTTTTCTATTCCAGTGTGTAACAACTCAAGATAAGGAAAATTTTAGCAAGTTTGCAGTGTCTTAGTGGGGATGGACTCCACTGACTGCATAGTGGGAACAGCCCCTACCAGGAGGTTCTGGCATAGGCAGCAGGTGTGCCAGGAACAGCTCTCATAACTGGAATTACATTTACTTTTCTATACCAAGCTAGTTTAATTTTTATTCATTGATTTCACCTTTCAAGTTTTGTCAAGTTTGTGCAGTATTGTCATAAAAATGCCATAACCTTATTAAGCTCTGTTTATATGACAACTACCTTAGGCACACTGTCAGCCTTTGATGCGACTGTCAGAACACTTAACTTCTATCCAGGGCTAGTGATTCCTTGTTCTTACTTAGTTTTGTGTAAAATATCATTTCAATCGTAGAGTCACAGAATCATGTAGATTGGAAAAGACCCTTAAGATCATCGAGTCCAGCTGCTAATGAAACACTGCCAAGTCCACCCCTAAACCAAGTCCCTAAGCACCACATCTGCACTTCTTTTATAGATCTCCAGGGAAGCCTATTCTAATGTTTAGCAACCCGCTCAATGTAGAAACTTTTCCTAATATCTAATCTAAACCTCCCCTGATGGGACTTGAGGCTGTTTCCTCTCATCCTGTCATTTTGTCCCAAAAAATACATTATGTGTTAGAAAATACCAGGCAAGCATGTCACCATTCAGGAAGCTAAAATTCACATGCCAGCCAGTGGTCAATACTTCAATCAAGACAGTTAAGTGCTTGTTGGTTGTACTCACATTAAGTTTTTTATTGCACTCATATTAAGCACAAAGGTCAGTCTGTGGATGTAGTGTGACTACCTAAAGACACTCGAGTTTCACAATTCATTTTCTTCAGCCTTAGCACAGCTGGGTTATCTCTTTACCTCCACGCTGATCCTACACTCCTCAACTCCACCTCATCACCTGTGGGAACACCACAGTTTTTCAGAGTGTAACAGTAGGGTGTTTTCTTCAGTGTCCAGTGCTGGCTTGTGATCTCCCCTCTCCTTGCTACTCATTGCTCCCCACTCAGCAAATTGTGACGTCTCCTCAGTGTTACAAATATGGACAGCAGATGGCAAGAAGATCAATTTTTCCACACCTTTCCTCAGGAAGTAAGACAACGTTTGGGAGAAGAAACAAAGGCAAGGGAACAGCTGAACTATTTCCAAGAGAGGTATGAGAAAGGGGAAGGGTAATGGCTCTGGAAAGTAGCTGTTTCCTCTTTTCTGTCTCCTTGAAAGCCTGAGAAGACGTGTGGATGTCAAGGATCCCTCAAGGTGCCTCCATTTTAGGTCTAGAAAAAGTGTCATTTGCAGAATCTCTGACAGGAGCTTAAAAAACTGCTACATCCCTTCTCACAGCTGGGGAGGTAAGAAGTTTCTTCTGTGTCCATTGACTCATCTGGCCCAGGGGTGGCCTTGAGTCTGCAAGGTAAAGGTGCAGAATTACCTGGCACTGTGACACTGAGATGGGAGACACAGGACCAGAAGGGTGGAAAAAGCTGCAGTCTCCATCCTGCTTATCATCACTTTAATTTTTTGAAGTGCATATGCATTTGCAAGAAAGAATGGAGCCTCTCAGCATAAATTAGGATTCCTCAATGTGTATGAATTCAGAGTACCGTTTCTGAAACACTCCACAGGGTAAAGGCCTTGAGGTGTTTTAAGAAAGGGGGAGAGAGCACAAGTCCCAACATGAGGAGGATGCTTTTCCAGCGGCTGGTGCTGACAGGTATGCCGCAGCATCGGCACTTAAAACACAGCACTAACCAAGTCAGGGCGAGCATCGCGGAGGCCAATATCCCCGTTTCCCACACCCGCTGTGCTCAGTGGCCGCGGCCAAGCCACACCGCCCCCCGCCTCCGTGGCTCCGCCGCTGGTCCCTGCCCTTCCCGCGGCGCCCCTGCGGCGCCGTCCGGCAATGACCCTCACCCCCGCATGCCCTGCATCCCGCCCCTTCCCGGCTGGGCGCAGGCGTCGCGGCGGAGCGGGGCGGAGCGCGCCGACGGCGGAGGGAGCGGAGGCGGGCGGGACGCGCCGGGGCGGCCTCCGCTGGTTCCCCCGGACCCGCCGCTGGGCGCCATGCGGGTTCCGCTGCCGCTCCTGGCGCTTGCGGCGCTGCTGGTGCCCCGCCGGAGCGCGGCTTCCCGCGGGGAGCAGCCGCCCGCAGGTAACGGGCGCGGCGGAACGGAGGGGAGGGGCGGGCAGGCCGGCCGGCCTGTGGTCAGCGCGGGGCTGCCGAGAAGCGGTGGGACCGGCGCCAGCGGTGCCGTAGCCTGTCCCGGAGCGCTGCGAGCGCCGCCGGTGGGGCCGCCGGCCCCGCGTCCTGCCGCCTCCCTCCCCGCCGGGGCAGTGGCGCCGGCCGGGCGGCGTCGAGCCCCGCCCTGCTGAGCGTCGTCCCCCTTTCCCCCGGGCCGGGCCGGGCCGTGCTGCCCCGCAGAGGTGCCCCCGGCTCAGCCCGGCCGTGCGCGCTGTCTCCTCTCACGGTGCGCACCCCGCTGTGGGCGCGCAGCACCGCGGCCCGGGCCGTGGTGACATCAGCCCTGACTTCGGGTGTCTGCGCGGCTTGTCAGGCAAAGCCAGAGCAGGGTGTGCTTCGAACAGGCCTGCTCAGCTGTGCTTTATAACTTCGCGTGTCCAAAGAGGCAGGGAAGCTGGCAATTTCAGTGCGGAAATAGGGAGCACAAGACTGGGGTGTCCAAATGAGGCATCGGACTCGCGGCCTGGACCACGCGAGTGGGGAAACCCTTCGGCCGAGAGCTGGTGGGGAGGAGGGGTGGCTGGCCAGCCGAGAACTGTGTGTGCAGAGATGTGATAAGTAAATTATGAAATAAGTATTCATTCAGGTTTCAGGCTTCACTTCAAACTGGAACAGCACATTAAAACTAGAGATTGCTATCCAGTAGTCAAAAGAGAACATGGATTTAATTTTTAACAGCACTGAGAGCTGTATACAGGTGTTCCACATTATGCCCTTCGTGAAAGGACTCAAATAGGAAGCATGTCCACGAGTTAGATGAGTGCAGCAGTATTCTCCTGAGCTTCACCCACAAAGTCAGGTCCATTTATTTGAAACGCTACATTATGTCACAGAAATTCTGTGTGCCCAGGCTCCTTGGATTCTGCTGCTGGAGATTTCCTGGAGTTTAGATCCATGCTCAGGTGAAGTTGGTTGTCCCTGTGGACAGGCCACACTATATGAAAGTCTGCTTAATGTTTATCTGATGTGGAGGAGCAATCAAAATGGTAATCTGCCTGATTTCCTGTCCCTTGATAGTTTACATCTTGAATATCCAGTTTGTTTGAGTTGATGGTTAACTAGTACACCTTGCTGGGAAATTCCCTTTTATTCCTCATGTTAGTAGTAAGGTGACTTGTTATGTTAAATACTGTTGTCCATGATCTGACTTAACCTCTTTTAAGAGCATGGCTTTTATTGCCAGTAAAATATGCCACTTTTACATTGTATTAAGCATCTCTAAGGTAAAAACCACATTACTGGTAGAACACTTGTAAAACAAACCTGCTATAATCCAGCACAACACGTGAACAATTATCTCTGTGTAAGAGTACATGGCCATGCTGTGGTGTAGATTATGTAGCAAGCTGCCTAGAAGCAAAAAGCTCATTTTTCTGCCCATGAGTGTAGCAAACCTTGAGCTCAAAGAAGCAGAACATGCTTCTGAGTTAGGTTTTGAAAACGTAAGCAGTGTTTTCCTGGTGATGCACTCAGGTTAGTCTCAGCCACTATAACCATGCCCTTCAGAGATGTCATCATTTAAATAAAAACTTAAGTTTTTAGTGAATAAAAATCTTATGAAGGGAGTTCTAATTGATACTTCTGTGTATTAGTTGAATGAAAATGCTGGTTACATGTTTAGTGACTAATACTACGTTCTTACTTCATTATTATATTGATGCAAGCAGATGTGCTGATTTACGGTGGAAGAATTGAAGGGGAAGTCTGAAGGATGTTTATGGTGCTTTCATACCCAGAATCACAGAATGGGTCAGGTTGGAAGAGACCACAGTGGATCATCTGATCCAACCTTCCAGCTCATGCAGGGTCATCCTAAACCACATTGCACAGGATCCTGTCCAGATGGTTCTTGAATATCTCCAGTGAAGGAGACTCCACAACCACTCTGGGCAATCTGTTGTAGTGCCCGGTTACTCCCACATTACAGATGGAGCTTCCTGTGCATTAGTTTCTGCCAATTACCTTTTGTCCTGTTGCTGGGCACCACCAAGAAGAGCCTGGCTCTGCCTTCTTGGCACTTTTCCTTCAGATACTTGTAGACATTGATAGGTCTCCTCTCAGTTGTCTCTTCGTGAGGCTGAAAAGACCCAGTTTCTACTCCAGGTACTCCATGTTTCTCCAGTATTGGGGAGCCCAGATTTTCCTTGGCAAGGACTGATTTTTTTTTTTTCTGAAGTCTTAGTAGGGCTTTCAGTGTGCCAGTAATGAGATACATATCTCAAGGCTGAGTGTGTAATGGGTAAATGCCCAGTCATTTTTACCTTCTTTTGTAGTACACAGTTTTCCTTGGAAAAGCCAGACAACGTAGCAGGTGTTGCAACACTTCTGCATTTCCTACAGCTGGGTACCTAATGCGTCTGCCTTGATAGGCCTGTGACTCCTCACTGGAGCTAGGCACTTGATGGGAACTCTATTTTAGTATCCCACAAGAGGAGGTCTCTGGTCAAGGCTACAGTGTTAGAACAAGATTTTGATGCTGTGGTAGCACATTGAAAGCTAGATTCCCAAGGACATGTGTAGTTTATTTGTGCAGCTGACTTCCTGTTATATGTGGTCATCATGGTGGTCTTCATTTGTTTGTTCTTTTATGGCTCAGTTTACTGGTACTCCTAGCAATTGTCTGTCCAGCTGAAAACAGAAGCAAATTAGATGATAGAAAGTTCTATGTTTAGATATCATCTATTATAATGATTTCTCATCTATAATAAAAGTGAAGAATAATCATAAGATGGGTAAAAAATATTTAGCTTCTACTATTATTTTTCAGTGTCTATCCTGTGCAACTTGCTGTGTTTTTTTTTTTTTTTCAAATGGTGATCTCAGTCTGCCTCTCCATAAAACTTTCTGTCTTGTGGAGATTTTTATCATAAGCAATGCATTTTAAAGCTTCACAGAACAGCATCAAACCTCTGAGCCCCAAGAAAATAAAATCCTGTTCTAAACAGAAGCTGTAAAAAGGCTCTAAATATTATGTATAGTGTTGATTCCTGATTCTTACAAAATCATCCAAATGAGTTTCACTAAATATTTAAAAAATTAATAGCTTTAAATTTTACCCTTGGTCATTGTGTTTCCTTCATTTATAAAATAATTCCTCTTTGAATTTAAGATATTTTGAGAACTTCTGATAGAGCTGTTTGCATAGAATTGCTGTCTCACATTAATTTAGCTTGTTTGTAGTAACTTTGTTAAGTAAGTACCATCAAGGTACAGGAGTGGCATTACAAGAGAAATGCACATCCTACATTTCTTTCGGAGGGATAAATGAAAGTGAGTAAAGGCAAGCACATGCAAGCATTTCCACATACACTGTGTGGCTGCTGCCACTTAGGAGAAGGCTGGGCAGGTAAGCAGGCACAAAATTTCTTCAGCACTTTGACGCTTGCTGTTTGCCTGTCTGCCAAGCTCCCCACCAAAGCCAACCAACAGGCAGTCTCCCTTCCAGCAGTCTGATAGGAGCAGGAACTGAGCTGTTTAGTGCCTGGCCTGCCAGAAGTGCATAGAGAGGGGTGCATGCTAACCCAGAGATGATACCTTGAAGGGAAGCATGGCACTGGGCAGAGCCTCTGCTCTGACAGCTCTTTCCCTCTTCTTGCCATGGCAGGTGCTTTGTGCTGCTGTAGACCGTGCTGAGTGCTGACCTCTTCCTGCTGGGATTCTGTTCTGTGGCTCTGGTCAGTGCTCCTAGCTCTCTTCTAGCCCCCAGAGGGCTGTACTCTGCTTTAGTACAGACCAATTTTGTTTGATTCACAACACTGAAGTGAGGATCCAAATGATTAGAGGATCATTTGTTATGCTTTTAAGCCCAGCCCAGAACCAAGCCCCAAACAGACATTGCTCACTCCCCCACCAGAGGGACTGGGGGAGAATCAGACAGGTAAAAGAGAAAAACTCATAGGTTGAGATAACAGCAGTTTAATAGAGAAAGCAAAAGCTGTGCAAAACAAGGAATTAATTCACTGCTTCCCATTCAGCTATATCCAGGAAAACAGGGTCCTATCATGCATAGTGTTTACTTCAGAAGACAAACACTATCACTCCCCCACTCTCTCCTTCCCCTCACACTTTATATATTATACGTCGTATAGTAAGAAATATCCCTTTGGTCATTTGGGGTCAGCTGTCCTGGCAGTGTCTTCTCCCAACATCTCATGCACACCCAATTTCCTTGGTAGCACAGCATTATGAGAAGTAGAAAAGGCCTTGGCTCTCTGTAAGTACTGCTCAGCAATAACGAAAACATCTCTCTAATATCATTACTGTCAGCACCACAAATGCAAAATACAGCCCCATGCTAGCCACTGTGAAGAAAATTACCCCAGCTAAAACCTGCATATTCTACATCTTACCCCTACCATTTACATCGTGCTTCAGTCCCGCACTATTCAGTACAGCTTCATTAACCACCACCACCTTTCCCATTCTTTGATATCATGCGCAGATATTGTTCGCTTGGTCTGTTACCCATGCCTGTAAAATGTCTGTAAAATGTCTGTTGAACTCATTTAGTCCAAGACTTTTGGGCTCTGTTACAAGGGTCACCTGGGACAGGAAAGGTGGAGTGTTGCAGTTAGTGACCACCAAAGCCAGCTCAGCTCAGCTCAGGGCACTGCTGCATTGCAGCTGCTTCTTGTAAGGCTCCTCCACCTTTGGTTTTTGTGGTTCTTGTAGTAATTCCTGAACAGAAATCATGGCTTAGAACAATTTGAAGGCACATTCATTACAATCCACCTCTGTTCGCAATTAACTTGCAATTAACTTGCAATTAACTTCTTCCTTTATCCCCAGCCTGGCTGCCACAAGGGGTTCTTGCTGGAGCCCACCAGTAGCATAAACCACTTCATGGCCCTCCATAGGCTGAAGGGGACAGCCTGCTTCACCACAGTCTTCAAGGCAATCTTTGCTTCTCCTACTCAGTCATGGTGTCCCACCCACAGGAGACAGTCCTCTTTGAACTTCTCCAATATGGGTCCTTGCCATGGGCTGCAGTTCTTCACAGACTGCTCTGGCATATTTCCCCCATGGGGTGACAGGTCCTGCCAGCAAACCTGCTCCAGCACAGGGTCACATCCTCCCTCAGCATCCACCTGCTCCAGCATGGGGTCCGCCATGGGCTGCAGGTGGATCTCTGCTCCATCATGCGCTCATTCACATGTCACAGTCCCTTCAGTTCAAGTTCACATCAGTGTTCCAGGCTGTCCAGTACAGCAGCACAGAAAGCAGCAGCAAGACCCTGGCCACCTGCCAGCCCAGGCACATTGCCCTGGCTGTTATCAGAATGTTCCCAGGCACAGTACGGGAAGGGGATAAGCAGTACAGCAAGCAGCAAAAGCAAGGAGCACTACACTGATACACTGGTAAGAAAGCAAGCCCCTTGGCAAGCACAGGAACCTGCTCATTACCAGCTAAACAGGACAAACTGCTGTAAATTCAGTTTGGTACATCCCAATCAAATTTGTCATTATTTCAAACCCTTCAAGCCCCATGTTGAGCACCAAAATAAAGGAAATGCAGTGTTCACAGTCAAACCAAAGTATTTTTATGTGCTGTTTTTCATCCTTAGCATTGACTTGTGGCCTTCTGAATCGTTTTTTCAGAGTATTGGCTGCCTTTTCGCCACCTTTTTTTTTCCCCCACTTAAAGTAAACAATTTTCTGTGGAGAGAAAGGACTTCACCCAACAAGCCTATGAGGTTTAAAGTGAAGACCTTTTATTACACACAGCACATGGTTTATATAGGGTTAAAGCTACATCTTATTGGCTAAAAAGGTCTCACACCAACACACTAGAACCTTTAATTGGTTAAAACCCATATCTCACAAGTCCCATGTTTATATTATCTTATCCTGGCTGTTTCCACGCACCTGCGAAGTCCTGTGAGAACCTGAGCAGCTCCCATGAGAAACCTCTAGGGAGTAGCTAACTCCTCCAAGCAGCTGTGACTTGTTTATTCTCTGCTGCCTTCAGTCTCACAGAGTTGGTGCAGGTTGGATCACTCACAAACCCATTTTCTGAAAGAAACTTCCCAACACCCCCTGTGTATGGCTGCAGAGTCCTCCAGAAGCATTCTGGATAGCGCAAATTTATCTGATCTTTTTCCCCTTGTTTTCATTTTCAGTGGTGGTGAAAGCTAAGGAGAAGGACTTTTTAACTTCTGTGAAGTCAGCAAGATTTCCACCGTTTTTGGGTGCAGTTAAAATGGTTCTGTGAGCTCAGGTAGAGCACAGGGCTGGCACAAGGAAGGGACACTGTTTTTCCCAGTCTGAAAGAAGAAGGGACTGATTTGTTAAAATTGAAGCTGGCTGTCTTTAAATAATGTTACCCACTTGGCATGAATCCACAGCAAAGTTCAAACTGTTGTCCCTCTTGGCCTATTGAAGTGGTTTAAAACTGTTTTCCTCCTATGTATCACTTGAGGATTATAAGGATTAGTTTGTTTTTAATGGAAATCTAAAAAAGGAACAAACTTTCAGAAGATGTTTTTACTTGGGTTTTTTTCACATTTTGTCTTTTTAAGCTTTGAATTTGTGTTTTTAATCTGTATTTCAGCACCTAAATGATGTTTAAAAGGGACATACAACTTAAATGAACTCTGTGGCTCTCAGGGGCAGTGCTGTCTCAAATAGCCATGTGGTAAAGTCTGCATTTGGACTCATCAGGCCCTATTCTGTTACGTGCATTATTGCACTTCCAGTTAAATTCCACTTCTGTGAACTGTGGTGACAAAAGCCTCTGTGTATGCAGCAATGCCTCGTGGCCTCTGCCAGAATGAGAGAAGGAACTTTGGTGTTGCACAAGATACAAACATCAGCTGAAAGGCTGTCTCATTTTTACGTCTCTGAATTGTCCAGTTCATTGAATTAATTTTTGCTATTGAGCAATGAATTTCTGAAGCTCAGTGAATAGGTAGAAAATCTACATATATAAAAAACATTAAGTCCTTCTGTATATGCTTTAAAAATAATTTTATTGAATATATGGCTGCTTCAAACTTGTGTTTCATAAGTACTTTCCATAGGTAGTATTGTTCAGGAGCACTTTCATAGTGAACAAGATAGTCAAGTTTCAAGCTAGTATAGAAATTTTTCTTTTATGTCTATATAGTTTGCATATGTCTGACCCTGCTGAGATGTGTGAGAGATAGTGCAGGGTGGTGTTCTTGACTTGGGGAGTTGAAATTATAAAAAAAGACAAGTTAAACTTGTTCTTCACAAGTTATGCTTGTAAATAAAGGCAAGCATTTTCTGACTCAATGATGAATGGTTTTGAAGCAGAACTGCATCATGTATTGTGTGCAAGTAGTGGATTAGTTCTAACAGTTATCTGTCTTAATCTTAGAAGATACAACTGGATATACTTGTTTGTGTTACTTTGAACAAAAACCAAACCAACTCAACATCCCCCTTATTTCTCAGCAGCCTGAAATCAAGCAGCAGCAGATACTTGCAGTAAAACAAGTCTTTCAGAAGAGTTTGGCTTTTAATTTCCTCCCACAAGTATTTCCTTCCTGTTTGCTATGCAAGTTTGCTGAACATGTAAATGTGTACTAAATCTTAAATACATTAGTTAAGATAATTGCACATTGAGCAGATGTTTGATTATATATATACAAACACACCACAGTAGTCACACCTGTTGAGGTTTTTACCACCAATATGGCAGCAATAGTCTGGGTTGTTCATACGTGGACAAATAAATACATTTCTCTCTAAGTTATAACTGATGCAGGTGGGAGTTTGCTGAGATAAACTGCAGTCTGTTCTCTGTTAAACGGTCAACTTCTAGGTCACCCTGTGACCATGTTTGTCTTTGCTTTTACCCCTCTCTTACTCCTACTTTTGCTTTTCATCATTACAGTTCTTTATCCGCAAAATCCAGGCCCATTTAATTTTTTTTAGTACGCTTAAAAAAATTGTAAATCTAACTGGCCTTCTTTTGTCTTTTATTCTTTATTCTTGGGATGTAGAGCTGCTGTCTGAGTTCCCTTTGTGTTGTTTTACCGTGCACTTAGACATCTCAATTTCTTAATTGAAATTAAAAATTGTTCTTGCTGCCATCTTTGTTGGCTTCTCATCAGCCAGTATTTCTGTCTTACAAGACAAGGTGAACTGTGGATGGAAATCACTGCATTTGAACAGGAGGCAAACTAGAACTTGTTGAGTGTCTTGTATAATGCACCATGATACGAATTGCTAATCAGTTTTCTTCTGATTTTTTCCACACTTTCTCACTGTTTGAAATTGCACCTCGAGTGTTGCTGCATTTATGTTTATTGTAAATTAAAAGGAATTTCATGTTTAACAGTGACCTTTGTTGCACTATCCGCTGTCATCATCTTCCAGTTGTGCCTGCCGAACAAAATAGAACATGGTGTAATGTTTAAAAAAAAGAATGCTTCATCATGAGTTAAGTAAAGCTGTGTTCACATAAAAAGCATTTAGAAAGATTAGATATTAGCACTTTGAAAGTCCACAATAATCTCTGTGGTCTAGACTCTTGATGCTGGAATGAAATGAGGCTGGGGTGTCCCAAGGCTTGGTCTCTGGAGTGGCTGGAGGAGAAACCATCAGATGTCACCCAGACTGAGTAAAGGGACTGTGAGCTGTACAATAAAGAGCATTTGTTTAGTTCCCTCTGCAAGGCTACACATGCCTCATGAGGGTCAACAGCTCCTCCCATTACAGTATCATTGGCAAATTTTTCAAAGGTGCATTCAACTCCTGCTTCCAGATCATTGGTAAAAATACTGAACAGAACAGGCCCCCAGGAACACTGCTGATCACAAGCCAGGTGCAGTGCAGCTCCATTCAGCACAACCCTTGGAACTCTGCCCTTCAGCCAGTTCTTCACTCAGTGCACTGTGAACCTGCACATCCCACAACTTGTTCAGAAGGACGTGGTGAGGGACAGTATCAAAAGCCTTACTGAGATCCAGAAAAATACATTCACTGCCTTCCCTTCGTCCACTAGGCAGGTGACTTTATCTTGGAAACATAACAAATCAGTTAAACAGGACTTTCATTTTGTGAAACCCTGTTGATTGTTCCTGATAATTATCTGTGCTTTCGTGAGTCTTTCCTCATGTTCTTCTTGCAGATTGGAATAGTGGCTAGCATCCAGTTAACAGGGACCTCCCTAAAACTTCGGCAGATGATGGAGGGGTCCTACTGTAACATCTGTTACCTTCTTCAGTGCTCTGGGGTCAACCCCTTTTGTTAACAAGTTTTATTTGTATAATGGTGCACAAAAGTTAAATTTAGTAAGGTTAACTACACTGTGCCTTAAAACTGCATATTTGAAGTTAGATTTGTGTGCTTGACACGTCTTCTATCAACTTGTCTCCTTTCTTTTCATGTGGTTGTGAATTTGATGATTGTGTTCCTTTTTTTCCAGTAGCTGAAATATCACTTGTACGTACTTAAGCGTAAACCACAGAACCATTTGCTGAGTGTCTCTGCTACATGTATCAAACCTTGGTGGTTGATAGCATATCTCAGCCTCCATGTATTACTTTCGGTAATGTGTTATATTTGTGGTCTTGCTCTCAAGATGTGAAAATTGTTTACTTTCCCTCAAAGTATAACAGAGTGAAGTTGCAGCAGTTGCTTTGTGAACAAGCAGCAGCCTGGAGCAGGTCAAATATGAGTTACCTCTCAGTGTTTCATAAAAGCTCTGTTGAGAACACTAAAGATGCCAAACCAGACATTGAGAACCTGAGAAGTAACAGTTAAAATCGGTTGAGAGACTTCCATTTATTTTCTCTTCCTGTCATGTGACAGCCTTCAGTAGTTACAGGATCTTGTAATTTTCCTTCCCCTGCAGCTGCTCCCTTGATATCCCTGTTGGTGTTGGTGCTTAGAATAGATACTTAATGCACAAGGAAAACTGTCAGTGCTGCTTTTTATGTTTGTACTGTTTTGCTACATAATCTCAGATATTGTGTACTAAGTGCACTTCAAATGCTTTCTTGTATATGGAACTAAATTATAAGTTCAGTGTTCAAATTCTTTACAAACATTTGTAGTTTATTTTTGACATTACAGGTTACTGAAAATAGTGCTGAAGTGGTAGAAGTGTCATTGTTAGAAATTCATGTTGAATCCAGGCTTTCCCCAGCAAGCCTGTTGTCTTTTGGCCCTAATACTCCAGCTTTGGGATGATCTCCCGCCCTACCCTCCACCCACTCCATCTGAATTTCTGAACAGCAAGGGAAACCTACAGGAGCTGGGCTAATCTCCTCTAACTTGAGTAAATTCATACTATCTATCTTGCTGATATATCTGTAAAATACCAACACAGGGATGTAATCATCACTGCTTATGAACCTGGTATGGGCTGTCTGATGGACTTGCTTTCAGTGGGCAGGGGTTATCCTGCTTTCTGGGTTGCAAACAGTACGAAAGCTCTCTCTGTAGGAGAGGGGAATAATAAATCAGCTTACAGGGCTCATATGTGTTTGTACTGGTGATAGACTAGTTCATTTGGGGGGAAGTATTTGTGATTTTTATGTCTAGCATGTTGCCTTTTCCAAATAATTTAGGACTACATTTGACTGGTCTTGTGTTTGAATAAGTCTGTTTATCAAAGTGCAATTGTTCTCTTTCTTCTAGTGCCTTCACCAATGGAGATTGAAGTAAAATCTGAAAATCTCAAAACTCTTTTGCATTGGCAGTACCCACCTGTGTCTGAAACTCCTCATTTTGTTGTGGAAATCAAGCCTTATGAGTAAGTTCTTATTATTTTGTCATTTCTCATAGCTGATATTCTCTGGAAGGATATAGTAGCAGTCAGTTCATGGTAAGTGTTTTTGTTTCTGTGTAGTGAAGTCTTGTAGAGTGAAGACTGCCCAAGTGTAAATTAAGACAAAATTAAGTAACAGGATGGTTGAGGTTGGTAGGGACCTCTGGATGTCCAACCCCTTTGCCCAAGCAGGTCATCCCAGACCATTGTCCAGTCAGCTTTTGAATATCCCCAGGAAAGGAGAGTGCACAACCTCCCTGGACAATCCGTGCCAGTACCTGGCTACCTCCACAGTTTTGTTACAGGAAGTGTGTTGTACAATACTCTGCAATTTATACTGTATTAACTATTACTTGATCTCTTTTACAGTTTAGGTTTCTATAAGATCATCACAACTTGTGTGAACACTTCAGCTCATTTTTGTGATCTCTCAGGGGAAATATGTGATCTTTATTCATCTCACTGGCTTCGAGTTAAAGCTCTTATTGGGTCACAACAGTCTGAATATGTTGAGACAAATGAGTTTATTTTGCAAAGGCATGGTAAGTTGCATCATCAACTAAACCTTGTAATTTTCCCCCAAATTTGTAAAGTTAGTAGTTACCCCTTTTTGCTGTATTACTATGTTTTATTTGGGAATATCTTAAAGCCAGGAGTCCAGGATGAAATGAAGCCTGATGATTGTTTAGTGGAATTCCATAGTACTTGTTAGCCCTGGTGCTGTGGGATCTGAGTATTTGTTTTAAAACATGTAAAGGCAAGAAGATGATGATGCTGGTGCACTCCGTGAATTCTTGCCCAATTTTCTGCTGCTCCAGGCACCAGTTTAGGGTAGGAAACTGTCATCAGACACTATGGACCTTTAGGCATCACTGAAGTAGTTATGCCTTGGCTTGACACTATAATGCCATGTACTGACAGCTTTGGGTAACTAAGGACTGTCTAGAAGCTGTGGGATTTCACTGTAACTGGATAACTAAGTTACTGATTCTTCATGCAAATCCTTTGGGCTGCTTTGGGAAAAATCAGTCTTGGACATCAATATTTTACAGTATAGAGTTACTATACAGTAAATTTTGCGTCTAGAATCCAGGCCAGTCCAGTACAGTGTGGCAGGTCTTGGCATTGCATGGGCAGTGCAAAGGAAATGCGACAGAGCAAGGAGAGACCTCCTCTCATGCTTGCTCCATTCTCAACATATATCATTTCAGGCAGAACATGACCCATGAAATTCTCTCTGATTGGGCTATGCTTTTGTTTTCTGCTATGATTCCCTCCCCACCCAATAGTCCTATGACTTGACATAATGGCTGGTTCTAATGTTTGACAAAGGGACAGAAGTCATAGTAATAATACTGATTTTGACAATTAGCAGAAAATTTGTAGCCATGTATAGAGAAGAGAGACAAAATCCTTTTCCCACTGAACAAGGAACTCATGTTCAGTCAGATCATTAGACACCAAAAATTTACATGGGCCATAGGAAATCAGGTTTCCTAAGGACTTGCTCAGTGTGAGATTAGTTTGGCTTTTCATATAGTCTTTGTTTCAGTACAGTATTGATTTTAGGTGAGGTGATTTATGGTGGGATCTGGTCAACAGTGTCATGTTTGGTTCTTGTTCACGTGTATATTGAATTGCTGTTAGTCTTTTCTGTTGTCAGCTGAACTTTTATGGCCTTATGTGTGCAGGAGAGTTGAATTGCTTAACAGTGACATTCTTCATGGACAGTCTGCTTCCCTTTTAGAAGCTAATTCAGTAATGTATCCAAGTGCCTCCATTACTTCTAAGTAACAAGAGAGGTCTCACCTCAACAATTGTTGAGCAGTTCAACAACATTGAAATAAACATGTAATTTTTCTCAAATGTCTGATGAATTTTTGAAAGCTAACTACAAATAACATATTTTATGTTAAAAGCTTAAAAATGGCCTAATAGCTGTGGTGCAATGTCTTGCAGGAAAGATAGGACCACCAAAACTGGATCTGTCAAGGGATGGTGATAAAATCGTGGTTGATATTTACCATCCTGTGTTCCCTCTTTCTTGTATTGAAGACATTGATTTAAAGATCGAGTACTTGGTGACTTTTCGGAATAGCACAAATGAGGTAAGTTCCGAAAGTAAAACTTGGAATTAAAAACTCTTGTTTACCTTACATGCCTAAGCAAGAGATTCTCCTATAACACATGGAGCAAACAGATAGCAAGAAAACAGTTGAAACTCTAAAATGTTGAATGCGTTACAGTGAGATATATGACTGGAAGATCTGTATTTCAGTTGTCCAGATGAATGTCTTTTAACAAAAATTAGATTATTGCCTTAGCTGTACTCAAGATAGAGTTATTTGATCCTAGGCTGTTGTTTCTGCATACATGCTAAAACATTGGTAACTTTATTTGTGCCCCTTTCACTTGTCTAGAGAGACCTTTCATTTAAGAAAATTACCTTTCAAGGTATTGAAACTAGTTTATTTAGCAACCATGGAGGGTGAACTTGAGGAAAATTGTAGTAGATATGTTTACTTACAGTTACCTTTTTATATGCATCCAGGTCCAGTTTTATAAGTGAATCAGGAATGTGGATCTAGAGTATGAACAGCACAAATTATAGATGGAAAATACCATGTTCTGATCAAGTAAAACATCTTAAGGTAGCTAATAAGCTGATAGCTAAAGTTCACACAGCTTTTGCAAGTGATATAGGTAATACAGGAAACATCTCATTGTGTTTTAACATTTTTTGAAGTGTTAGAAGGTGCTGTAACATTGTTCTCTTGAGTTAAATGATACAATGTGTCTTCTTTTTTTTCAGATTAAGGAGTTTGTGGAAGACAACTGTACAGTGGATAAATGTAGCCTTGATATCCGAGTTTCTGATGGAGGTTACAATTACTGTGTTTCAGCAAAGGCAATTATTGATGAACTGATGATTGGCACCTCATCAGAGGAAAGCTGCATTTCTGTTCCTGTCACACGTAAGAGTAAGAGGATTCTAAAACTATAGTAAGAAAATACTGAATCTGACCAGAGATTTGATCTAGCATGTATGTGAGCTCTGATAGAGGCATGGGATGCCTGTGGGATAATAGAAAAAAAGAGAAAATATGATCATTCTTTTCCAAATGCACTTTGACAGTTCTGAAGACCTTTAAAGATCATGTATTATTTTCAAATAACCCTGACATTTTTGGGGATGTTTTTCCTGCTTATTGGTATCACAAAACCTGTTTCCATTCCACCTGATCAGTGATCAGTGGTGTAATTAACAAATAACAAATGGACCATACACTGAGTTACGTGGTTTTCAGAAGCATTGTCTCTTCTAATAGCTCTCTTTTTGCTCAGTCTCATCACTGCATACAGGCTTTTGAGTTTGAAGCAACTATAAACCTGTGGTCATGAAATTTGTCTCTTAAGAGAAAAAAAGGCAGCTAGTGACCCAACTTTATATCTCTGATAACCTCTTACAAACTTTTTAATGTTATTATGGCCTGAAATTTCAGTAGAGAACAGAGATGAAATGGATAGAAGGAATTGTGTTTTTATTGTATGCACAAGAGTTGCAGTATGAGTGGGAGGGGAAGACATTAAAGAGAGTCACAGTAGAGGAGGCCTACTGGTAATAGCTAACAATTCTATGTTTTGGAAGATTTTGCATTTTACTTTTATTATACATAAACTATGTGTAGTTAGTTAATATGCTATCACATGGAAAAGGTACAAATCTCTTCATCCCCATCTGTCATCTCTAAGGAACAAAAAAAATAGTTATAAAATTTCTATAAAAACATGATTATGTTTATATAAATTGAAAATCTTCTGTCATGATGATTTTTATTTACTCAAAGTTTTATCAACCAAGTTTTCTTGAGTGAAAAAAGGAGTAAATTGACACATTCACATGTTACAGATAAGTGTTCAGGGTTCCTACAATATCTCAAGTTATTCTAAGTGATAGAGTAGTGGCTTGTTTTTCCAAACTTCCATTGCTTTACCTTCTTAGGTGCACGATATATCATCATTGTGTTTGTTGTTATTGGGATCCTGAGCGTAATGTTGATGATGTATTGTGGCTGCAAGAAACTAAACAAAAAGAACATAAAGCTGCCTAAGTCTTTGGTAAGTTCAGACTTCTTGTCTGCATCAAGTTTTTAATACTCAACTGTTTAACTTGTATAACTACTATATCTTTATGCCAATCTCTTTTTGCTTGTTTGTTTGTGGGTCTTCTTTTTTTAACCATGGTCTAGTGGATGTTTAGAATTTATGCCAGTCTACATTCTGATAGCATCTGCAGCCAGATGCCTTTTATTTTTTAAGGGTAGACTTCAGTCTTTCTTTTAGCTGAAGTAGCAGTAGTTGGTCTACTTTGAGAACTTGGTTCTTAAAAAACTCAATGTGTGTGTACCTAGGCAGGTTCATCCTAGTAGCAGAGACACCAAACTACAGAATAACTGAGGTTAGAAGAGACTTTTTGAGACGGTCTAGTGCAACCCTTTTGCTCAAATGGGATCAGTAAGAGGAGGTTACTCAGGATCATATCCATATGGCTTTTGAACATCTGCAAGGAGGATGACTCCAGAGCTGCCCTGGGCAACCTATTCCAGTGTTTAACCACCCTCACAGCTTTTTTTACAATTAGATAAAATTCCATGTGTTTCAGTTTGTGCCCATTTCCTTTTGTCCTGTCACTGGACAGCTATGAGATTCCTTCATTACATGGTAATACTGCTAACTGCTACAATGTTCTTAGAGATGTGCAGAGTAAGGGGAGGGAGGGAGTAATAGTGCTGGAGGAAGAGGGAACAACTAGGGGGAGTCTGTTCTCTCACTGAGCAGTCACAGGCAAGAGGGATCAGCAGCAGCTCTATCTTAAGAGCTCCTTGTGCTTAGGAAACAGAGTGGATGTTCCTTAAAGAGCAGAAGCACTTCTTGATTTCACATCAGGCAAGAGTGGAGTGTCTAACAAGTACTGTTATAATGCCCTCCTGGTCTCCCAGCTAGTCACAACGTAAGAACCACAACTTTCAAGAACTGCCAGATGAGGCAGTAGTAAACAATAATCATAGCGAGAGTGAATCTTCTCAGTGGATGTAGGAAGCCTCATGAGGCTTATAGAGAGAGTAGGCCATGATCTTCAATTCCACATTCTTCAATTTCAAGACCCTTTATAATGACCCCTCCCTCCAGGTGTAGGGCTGGCTCAATGCCCAAGATCCCCCTGCAGCCTGCTTTGTTTGGAATAGAATACTAGGAGGAGAGATTGTTCTGACTAAATGGAGGTATCCAACCCAGAAATGCTATCCAGGTCCCTCTGTAGTAAAGCAGTAATCTAGTCCATCAACTTGCGCTGCACAAGATGATTCATCTTGTTCTAAAATAATACACAGTTCTGGTCAGACGAAGTGCTCTCTTAAATTCCTGTTTCTTTCCATGGACTGCGATGTAGCCAGGAGACTAATTCAGAGATAGCCATTCACACTGTAGACTTCAAAAAGTCCTCAAGGACTGCCACCATAATAAGAGGCAGAGCAACTCCTTTCTTTCTTCTATATCTGATTTGGCATCATATGGTATGAAATATCTCTTTGGTTACAGCCTGTGTCACTTCCTGTATCTTCCAATACAGAAACATAGGGCCTACTACGAGAACCTGAAGTTTGGCCTAACTAAACCTATCACAGCTCCTAAACGCCTGTGAGCTGTCTGATGTGTGCTCCAAGATCATGTTTGAGCTCACCTTGTTGAAACTCATTTGTGTGCCCATATTCTCATTTTTCTGGGCTATATGTTATCTTGTGATTCCCAGGTTCCAGTGTACCACAGTGTAGTTCACACACTACATTATGCTTTATTGCTAAACAGATGATGGAGACCTATAACTGTTTATAAATACAGTTATGTGGGTGGTCAGGCACTGAGACAAGTCCACCAGGGAAGTGATCACTGCTCAAAGTCCATCATCATCAAAGAAGCATTTGGACCATGCTCTTAGATGTATGGTTTAGCTTCCAGGTTGTCCTCAGTGGAGTCAGGAGTTGGACTCTAATCCTTGTGGGCCCCTTCAAATCAGGATATTCTGTGATTCTGTCCATTTCTATTGATGTCTCTAGGGACAAAAATAAATTGCAGCACTCATAAGAATAGTTTCAATACAGGTGATATGAGTAATGTGGGAGTGTAAAATGAGCAATTAAAAACCTATGAATAATTATTTTTATGGTTTATAATTTAAAGTGATTAATAAATAGTGTAAGTAATTACTATGAGTGATACATTTAATTATATGACATTATCTCTGTAGAATTCTTGGAGCTGAGAGCCTGTCACTGATATCTGAGTATGTACTAGGCATTTGTTTCTGTACAGGTTATGACCATTGTGCTTTACCTGAGCTTGTCTGAAAATAAAATATCTAGGGAGTTTTTCCATCTCTTAAAAGGCTAGGCAAGATTTCCTAACTTAGGAGTGTTGCTTCCTGATGACTTTAAGTAGATGCTAAAATATCATTTGAGTGACTTTTAGCAAGTTGGAATTTTCCAACAGAAGGAAGAAACCAAAAGAACAACCATCAAGCAGTTGTCTTTGTGATTCTTATATACGCAGAGAAAAGAAAAAAAATCCAGTGCCCATTAGATCTTAAAAGCTCTTGTGTTTTCTATCCTGTTTGTGACTCCCAAGAATTACATGTCAGTCATGTATTGGTCCTGCTCTCAGAGTCCAACTGTGATTCAGTGTGGGCACTAAATGATTGTCTTCTTTACAGAACATGTTTGTTTAAATGTTTTAAGCAGCATTATAAATAGTAGGATCCTAGCAGGAATATGCACACAGTGAAATGGGACACACTTCATCATGTTAGTCTTCTGTCTGGATCACAGAAGTCCGATGTTTCAGCAGTCCAGCTGTAGTTAAAACTTTCCTTGTTTTTCTCACAAAAAGCATTCCAAGAGGCTGTCTCTTTCTACCCTCATCTTCAGCGGTTGCAATTTGTCCCGGGTGTGGTTTTTCCTGTACTGAATTTTTGTTCTAAAATTTATGATAAGGGCTTATTGACTTTAAAAAGGAACCTGGCCTTAATTTGCTGGTATGATGTAGGCATCTCTCTCTGCTTTAAATTCTCTGTGTTTTTCTTCAATGCCTTTTATGTTTAAAATGATGACAAATACTTTAGTGGATAGAAAACATGCCACTCTATAAGAGAAAGATTCAACTTTCACTTTTAGGTCATACTTACTTCAACTTTTCTGCTATTTGCTGGTGCTTTTTCTCATTCTTACAGGAATGACAAAGCTGTGTTCTTTCTTTGTATTTGTAGAATGCTTACGGATATTCAGGAAACATTTGAGAATTTTCTTTGCAGCTCTGTTTTCTTTAGTTATATAACATATATTTTTGATCTGGAGAAATTGTAATTGTTCCTTTTGACTTGCCATGAATAATTGTCATCTTCACAAGTGAGAAGCTGCTTCATTAGCTTTTGTCAATGTTTTTTTCTGTGAGCATCGATAGGGCAGTAAGATAGTATTCTGTTTGTAAATTTAGACATCATTAATGTGTTGTGAAATCATGCAAAGGCCATGCATATTTTTGTCACAGTCCTATTAAGGTTTGAAATGGACTTCTCAAACTCTCCTCCAGAAAGTGTGCACCTGAAAATTACTGTAAATTCATAAGTGGACAAGTACTTAGAAAATTGAGAAAGAATCTGTTAATTACACTAACTGTTACAGATTCCTTGGGATATGTTATTTATCTGTATCTTTGAGCCAGGCTTTCAGCAGTGTATCTCCCTAGTCTGCTGAGACAGTCAAAGTCCTGAAAGTTCAGGTGCTGTCATTGGAGACAGGAAGTTGTGTGAGCACCTGCACATGCCAGGAAATACTGCTGACATCTGTCTTAAGCTCACTGGCTGTCAGTTTGCTAGTATTAGATAACGTGGAAAAAAAAATAACTAACTTACCTATGGCAAATACTTTTCTTCCAATAGCAACCATATCTTAATTACCCTTGTTACTTGAGATACTTTGAATGGCATTCCAGTTAGTGTAATAAGCTGTGATTCTTATCTTTGAAGCTAGAAACAACTGTATGAATTGCTAAATTGTCTTGAAGTCATGACTCAGTGACTCTTAAAAAACCTTTGGTACCGGGAAACCCACAGGAGTTTTTTCATCTGATCACTTCCTTCTTTCATGGATGGGAATGGGAGTGTCTTTGCACCAGCTTGCTTTGGTTTAGAACTTGCCAAGAGAAAACTGGGTTTCCCTTTCGAGAAACCTTGATGGTGCTCACACAGCTGTTTGTAAAACTCCCTTAGATTACAAATAACTGCTGGCCAGGGAGTGTTTGTTTGGTTTCTGGTGGTGTTTGTTGTTAGTTTGCTTGTTATTTCTAAGTTGCAATGGTTTCATCAATCCAGCCTAAACCACGTCAGTATCAACAGCTATGAGGGCTACTGGGGGAAAGGGTAATAAAGCTGAAGTGAGAGATGAAGGCAAGTTTTAATGAAGTCAGCACACTGTGAAGGTATGAATGGAAAGCTTAAGTCTCACAACCTTTTGACCAGGGAGGACTCCTGAAAAGCAGTCAGATTTGATGATCTGGTTTTGATGACCCTTTCAGTTCTTAGACTAATACAGACTGGGGTGTTCTTTGTGTCTGTTTGTATCTTTTCTGAACATTATTCTTCTTCCCTGTTTCTCTTGTTACCTACATCCCTTTCTTCCTAATTTGTCTCAATCTGAATTTTCAGTTAGATTATTTTTTTATAAAATATAAAAAACCCCAGTGATTGTGTATTTTATTAAGACATTTGCATATCTGTAATACTTGATAGTCTGTGATACACATCTATAGGGAATTACAAATATTGGAATAGGACACTATTAATTAACTGTTTCTCCCTAGGCATTCTCTTAGCTTTAGAGAACATCATCAAAGAGCTGAAAATTTACCCTACTTTCTGTTTTCATATGTGTGTATTCTTGAGAACATATAAAAAAAATTTAGAAGAAAACAGCCTGAAGGCATATCATAATTGTTTGAAACAAGCTGGAGCCTGGTCATTGAAGGAATTCACATGATCATCCTGTCGAGCCATTTCCAAGTGAAACATTAAAGGTTGTTGCAGCAGTGAGGGAGTGCTTAAGTAACACTGTGAAATAAGTAGGAAAACTTCAGCATAGATAGGATTACTGGGTATTGTTGTCTTGAACACAGGCTCGTTACCCACTGTGCAGTGCCAGTCCATGCACTGAGGTGACGTATTTCAATTTTTTACTCTGGTTTGTGGTAGTGAGCTAGGTGCTAACCCACAAAAGGCTGGCTCCTCTATCATCAAAAATGTATACTATTTATAGGTTTCAGCAAACAAAGGCATCAGCATTCATTGGTTACAATTTCATCTTTTTTTTTACTAATTAGTCCTCGACCCCCTGTTTGCCAGTTATCTCTCTCCCTTCTCATGTTAATTACACTGCATGCATGGTTCTTCCCTCTGAATCTGAGGTCCATTTTGAATCGGTGATCACAATCTCTCACTGCTAGTATTACCTTTCTCCTGGTTACTGCTCAGTTCTGCTGACTTCACTCCTGGTGGCTCTTATCCAGACAGCCCATTCATCTTGGGATTGTCTTCCCTTTTCCTTAAAACAAAAGATTAGTTAAGCATACAGTGTTCACAGTGCAATGGCTTAGTCATAACTGTCCAGCTACAGCTACTGATTAACAACTAAACTTTGATTCAAATCTTGAGGAGCTTGATACCAGCTGTACATAAAAATTCTCATGTAATTTTAAATCTGTATCGAAAGTTCACTCCCTTCGCACTTGAGACAGTTGTCAGAAATTACTACAGTCATTGTAAGTTACACTCATTAGCTATAGAGTATGAAAGGTTTCCCTGGGTAGTTGAAGGGCATTATATCTTTTTCTTCTTTTGCTATTGTCCTTTTCATTGAAAACTTCAAATTACTTAAAATGCAGTGGGTGACATGAAATGGATTTGGTCCTTGCAAATGTGTTTGCATAGAGAAAGCATTTTTGAGAACTTGCATAAAAGTTTTAATGAAACAGTTGGAAATCATGGATATAGGCTAATGACCACAGCAGATTCTAATTTTGCAAATTCCTTTCAGGATTGGTTATAATGATGTTAAATTTGTGTTATCAACTTGTATCTTTTTTTAACCTCTAAACTAAAAGTGATTTTTTTTTTTTTCATTTAAGGTCAGTGTCATAAGAAACCTGAACGCAGACACCTTACATATTGGACCAAAATCAGAGGGAAAGTATATATCTGTAATAAACTTTGTGTCAGGCCAGTCAGCATTGCCAGTGAATGGTGAAGTAACCTTGCTGGAGACAGAGCCGGAAGAAGAAACTGTTAGTCCTGAGAATTCCGGTGAAGGAAAATCTTCTGTTCCTACCCCAGAGGCACCAGCCAAAGCAGAAGAGGAGTCTGTGCAGGAAAGCACAGAGGAGTCTGTGCAGGAAAGCACAGATGCTGATGAACAGAATTACAAAGTAAAAGAGAGTTATTTCATTTCTGACAGTAGCCAAATGGATACATGCAGTAACTCTTCAGGTACAGAGGTTTCTGCCACAGAAACACAGCAAAAAGTCATTCCAAGCAGCTGTTTCAAGTTTTCTGGCTATGACAAGCCTCATGTTCCAATTGATATGTTGATGATAGATGTTGGTGAAGAACAGCCTGTGAATACTTACAGGCCAACTGAGTAACCAGGATAACCAAGTGTTTAAGCAGAACTCAGGAAGAACAGCATTACTGAAAATTATGGAAAGTCTGTGTTAAATTGTGAACATCTACAAGTTGTAGTTGTTCTCATCCAACCAGAGTAACCAGTACACAGCTGAAAGTAGCACCTCAAAATGGCAAAAAATGTGGGAAAATTTTATAATAACCACTTGTAGGTGAGGTTTTGTATATAATTCAGTATTTCCTATTTGAAATAGTACCCTGGGTTTTTTAACAATACTCTATGGGAAACATATTTTAAGCTTTTCCTATATAACTTAAGAATTTGATTCCAAGTCAAAGAAGTAGAGAGTAATTACCATAACCTAAAACATTAAAGTTCCACTTCAACACGAGGAAGAATTTTTTTACATTGCGGATGGCAGAGCACTGAAAGAGACTGCTCAGTGACGTTATGGAGTCCCCCTCTCTGGAGACATTGAAACCCCACCTGGAACATTCCTGTGTCACCTGCTCTGGGTGGCCCGGTATTGACTGGGGGGTTGGACTGGATGATCTTCAGAGGTACCTTCCAACCAGATTCTGTGATTATGTGAAATAACCAGTTACTTGGAGTCTTTCCTGCTACTAGAAATATGTTATTAGACTCATAGAATATGCTGAGTTGGAAGGGACCCACAAGGATCATCAAAATCCAAGCCTTAGCCCTGCACAAGACCATCCCCAAGAGTCACACCATGTGCCTGAGAGTATTGTGCAAATGCTTCCTGACCTCTGTCAGGCTTGGTGCTGTGACCACTTTCCTGGGGAGCCTGTTCCAGTGCCCAATCACCCTCTGGGTGAAGAACCTCCTTCTAATATCCAACCTAAACCTCCTCTGACACAACTTCACGCTATTCCCTCGAGTCCTGTCACTGGTCACCCCAGAAAAGAGATCAGTGCCTGCCTCTCCTCTTCCCCTCACAAGGAAGTTGTAACTGCAATGAGGTCTCTCGTTGGTCTCCTCCAGCCTGAGCACACCAAGTGCCCCCAGCCACTCCTCATAGGGCTTCTCCTCAATGCCCTTCACCATCTTTGTAGATTTCAGTTAATTATCAAGAGACATTTTCCTTTGTAGTCTAAGTCTGACTAAAAAAAAACTACCTGTTTTTAAAACTGCATCCATTTAGATCACCTGTATACATTGCATAACCATGTCACATTCTGGGTAACTCGAATGTATTAGCATGCTGACTGATCATCACTGAAAAAAAGTGTGTAATGGGTGGTTGCACAAATTTTTTAGAAAATGTTTTCTAAATTCAAACCCCTGTTTCTTCTGGGGCATTTTTGTCATCATTCTTGGAACAATAATGACCCTTTAATAGAAATCAATAGGACTTCTTCCAAACCTGTTTTCTAGCAGGTTGAAAATTACTACCATTTTCTCCCTTTTTATGATGTAACTCAGAAACTACCCCAAATCACCTCCTTCTAAAAGTGTATCACAAGAGAATAGAAAAATAGTGTGGTAAGTTTGGTTCCTAAGTTATTGTTATCTGACAGCCCTCTGAATTTTGTAGCATAGAGACTATAATTTTGAAAACTGAAGGATAAAGACCTTATCTTTTTATATTTAACTTTTTTATATTAAAATCCATGCAATCCATTTATTTCCACTTATTTGAGATTTGATAGGTATTTTCTGTTTGTAGGAAATGTTTACAGTAATTCTTAATGGAGGTTAGTTCAGAACAAAAGGATGCCTTACAGATACAAGTTGGTCCATTTATACAAAATTGCGTGTCTGTTTTAAAAGACATTTTTAAAGGATTATCAGAATTGTTAGTATGTTAGAGTAGGTGGTTTTAAAGGAAAACAAGTGTCACAGTATTCTTAAGATGAAGTTAGCTTATACAGCAGTTGCCAGACTGCTTCCATTCCTGCATATATCACGTATTGATGACAATGGTACAAAAGATTTAAAGACAATAGCTATTTTTCCCATCTCTACCCATAGGAAGGTAACAGGTTGCTTGTCAGGGTTTGGATAATTTTAGGAAAAGCCAAATCAAGGAGGTGAATTTCATAGTTACGCTGTAATGGAAAGCCCAGGTCTAAAGACTTCAGTATTTGTTAGTTGTGATTTGGTTTTGCATTATATTCAAATGCAGTGAGACTACCTAGCAATCTTTTTAGTTGTGTTCTGGGTTGAGTTCCTGGAAGGCAATGCTTAGTGACTTACTGCTTAGGGTCCATTCATGTGGTGGGATCTGCATGGCAGAAGTGCAGAAAGTAACTCTCTTGGTGTTTCAAGAAGCCTTTTTGAAAATCAGCATTAACTTGCACTTGAAACTGCAACTGAACTGACTTTTCAGTTAATGATGTGGTTCATCTCTGAAGCTTGTGGCAGTCTGTGCTAAGGAGATGAGCAGCTGTGTCTTGTGCAGAGCTTGGAGTAATTTCATTCTGGGTTTGGAGGTTTGTTGATAAATATGAACTGCAATAAATACCTCAGGACTTTGTAAATGTGAGATAAGTGTTTAACTTGGCTCAGAAAGGATAAATAGAAACTGTGAAGTTGCCTTGTTTTTTGGGAAGAAGTTTCTGATTAGACAATTTGCTGAACATCTTCTTTGCAACTGCTCAAAGTAGTTAATCTTCTTGCAACTGGTAGCTTGTTTTCCTTCTGTCAGTCTTGTCCAAAAAAAAAAAAAAAGTTGCTGTTCTCCAAGAAGGTCATGAATTAGCTGTAGTAGCCATTCCATTTGGTGTAGCTGCCTCAGAACCAAGATCCTATCACAAGTATGTAATTTGTTGGAAAACTAAATTTACATTCTTAACAGTGCACATGGAAACCCTGGTGCTGTTAGGAGCTGACTCAGCATCACTAAGTGTTTTATGCTCTGGAAGGGTTCTCTTTGCTGCTACACTGGAAGAGGAGTGCAGATAGACACATTTTGAAACTAAGTAACTGTCTCAGATTCTTTTCTCTTCCCTCTGCAATACAGCTATACTGTACATTGTTCTGAATCTTTTGAGTGACAGGGAGTCATATATGAGTAAAAGGACCCAGCCAGGACCTAGAACATAATTAAAAACAGTGATGTTAAGATCAGTAAGAAATTACACAGAAATATATGGGAAAAATTTGCCACAGCAGGTAGTCACCTGTACTGGAAAGGCACTGTTATTTTGTAAGCTGAAAATCAAGAACAGTAATATAAGTGCTTTGTACTATACCACAGATATAGATGTATGTGTATGTATATATGTGCACAACTGACCTTGTCTTGTAATATTACAAGGTTAAATGTATTTTTTTAATGAAAATTGCTGAACTCTAATTGCAAAAGCCGCTGAATTAACACCATCCCTGCAGGTCTGTTTTCTGTGTGCTGTTTACTTAACAAGTAGGCAATAGCACAGGGATAGTTTAAATGTTTACATTGTTCAGGCCAGCTTACAGGTTTTATAGTTGTGAAGAAGTTTAAGGGTGCACAAAGCACAGGATTCTTTTATTAGCCGTGACTAGCTGAAAATGTGAGGCCATGGTGAGACAAGGATGTGTTTCCAGGTCAGTAAGCTCTGTTTCCCCCAGTCCTGGTTTTAGCAGTTGCTAGTAGTGGTGTTGAGAGCCTAAAAGCAGGCAAGTGCCTGAATGAGTCTCTGTTAGAATACAATCCAGCAGCTTGCAGTGTGAGGACTTTTGGGGCAGGGAAATGGAAATGCATTTCTCGCTACAGCTAGTTAGCCTTGCTTTTGCAGTTCTGTAATACTAAATATCTGAGCAATGTAGTTGGGAAGCTGTCAGGGAGTTTTTATCTATGCAGTTTCACCTAATTTAGTTTATTTTAATAAATTAATATTCTTGTAATGAAGAAGTAGTATTCTTGAGCTTCTGGATATTCATGCACAGCACCTTGAACACAGGATATGAAATTGTCTAACATTTACACATTCAAAATAATTTAATATTCCTGCCTTTTACATAGCTATCATCTATTCAGTATGACACACTTCAAAGGTTTCACTACTTCAAACTTTGAGAGATTTTTACTCTTGTCCTGGCTGCTCAGCATTCCTCCCTTCCTCTCTCCTAAAGGTGATTTGGAAGATGGTGTAATACAGGACTCCAAAACATTATATTCTGTGTAAAAGAAATTGCATTGCAAAATGTTAGCCTAATACATGACAACATTTCTAAGAACTTCTTTAGTTCTTGTGGACATTGAGGAGACATTGTAATTTTTTAGTATTAGATCTGCAGTTAACAGTGAAGTAATGTGGCAATACTGCATACTGGCACAGAAACATAAAATCTTCCAGTTTTATGTGGTTTTCCACATAAATCAGTAATGTAGTTTAAAAAAAAATTGTCAAATGTACTGACATCTGTGGAAACAACACTATGTAGAGTCCCAGTTGCATAGAATAGACATGGATATTTGTATATAATGCTTCATTAGAAGATTGCAGAAAAATAAAATTGCATGAGAAGACCTGTTTTTCTCAGGGCTAGGAATAACCAGTTGCTCTGAAGTGGTGCCATCTGAACAGCTGAGTATTAATAAGTAAGAGATGTACTTGGTTCAAATTAATAGTTTCAGCATGTCTAAAAAAAAAAAGCCCGAAAGCAAACACACACAACCAAAACAATAAACCAAATACAATGCACCTTTCGTCTCATGAAATAAGTGATCTGCATAGATTTCTTCACTGACTTTTTTGTTTATTAATACTCTATGTTCTCCAAGTGGATGCAATCATTAGGCTGAAAACTGTAATTAAACTTTGTAAATACTGTACATTTGAAATGTTTTTATATGAAAAAATCTCAAAAGAAAAATGTGTGTCCTTGTCTCTTTATTACTCTTAGCTTTTGTTTTGAAGATTGAATCTGCTTTTGAGCATGGCTCAGTTCATGTTAGTTATGTAGTGTATACTTGAGCATTATTGAAAATCAAAGCATTGTTTGGGGGAGATGTGTGTGGCATATATATGTGCATAATTATATGTAGGCAGTTACTGTATTCTGCTTAGCAGCTACATCACTAGCTTTGCAATTTCTTTTTCACCCTTTGACGCTGTTCATGCAGCCTTTGGTAACTTCAGTCCAGTTCTGTTGCTTGAGCCTGGGGACTCTCCTTACGTTTTATTTAATATCTGTGGTCAAGGATTAGGATTAAATTGTCACACCATTTGAATGAATTAATAACTACAGAGCAAGGAAAGCTGGCCTTCTTTGAAACTCTTACTGATTATTATAAGTTTAAATTATATAAAAGCTTATAGAAGCTTTTAGTATAGTACCAGTTCCTACCTGCCCCTCAAATCTGAATAGAAAATAAAACACTGAATTTGGGTTGTGAATTACAAAGAATTACTTTATCAATTGCTTCAGGGTGTACAGCAAAACTAGCAATTTTATTTGAGATACACCACGCTTCATTTCCTTTAAGAAAAATTATGTGAAACAAAGTTTTTTGTCATGAAGAATCACAGGGTGATCAAAATTTTTTCCTTAAATGGTCACGTTGTAGTACTCGAAACTAACACCTCTGAGAAGTGTGAAAACCAATTAGGCAAAGTGGAGGGTTCTGTCCCGAAAACCTCAGCATGCTGATTCCTGAATTCTCAAGACTGTATCTACCAAAGACCTGAGACAAAAGAAAAAAGGTTTGTAAAAATACAGTGTGTATATACAAACTCAATAGTAATTTGGAGATGTGGAGGTAAAGATCGTTGTTAGAATAGACTTCTGGTCTACAGTTTGGGCTCCTTGGGTGATACAGAGATGGTACTGAGAATTTGAAAGAACCACAAAACTGAGCCACAAGCTAAAAGGTGTGATGCTTGAAAACCTCTATCCACAGAAGAGATGAGTGAAAGGCAGTTTCTTTTTTGTTGTTGTTTCTTCAGTTTCTTTTCTCCCTTGGCCAGGGAAACCCCATGAGCTTGGATCTTTCCAGGTTTTATTGCCTGAAGTAGTTACCAGAAGCATTTGCTTCTTCTGCACCTGAAGTTTTGATTACAGATGTGAAGACAGGCATCCCAGTTCTTTCTTTTTCCCTGCCAACCTCTTGCCCTTGTGTCGTGTGGTGAGTCAGCCCGGTGCAGTCTGGGGGCTGGACAGGACCTCGGTGATCAGGCACAAAGATTTCCAGCCACTGCCTTCTCAATGTATGGGTCATATCCCACCCACACTACTCATACTTCAGGAGTTGCCTCAGCTGCCTCTGGTGGCAGTTCATCAGAGGGAGCAAGAATTGGCACTACCAGGCTTTGACCCTCCCTTTTTTTACTTTAGTGGGTGGATCAAGAAAGCATGAGCAATGTTTGTGTTGTACCTCTCCAGTCTTATCTGTGGTTTCTGTTGGCTGTGTGAGCACCTGGCATCTTTCTTACACTATTAAGATTACTTAAGCAAACCCAAGAAATTATTGGAATATTAATTCCACGTGTCTCCAAGTTGGTAGTTTTTGTCTGCAGATGATTTGCTGAGGGTTCCACCACGTAAAGAACAGTGTGTCTTTTTTCAATGGGCTTAAACAAACTAAAGCATTCCTCTGTGGTAGAAAAAGCACAATCATATGGCTTTGCAAATGAGAAAAACTGACAGTTTTAAGGGAACTTGTCATTTAAATAAAAGGCTTGAGCTGTTTGGGGGTTTGGTATTAATTTCAGTTCCTAATGGATATTACTGTTGGTTACGAACTTCCTGGTGCAATTCATTGTCTTGCACATTGTTAAATAAATACTGCATGTGCAAATAATGACTTGCTATTTGCAAGTCTTCAGCAGATCTTCATCTTTAGTATGTTCAAATGTCTTGTAACCTAGATGCAGCTATGGCATTGGGAATTTCTAACTGTAGTCTTTAAAATGTTGACCCAAGCCCTTTAACAGTGAGAGTTGAACAGTTTGTACCTGTGGGCAGGAAGCAGGGAAGTCACACACTGTGCAGTGAAAGTCTACCTCGTTTCCTCAGAAACTTCTCTGTGAGAACCCGTGTGGTGCAATGCCTCTTCCCTAAAGTGCAGAGAAAAAAAAAAATCCAAAAAGTCCCTCCTGCCTGACTGGGGGGATTTTCTTTGTTTTCTTTTTTTTCCTTGTATGTAGTGTAGTGATTCATTTTTCCCAGTCCCCACTGAGGTGGTGAAAGACTGCTCTGCTGCACCTGACACACCAGGAGAGGCTAAAGGAGCTGGATCCCTTCAGCCAGGAGAGGTGGTACTCAGGAGGGATTTGACTGCAGCAGACAACTATAACAAACATTTTCAGAAATGACAGACTTTTCTCTGAGGCCCCCAATAAAAACAAAAAAACCCCCAGCTGTCATAAATTGCAGCAGAAGAATTCCACTAGGACATGTGCAAAGAAACTCACAAGGAAAGTGGTTAAGTGTGGGATATAATTGCTATTAGCTCTGTGCTGAGCATTAGGCTGGACTGGAAGACCTCCAGAGTCCCGTCCCAAGACAGGTTTTCCTGTGAGTCCACACTGGCCGTTTAGAAAGGACTGAAAACTCTGGCTGCAATTGCACATAGTGTTTAGGTCCAGAGTAATATGAACCACTCATTTTTTTATTTATGTGTGAAACGCCACACATGAGAGAGACTTGCCTGGCCTCTGCCAGTTACTATAAGTATTCTCTGTATGCTTTGGGAGTTAGTTCCCTTTCTTCATTCTCCCATGCCCTTATCCAGGCATGTAAGCAAAACCCACCCTCACATGCATGCAAACATCAGAGACTCACATCTGAAAAGCCAAAGGTCATGCTACAGTAGCAGTTTCAGGGTTAAATTTTCTCTTATGTATGGAAAACAACTCATTCAAGGGAAAAAGAAAAAAAAAAAAGAAAAACCAAGGAGATGATGCTATCAAATGGGATGAGTCAGGCAGCTTTCAGCAAGAATGTACTTGACTTTTACCTCTGTGTAGCAATAGCCTATCCTCAAGAGAAAAGCTGTTTTCCCAGCATTCAGATAGGTTTCTATTGCAGGAATGGAAAGGATTCTCATGCCCAGAGTTGTATGCTGGTTCACAAAAGCATCAGTTCTGCTGTTTCACAGCACTCCATATAAAAAGATACTTCAGTGTAAGCTAGGATGAGCTAGCAGCATAACTACTTACGTGGATCCTGCTGGGGAAAGTAATACATTTAACTTTTCATTTCTTCATAAAGTACTGTTCAAAGCACCTTAAATATTGTTTTTAAAAGTTCTTATATTTTAAATAGCATTTCAGAGCACATCATCCTGTAACTGTTTGTCAATAGTTTACATTTTAAATGCACTATAATATGTATGAAACTCAAGGCATATGGCATATGTGTATGTACATGTCTGTGTGTCTGTGTAGCTGGTCCTTGTTTAACTGTAGTGATTTTTATCACACACAGCACTGAACCAGCATGACTGAAGCTGATAAGCATCACGACTGAAGCTGATAAGCAGCAAAAGGTTACAGATGCTAATAACTTGATATTGAAACAGCGGCTGTTTCAATAACAACCAAAATTACGTGAGGAGTCACCAGTTACTGCAGAAAGCTGAGCTCAGTTGGAGATAAAACACTATCAGAGTGCAGTACACAGGAAACCCTGAGTTTTAACATGTGACAGGTGTTTCTTGCCCTGTTTCACTACGTGGCAGAGGAGTCTCTTCTAAGCAAAACCCACCGGCGCCGGGCAGGCTGGCCCTCCGTTCTGCATTCATAGGAGGAACCACCATCAAAAGAAATTTTGGCAAAGGTCCAAAATTCAGTGCCTGGCAATGGGCTGTTACGTGGGGTATGGGAAGGTGTGTTGGTACTATTCGAGTAAACATATACACGACCTGTGACTAAACTTTGATGACCTTTCAGTCAAGGGACTGGTTTGTAAAAGGTCCCTATTCCCGCACTTGAGCTCACATAATATGATGAAATACTAATTGCATTTGCTGTGGGGAAGTTTGAAAATGTGTTTGGGAAATAGATAGATAAAATATTTACAGCCGGTGATGGCAGGGTGGACTTTCTGCAATTTCGTAGGAGTTTTTTTACTTCATTTTTTCTCAGCTTTAATTCCCTTAATTGGTTTGACTAATTACTTATTCAAAGCTACACATCATTTTAATATATCTGTTGCAGGTTTGGTGCTTATATAATGAGGTGCTTGTATGATCAGCTGAACTGAGAGCCTGTGCCCATCTATCTGATCAAGAGAAACTCCTTGATTAGATGTTGTCCATTTTGCTGAATATAATGGTTGCCTTTAAATAAAAGAACACCTTCATTTGAGCCAGAACTCATACTTTTTTGACCTGACAAGTGTTTCGCCTCCACCTTTTCCCAAAGTGAAGATGATTCTATGATAAATCTTTTTGTCTGCAGACAGGTGGTTTTCACATCCACTACTCCTTCAGTGGGTGGTGCTACACAGTGCTGGGCTAAGTCATACAACATTTGCATTTTTCTTCTCTTGCTTGTCATCATGAGTTTGCAAAAAGAGAATGCATCCTGACTTTTGCCTAGTTGCACTAGTGCGTGATCAGTGAAGTGCCAGTGGGTATCAGCATCTGGGAGCTTCCAGGGAGGGAAGAGCGAGAGGCAAGGCTAGCCTGGAGAGCCAGCAAGCTCCGAGCTGCATTCAGTAGCACCATGATCCCCACCACCAACCAACTTGGTTGAGCTTTCCGTATATCCCATCTCCTCTCCCACCAGGCAGGCGTGCATGTGGCATGAAAGCATTTGCAAGCACAAGATGAGATTGTTTTTGCCTGGAAACCCTGACATCTCCAGCCCTGGGGTCAAGCTTGGAGGGATGCACATATTGGGAAGTCAGGATTCAGAGGACAGCATTGACAAATGCCAGTATTTGTGCAGGCAGCATTGCAGCACACCTGCACCAGTTGGGGCATATGATTCCTGGCAGTCTAAAAGTCCAACCCAGAGTGGCACTTTGGCCCTGTGGGCTGGGCTTACCTTCTCAATTCCTGTCGGGAGGCTGGTAGTCTTGCAACTGCCCTGGCCTCCCATCATCTCTGCAGCAGCCAGCAGGGTGTGAACATGCTGCCCAACAGCCAGCAGCAATTTCACAGTCCCTCATTCCTCCAATGATACACTCCTAGGTGATGTGCTGCTACAAACACAACTGCAAACTCCATCTCTCGCATTGACACGGAGACAGTTCATCAAACCAGAGGACAACCTATGGGTAGGTTTTTCTTTATGCTTGCAGCAAAATTTCCTGTGTTCCTCAGCTCTGAGCAAGTAGTGAGCTGAAATATAAATAAATAAAAAGAGATAGATAGATAGATAGATAGATAGATAGATAGATAGATAGATAGATAGATAGATAGATAGATAGATAGAT